>OY998180.1:33792416-34224916 GCA_963921935.1 Galeruca laticollis
AGTATTATTTATAATTAGATGCAAATTTTTTTTATATCACGCTCCACCTTTCGGTGTCAAATTATAATATATTTATTTCGACAAGAGCCTCACGTTTCGGGCGCCAAGTTATTATATATTTACGATTTTATAATTAATTCTTTTCTTTTTATGATTAGGGTAAATGTAATATTTAGTTTCTATTTAATTTATATACAAATGTTGGTTCGGCTAGCTCAAATATATATATTCGGGCATGAGACTCTTTACTCCCTTCGAGTTCTGGATTTTAAATACGTTGGTACTCCTAAGTTATGGAACCTATTTTTGTTTATTTTATTTATTTTTTTTATCAGAAAGAAACGACAATGACATACACTCTAATTATATATTTTATAAGAACTATGAAATGAAAATACGAAAAGAAGTATATATCAATACAAACAAAATTTAAATCTAATACGATGAAATGAAAAATTAACTATAACCTAATAAATTTTGAATTAAAATACCCTTATGCTAGAAAATTGAATTTAAATGGCCAAATCAAAATTATTTTAGTTATTTAATTGGTTAACCAATAAAGTACTCAACACTAACCTGGCACTACCGATGTCTTCTTCTGGAACCAACAATCAATCTTCTACACCAACACTTCTATTAACGAGTCTACCATATACACATACTCTGGAACTTTACACGTAAGTTTAAAATTATATTTCAGGTATAATTTAAGATGTCATATTTTTCTTTTTCCTTTTCCAATTCAGACTTCAATTAATTTAGAAATATGATCTAATGGTACTCTCTGTTTGTCTTATCAACCCAATACCTTTCTTTTCTATGTCTTTTAATCCTATATCTTCTGTACCTTCAATTCACTTTTAAATCTTTTCAATTAACTTCAACTTCATTTACACTTTCTATATACTTTTCTTTACTTATATGAGGACTTTACTTCTATTTTATTATAATTTTAAAATTTTATTTAACTACGTCCTCTCTCCAGAATATCATAAAATAATCCTCCAATTTTTTTAAAATCAACAACTCCTATTTTTCCCTGTCCGTTGCTATGGACAAAACTCATAATCTCACTAAATTTTTTTTAACAATAATTTACAAATCAGAGGTTTTCATTTAATTTCATATTTTTCTTAACTATTTGATGATATTTAATGTTTTGTTTATTTCCAAAATAATTTAATTTATCTATTTAAAACTCTACTTCTCCAAAAATATCCCTATTTATAAAAAAAAAACCTCTCATTGTGTAATACTTTTCCATTCTAAATTAGACAAATCTACAAACTGATATTTTTCAAAATATATATAATTCTTTTCAATTTCTATTAAAATTTGGTAACGATTATTATTTCTCATAAACTTGGCCTAAAATTATATTTACAAAAATTCTGTATGTGTTATATTTCATTGTCGCTTTATACGCTTGTCAGAATTATATATAGTTCTATGACAACGAATTCCTGTCGCTGACATTGAACTCTGTGGCGGCGTCAAGCTTCTGTCGCGGAAATTTCATGCTATGAATGTAAATTTGACATTCCAATCAGTTGACAGTTATCTGTGTCAGAATAATAATAAACCTCTAAAATAATGATTCTGCTACTAATTCTTATTAAACATGATGTATTATAACAATCTAAATATATTTATTTATTCTTTTAAGGTTTTAGATACTTTTAATGACGTATATGACACATTTACAAGTTATTATATTGTTTAAAGATGAGTTCAATATATATATATATATATATATATATATATATATATATATATCACGTAAAAATGGAGGCATACTTTCAAAACCCTTAGCATATATTTAACTTCTTCGGCTTTGAAAGTAGGACTAGCTGGAAAGATCAAAGTGAAAGGAATAATTATGAAATCAGGCATGTGGAAGAAATAGAACCTTAATAAAATCTGCAAAAACCTTAATAAGACTTGTAACAATGTATGCAATGAACAAAAAAGAAGAGATGTATTTATAAACAGAAAGCACTACAATCTCCTAATATTCAAGAAGGTAACAGTGGGTTCCTATTTGGTTGATAATTAAGGGGCATATATATGTCTCATAGACGCCAGAAAATTGGGAATGAAACAAAAGATGAAGGGAATATGGGAAATTATTTATGCTGTCAAGTTCATTATACAGTTCTAGAAATTAATAATTTTTGGGATCGATCCATCTTAAGAAATTGATAGAAAACTTTACATAAACCATAATTCTAATGACAACTCAATGAGGGTAAAGTATACGCAAAACATATCATGCAAAAATGTAATGGCATATCCCCTTTAGGCTATGTTGCAGAGCTACACTCTGAAAGGTATTAATATTTTGTTTATTTTTACCAATAACACTTACACTCTATATTGATGCTAGCGCACCAACTAAATAGTGAGCGGTCATCGATTGTGGACACGTGCATGTTTGAAAAAACTGCCATCTCAAAGTATGCTTATAGTTCAGTGAAAATAATGTTATTTGAAAATTATATTACTAATTCTTGTTAATAAAATGAGATGTAAGGTAGTGTTAATTGTCTGATGTTGTGTTTAAGATGTATTTAATAATTATAAAATTATTAAATACATTTTAATGATTGTTAGTTGAAGTTATAATATTAAATGGATATATCGTCTAATAAGCATTTTAAATTATAACATTGACTGGACTATGACAGTATTAAAATCAAAGGATAAGCCGAAACTTTAAATTTCGCACTATATCTCTTACGTGAACCATACCAGTTAGTCAATTTGCATTTGGTGTGGGATTTTGGAAAGAAATTCATTATAGTGTAATAAAGTTAAACCAAGCTGAGGATGAAACGGCAATTTCAGTGAAATGCTCGTTGCTTCATGTAAGTCCAGGGAGTAGGTAGGGTCAGTGGTGGCACAGATTTTATATTCCCACAATACACATGATACAAAAATGTATTTATACTATAATATATTAATTTATTATGTATTTTATATATATATATATATATATATATATATATATATATATATATATATATTGAACCATATATCTTATATATTAAAGAACATCAGCTGTTTGAGAATGTTTTGCTTAGTATTTAAAATGGATTGAAACTATGTAATTAAAAACACATTATAAAAACCACTATCATAAGTAAAAATGCATATAAAGTCATAATATATTAAACCATTTGTTTATAATAATTAAAAAGAGCAACAATAAATATAAAGAAATTACCTTAATAATTGTCTAAATTTTGAAAACGCTTAACAAGTATAGTGGAGAGCAATAAATCTGCCCAATATGGATGTTTAGTTGTCATGAAGGAATCGGCTGTTTCATCTGAAATTAAACAAGTTTTAGTTATCTAATTTAATATAAGTATTAGTTGAAACAGAATAATGTAAATTATGTTCATATTTAGTATAAAGAATTAGATAAGTTTAGAAGATAAAAATATCAATGACATAAAGGTAATTTATATGTCACAATTTATATCAAATTTATGGAGTCAATGAATGATAATTTAAATAGTACCAATAATGAAAGCAAAAGATATATATATATATATATATATATATATATATATATATATATATATGTTATATAAAAGAATTTATGTCCATAAATATAAATATTATTTTCAAGTTGTCATAAATGTCAAAACAAAACTAGACATTGTCATATCGAGATATAACAATGAATTTCACTATCTGTAAAATATTTGTTGTATTGAAATTCGTTGAATTAGTAAAAGAAAACAGATACTTTTCAATTGAAATTCATATTCATATATGTTTCCAAAAACTTCATAAAGTGTAGCAATTGTGAATGTAATTCGACAGCTCCAGAAAGCATGTGATTGGTGGAAAAATGACAGGACAATTTTTGATCAACTAAAATTAAACAAAACTTTATTGAAAATTAGTGAGCTTAGAAACAATATATTATTTATTGATAAAAAAATTGACGATCAAATAGAAGCGTGGGTAGTTGGTCTTTGGCGTCGAAATAGCGAGGAGGTGATGGACAATTTTTCCAGAAATTTCAAGTAAAATCACAAATTTTCATGATCAAAGCTATAAATTCCTAATAAACATAAAACTTAGAACACTCACATGTGTACGTATCCAGTTTTGCTGTGAGAATATCCAAAATTCTCAAGAAATTACGCAGCTTAAACTTCGGAAGGAGTATTCCTGTTTCCAGACGGGATAGATCCAGAATCCAGACTTCAGGTCAGTGCTTCTTTAAATATTATTGGCCAATAATAAGAATAATAACTCTCGAGTATAAATTCAGTGACTATTTCCATGTGTATAATAATTCTTGCGTATATATGATCGATCTATAAAAAAGGAAAAATACTTTATGTAGTTTATTCAATAGACAAAATTTCAATATTATTTAAAAAGGCCTATTCTGTAATAAAATAATGTTTGTACTTACGTCATTTCGAATCATATAAAAAAAATGCATTTTAATCCATTGATTTAATGTTTCTAATAGTATGTATAATTTGTAACCTATTTCTTCTGAACTTTTTTATCCTTTGTATGTATATAATTTCTAAACATAAATTCTTTTATACAAACTCCATCACCAGCATTATAACGGCAATGATTCTATGAAACATCGAATATTCACGCAGATGCAAAGCGTCTATAAGAAACGTTCGTTCCGTCTCGTACCCATTCGTTTTTAGTTGAGCATGCGCATAGGATAGTGTATGATATCATTTATGACTATGTTTTAGTAATTCCATATGCGTAACTATTTTATAAATATTTAAATAAAAAATTTCGTTATAAAATTAAATCATTGAAAGTACAGCGTTTCTTTTTATTTTACATAAGCAAAATATATCAAACAAAGCCATAACTCGAATGGTAGAATGAGTCTCATGCTTCCGAACGAATATAATAATATAATTATAATATAAATTATAACAAAACTGAGCTAGAGCCACACAACAAATCAAAGTCAAATTCAAATAAATAAATATCTATCTAAATCTTAAAATTAATAATAAAATATATTAAACATTGTTTAATATATATATATATATATATATATATATATATATATATATATATATATATATTATTAACTGGATAGATTTTAGCCCTACATTGGGGGCCATTTTTTTAAACTGGATAGACTTATCCATTGTAATAAAAAGTATACTTAATATTTTATTTAGTTTAGATTTACTTTAAACTTTTTATTATTAGCCCAGTATATAGATAATTTTAAATAGGTGATAAACAATTTATGCTACTTGCATGAGAAATTTCTTATCTCAGGGTAGAGTTCAAGTATATAAAAATTAAACGGTTTCATTTTTTAATATTAGCGCCAAAATCAATAAATTCTTTATATTTTAAAACAAATTTGTTGATCAAAATATATTATTTACCTAATAATTATGAACTGTCTTGTGTATGCCTTCTCTATCAAATAGTGTATCATACAGATTGTCTCCATTCAAATGATAAAAAAAATTCAGACTTAAAAAAATTCTTCTAAATTACAATGCACAATCTTTAATTTTTATTATTTAATATACAGGGTGTTTCACTCTATAATAACATCCCCTAAATTTTGCGTTTATCAAATTTTGATGTTAGGAAAAATTTTATGAACGCAAATTTTACCTTAAACATTTATTATATTCCTTTTCTTTACTTCTTCATTAATTATTGTACTTATATAGATCCTTTATATTGAAGACACTTCTTATTTCATCACTTTCCATATATCTTAAAACATAGCTATTTATCCCGTTCTCATTGTCTATAACATATGGTCCCTCGAAAGGTGGTTTCAATTTCGCACACATTTGTTTGTTCCTATCTGATACCCTTAAAGCACGGACGATCACTAAATCCCCTTTTTTAAATGTTGTTTTTATTTTTCCTTTTTTTTCCATTCTCCGTAGGTATTTATTTGCATTGTTTTAGGTGTTCTTCTTCATCATTTGAGAAGATCAATATATCATCGATATAATGAAATGCAAAGTCTTCAAATTTATTTAGTATTTGGTGTAATGCTCTAACCAAGGCCGAACAAGCACTTTGTATACCATATGGAGCTACACAGAATCTGTACAACACACCATCAATAGAGGAGCCAGTGTAATCTCTACTATCTTCATCCAAAGGAATCAACCAAAAACTGTGTTTTAAATCAACTTTAGAAAATATTTTCGTATTCGTAATGCGCCCAAAAATTGCTTCCACATTCATTGGAGCCTCGTATTGTGGTACAGTGTATTGATTAATATTTCTTGCATCTAGGCATAATCTTAAATCACCATTTGCTTTCTTTACGACCACAATAGGATTTACATATCTTGTGTTACATCTCTCTATAATACCATCCTTTAGCATATTTTGTATCTCTGAATCAACTTCTTTCCTATATTTGTAAGGTATGGGATATGTTCTTATTTTGAAATTTTCTATTCCCTTAACTTCTATCTTATGTACATAGTTATTTGCCATTCTCATCTCTTTTTTAACTAATCCTTTATATTTAATTATTAAATTCTTCACTTTCTCTGCATATTCCTTATTTCCACACACTAATTCCAATTCTTCCATTATTTCATCCCTCTCCATATTCCATAACTTCCTATTATCCTCTTCAAATTCCAATTCTTCCATATTTCCACTCCTTTTTATATTCCATAACTTCCTATTATCCTCTCCAATTGCCAATACTTCCATATTTCCAATCCTTTCTATATTCCATAACTTCTTATTATCCTCTTCAATTTCAAATTCTTCTATATTTCCTTCTTCAAATTCAATTCTATTACCATTTAATTCAATCTCCATCTTTTCAAAATCAATTCTTGCTCTATATTTCGTTAATTCATCTATTCATAACTATGTCTGATTCTAAATTATCTACTAACAATAATTGCATCTCAACTTCTTTCCCATCCTTTAATTCAATACTTTGTATTATAGATTTGCTAACTTCCTATTATCCTCTCCAATTGCCAATACTTCCATATTTCCAATCCTTTCTATATTCCATAACTTCTTATTATCCTCTTCAATTTCAAATTCTTCTATATTTCCTTCTTCAAATTCAATTCTATTACCATTTAATTCAATCTCCATCTTTTCAAAATCAATTCTTGCTTTATATTTCGTTAATTCATCTATTCCTATAACTATGTCTGATTCTAAATTATCTACTAACAATAATTGCATCTCAACTTCTTTCCCATCCTTTAATTCAATACTTTGTATTATAGATTTGCTAACTTCACACAATTTCTTTCCGTTTGCTCCCATTAATGTAGTTTTCGGTATTTTAACTAGCTTATTTTCATAATTTTCAATATTTTCTTCAATTAGTTTTGTTTTTATCATGGATGCTTCCGAGCCTGTATCTATTAATATTTTGACTAGTTTCCCATTTAATTTTCCTTCAATTTTTATCAATCCCATTGCTCCTTTTAATTCCAAATCTTCCCCAAATTTAATATATTCCCTTGGATGTTCATATGTAATCACTCTCTCTCCTCTCCTTTGAATACTGTTCTCTGTAATTGTTATTTTTGTTGTTATTATATTTAAAGTTTCTGTCATAGTTGTTTTGGTTGCTATCGTTCTTATTATAGTTATTTTTATTTCCTAAATTGTTGTTATAATTGTTGTTTTTGTTATAATATCCATTGGTATTATATCTGTTAATGTAATTATTTCTGTATTTCATCATTATATCTTTACATATCCTAATTGCTATCTATGTACAAAATTATATTTACATATGTTTTTTTTTAATTATTTGTTAATTATAAACTTTTTATTTACATGTGGTTTTTATATCCCTTCTTGACCTTTTACAATTCCTTATTCGTCTTCTAGATTCCGGTCCAATAATACAGCCTTATTATTCAATTTAATTTTCTTTTCCTAAATTTCGTTTTGTCCCCTTCTCTTATTGTTTGATTCTCTTCTATCTGCTTCCTAAGTTTCTTAAAATTTTCCACTGTGTCTTTTTCAATTTTGTTGTCCCCTATCTCATCAATTTTTACCAATAGATTCATCAAAATTTGCGTTTCCAATTTCTTCATATTATTGTTTCTTCTTTTTATTATTTCATTTTCCATAATACTCTCCACTTCCTATCATTTCATTTTTAATTATCCTATTAAAATTTCTTGGATCAATTATCTTTATATTTCTGCCAAGTTTTACTCTCATTTCGAAATTTTCTGCATAAATTATTGTTTCTATATTCTGTCCTATGGTTTGTTCTATTTCTTCCTTGGTTTCTTGTAATATCTTATTCATTTCCTCTAACTTCCAATTAAGTTGTATCCCCCTATTATTATTATTATTTGTCTTACCATATGTCACTATTCGTTTTAATGTATTAACATTTGGGTCTGTTATTTTCCAATAAATCTCTTTTTCATAAATTTTCATGATTTCCTCACTTCCTAGATTCTGTAAATTGCTATCTATCATTTTCTCATTTATTTGTCTTTGTATTTTTTACTTCATCAAATTCCATTTTATTACTTAATTTTTGTTCTATAGTATCATCATTTATATTTTCATTTTGTATCTTTACATCCATTTGAATCTCTTCTTTGAAATCCTTTTCTTTCTCCTCCATTTTGTTAATTCTGTTAATCTGTGAATTGTCTATTTCCGTTATTTCTTTAATCTCCTCTCCTCTTATTTCTTGTTTAGTGGATTCTATTTTATTTTCTATGTATGTGTTTGATTTTTCCAATATCTTCTCAAATGTTCCAATTTTTCTTCCATCAATTTTATTATCAGTTCCTTAGTTTGTTTAATTTCTTGTCTATTTTTATTCATATCTTCCCTAATATCATCCCTCATACTATTCATATTCTCATTTTGTTTATCCATTTTTTTATCTTGTTTATCCAAATCTCCTCTTATTTCTCTCATCATCATTTGGAGCATACTCACAACGTCCATTTCCTCTTTTTTTTCTTTAAATTCTTGTTTGTCCTCTTCTGTTTGTTTTTTAGACTCTTGTCTATCCTCTTGTTCTGTTTCTTCTTGCAATGGTGCATCTTCTTCTTCCTGTCCTTGTTCTGCAATATCTTCGTCTGGACGTTCTCTTCCTTGTTTCAAGTATTGCACTTGAAAATCTCCTCTTCCATGATTCCTTTCCTCCCTCTCTTGTTCAGATCCACTTTCACCTCCTACTTGTTTTCCGTCTCTCAAAGTCATCTTCCTTTCCATTTTTGTATTTGACTCTTCTTTCAATACAGTTAAAAATTTGTTTCAATCCTTTTTATTATTATTTACCTTCGTTTGGTGCGTCAATTATTATAATTCGTTTGATATAAAGGTTTTATATTACTTTAGCCCCACGTTGCGTGCGTCATTTATTAACTGGATAGATTTTAGCCCTACATTGGGGGCCATTTTTTTAAACTGGATAGACTTATCCTTTGTAATAAAAAATATACTTAATATTTTATTTAGTTTAGATTTACTTTAAACTTTTTATTATTAGCCCAGTATATAGAAAATTTTAAATAGGTGATAAACAATTTATGCTACTTGCATGAGAAATTTCTTATCTCAGGGTAGAGTTCAAGTATATAAAAATTAAACGGTTTCATTTTTTAATATTAGCGCCAAAATCAATAAATTCTTTATATTTTAAAACAAATTTGTTGATCAAAATATATTATTTACTTAATAATTATGAACTGAATCTTGTGTATGCCTTCTCTATCAAATAGTGTATCATACAGATTGTCTCCATTCAAATGATAAAAAAAATTCAGACTTAAAAAAATTCTTCTAAATTACAATGCACAATCTTTAATTTTTATTATTTAATATACAGGGTGTTTCACTCTATAATAATAATAATAATATATATATATATACATATATATATATATATATATATATATATATATATATATATATATATATATATATATAATGGAAAATAATACTACACACTGTATTTGGATCAGAGATTAAGATCGCAGCGCTACCTAACTGTCAAGTCCAAACTACTCTTGTTTGTTTATGTGGTGTTAATTAGGGTGGCTTAGTGTTTTGCGCCCTTCTTTTGCATAATGTTTTTTTTATAAATAATTATGAGCATTTTCTTAGGAAATTAAAAACGTTTTTGCTACTGTTGTTAAACTTACAGGTCAGATGTTCTTTAATTTCTGCCGTTGTACCCAAACATTTGTCCCTATAATTAAATAAATAGTTAATTACAAATGAAAATATGGAATTCAATGCAATGTTATTGTTTAAAATAAAGTGAACATATATTTCGATATCAGTTTCCCAATTATTAAGCGGCGTTCTCACCAGGAGGTTTCACTGATTCATGATAATGACAATAATAATGAACGGCATTTGTTCACACAGTTCATGATTTGCTGAATACATCATTGTCCAAAAATGCGTCACGCCATCGAAAAACCATTTTGATCAACAGGAACAATGTGTACCCACATTCACCTTAATCTCAAAATTGGCAAAACTGAACTAAACACTGAATATAATATTCTCAAACTTTAGTTTGCATGAATTATTTGAACAAAAAGTAGAACTGGTTTTCACTTTTACTGAAAGTACGAATTACTGATAATTTTTAATGAAAATTTGTTCTGACGTTAATTTTTTGTACAGTAACATCGATTCAGTTACTTTGCCAAGCTTTTCAGGCGTCTACCTACCATTTCTAATTCTCCATTTTTATCTTTAATTTGTGCTCTTAACTTTCCACTTTCAAGTAATCGATGGAAACTGAATTGTACGTCTTTATTTCTTATAGATTTGCATTGTGGTACTGAGAGCAATATTGACGACATATTTTTATTAACAAATATATAAATCGTTTCTTAAATTAAACCTAACAATTCAACATACAATATAAAATACGAAAAACAATGTCTGAAACATACGAAACAAATAACACAAGTGGTAAACAAGAATCTAATCAAATCTGATCACACATCTGGAGAAGTTCACTTTAAGGTTGTTTGGTGGCGTATCACTTAGCTGTAGATCCCAATTTAATCTTAAAGCCATAGACAGATAACTAATAGCAATAGTAATTATGAGTTTTTTAAAAATGACTAACTTTTATAATATACCCTGTATAAAAATATGACAATTAGAATATAAATATAATTCATTAAAGAAAACGTAAACGAATCACCTTGATTCGAATAACCAAATTCTCATTTGAAAGAGTTTATTATAGCTCCTAAATACTACTGCAACCAAAAATACAGTAAATTCCTGTAGTGTTGGAAATTATTTGAAAACACTACACATAAATTTTTTTTTCGTCCAAAAATAAAACCTAGCATAGCAACAAGAAATCTATTAATACAATTATTAAGTCCGTAACATCCTGTGAAAGTGTTTCCTGTGATGTCAAACAGGTGTATAAACATGAAAATTTTCATAACAAAGTCAGAAATGCCAACATAAATTGAATATGAGAAATATTGTCAAATATCAATAAAAGGAAATTGTAACAATTAAATATTTAGAAAGTAGATAAAAAATAATATTTCCTTTTAAAAAGATTTACTCTATCTAATGAAATCATTAAATTATTTGATACATAAAGAAGGGAGATTAATTTTCATTGGTTAATGACAATCAAACAATTTGTTTTTTGAAACAGAAGGCTGTTGAAAAAACAAGAGAGTCTGGAGAGTGACGCCAGAAGAAAGAAGTGAATAATAGCATAATTTTTTTAATTTAGAAATAATTTGTAAAATTTAGAGCAAAACTGATGTCAAACATAATATAAATAGTGAAACTAACCTTTTGAAAAGTTTTTGCAAGAAAATAAACGTCAAGTGATCTCCGCAAGTGAGTTAATTTCAAATCATAATTCGTCAAGATACGAGCTTCATTTGTGATTCGTGATAACCAGTAGAGACAATTCTACATATACATATGTCTTGGAACTGTAGTGGAAAATAAAAGGTATTATAAACATTATTTTAAACAGAAGAGAATAGTTGAGCATAATAAGTTATATATACATCCCGCTATACTTAGCTCTTCCAATCATTGGCAATTTACAATACTCAGGTCTTCCATGGCAACAGGTCTTCCGTATTATAGAAATATGTGAAAAAATTAATTTTACAAATACCCTTGAATTTTACATTAAAATGAAATGTAAAAATTATGAAAATCTTTTCAGAAAACATGATTTTTAGCCAGAATCGCTTGTTAGACCGGGAGATGGTAACCCAAAATCTACGGTCATTTGTACTAAGTATGGTGATCGTTCAGGGGTCTAATTACGTAATGACGAATACGAAAAGGAAAATGATGGTGATAGCGCTGGTACCAGCGGCCAAATCGCTTTGGCGTTAATCGAACGTGTCGGATAAATTACGTGTGTCGAACGATTTGTTACACAAAAATTCTTGTACTTTCCGATAGTCGATGAAAAAATAAGTAGGAGGTAACGTAGAGATATACCGACGATAACACGTTAATTAGAAAAATACAATTCAATCATTTGTACCAGTCTAGTTTTTGCACAGCTAATCTTCGTCTAGTAGCCATTCACGAAAATCACCATGCCATATCGCCGCAAAGGAGCAATTTTTTTTGCAAAACGATTTATACCAGTATGGTATTTGGATTTTTGGACAGTATATGACACAATGTGCTCGTTATTATATTTGCCAAACTTCTGGTTGGGGGAATAAGTGATGCCATACTTTAAAAACTTATTCATTAGAGACTTTTTCAAAATACGATTGTACAATACGTAAAATAATTCTTTACAGCATGAGATTATTGTATTGTCGGTTTGGATACAATTCTACCTAAAAAAATTATCCCAAATTGGGGCGGAAGACTGTCATAATTGAGCCAAGTTGTAAGAAAACATTTTTTTACGATTTTTACCTGCATGGCATTTAGATTTGTGAAAGTATATGATACAATGTGACCGTAATTATATTTGCCAGTAACTGCCGTATGTCTGCGTTGCCATACATTGCGACTTACAGCACGATGAGCCGAGACCATAACTCGAGGAATCGTTCGAGCGGAGGTAGCCGTAGAATATTATTCAACATAACATCTGGCTATAACACAAGATTGTCGCAACATATGTGTTTGAAATTTCATATTTACGAGTATGTGCTTTGAACCTCAAAATTAGCGGAAAAATTAATGTATCGTTCGAAGCATAGTTGGCGTAAAATATAGTGCTAACTTTGAAGTTGTCGGCTTTTCGTTTGACTGGAGTACGAGGATATCGTAATGGTCCAGTCAATATTATAATTTAAAAGGCTCACTTGACGTTAACATTTATTTAATATTATGCTTTCAACTAATAATCGTTAAAATGCATTTAATAATTTTATAATTATTAAATACATTTATCGACTGTCTAACGATCATTTTTAACCCGAAAGTATGGAGCGCCATCCTACTTTTTAAGATACTTAGCGTTAATGTAAAGAACAAAATACATTGTTTTAAACAATATTAACCTATTTATATTTAAAAACATCTTAAACATAACACCAGTCAATTAACACTACCTTATATCTCGTTTTATTGCGAAAAATTAGAAATATGAATTTCAAATAACTTATTATTTTTCACATCATTGACTGAACTATATGTAATATTTTTGAGAGTGCGTTTTTTATACGAGCACAGGTGTCCACTTTTTAGTTGGTAGTCTGACATCAAGAAAGAGTGGTATTTTCTCAGAAATTTGGGTAAGTATAGCAATTATATTTTTAGATAAAAATTAAATATTCATAATGTGGCGTCCTTGGGAAATATCGAGTTCGGTCCAAAATATTGTGTGCTCAACGACGAAAATTTAAATACTGGTGATGGAAGTGAAAACAGGATTTGACGACATTTAAAATTGGAAATACAAGAAATATGTTTCAATGTATATAAGAATCTACGGGAAAAGTTTGGCTTCGATGAAGAAACCGAATTAATGCAAGCATCATCTGATTTAACAGAAGTTCCCCTGTCAAGTATACGTAAAATAGCCAAGAATGGGCCTTACGAACGCAAGAAGCGATGTGATTAGGAATTGCTCAAACATTTGGATGTGTCTGGTGATAAAATTATTAAAAACTAGCATATACGACTGTTACAAAAGTAATGAGTTACCTATGATTGAAATAATAAGAAAAAAATTGACAAATGTCGACCGTAATGTAAATGTCCGTAAGAAAACTATTGGAAACTGGATTAAAAAATTGGGATTCAAATTCAAAACGGTTAATAAATGTCGAAACAGTCATGGAAAGCAGAAAAATGGTGGATATGCGGAATACATACTTGAAACAAGTAACTAAGTATAGAGAAGAAAACCGGCCAATTGTCTATTTGGACGAAACTTGGTATGATACACACGATACGGTTAAGAAAGGATGGACTTATGGATCAAACATTTGTATGCCAACAATGCCTGCAAACAAAGGATCCAGTCTTATTATTGTACATTGCGGTGGAAATGAAGGATGGGTTCCAAATGCCTTTAAAATATGTGGAAAAAAATGGAGATTGCAACGTTGACTATCATAAGAACATGGACACTAATATTTTTGAATGGTTTGAATTCACATTGATCCCGAACTTAGAGCCAAATAGTGTTGTAGTTCTTGACAATGCTTCTTATTATTCACGACAGCTCAATAAAATACCAAATAAAAGCTACAAGAAGACCGAATTACAAATTTTTTTAATGGATAATAATTTTTACTTTGAAGGTTCTTATACAAAAAAACTGATTGAAGTTTTACAGATAAAGAAATTTAAGAAATTATACGCTCTAGAGAGTATTGCTGAAAAACATGGACACTCTATAGTGAGACTTCCTCCTTATTTTTGTATTTTCAATCCTATCGAGTTAATTTGGGCACAATTAAGAGATTGAAAAAGTAATCAAAATTGAAGATGATTATTGGCCAAGTCCATATTAATGGGGGAAATAAATTTATTATTGATTTACAAGACGATAGTGATAGTGAAGCAGGTGATATAGGAGAAGGATTAATACAATTTTTGGAAAAAGAAAATTAATTAAGTTTAATATATTTTTCATTTTAGTAGTAGTAGTGACAAACAGGAGTTAAGACATAATATTTATTTTTAAGGAATTGTTTTATTCATTGTTATAAAATTTCTTTTTTTTGTCATTTCTTCATAGAATTTAGTTTTGTCCATAAAAATCGAATGACATACAAAAAAGGCCCAGTTTACGTCTGGTATTCCGATTAAACCGAACGCTCTTTCAATAATTACGTAACAAATTGGTAAGTAAACAAAATATCAGAGTTTAGTTCCGCAACATATCTTAAAGGGGATATACGATTACATTGCTACACTATATGTTTTACGCCAACTATATTCATAATTAACCACGTGTGGTCATTAAAAGTAAGTGTTCCACTTGCAAGGCCCTTCGTCAATTATACCATTATTGATGGAGAAAACTTACCTCTAATCGGTGGGAAATAAATAATACATAGGTTATATCAAAATCACTGGGATGATATATTTAGATAACTAATAACATTTTGAGCCTTGACCACAGAGAACAAGCCGATGACCACAGACTACACACTACGTACTACTAACATGAAATATGATTAATTATAATTATTCTAACCATACGGAATTCTTGAAAATAAACACACATCGTTCATTTAATTGTTTTTGACCTTACCTTGCTAAATTGTTTGTATACTTTTCGCGTACAATTATAAACGCGTTATTATTATTATATTTACACAGATTCATGGTTTAATTCTTATTAGTAACTTTTCCTATAATTATTAGTCACCTTATGGTTCACTGGCCGCCGATAACAATTCCTATAACTATTAGTGACTTTAAGGTTCACTGGCCGCCACATCATCCCCTCTTGGAGGAGAAAAATGATCTCAGATAGTTTTTCGATATTAATCACTTAATAGTTCTCACATTGTTTGTTTGTTTACAATAACTTTCTTGTCCGTTTTTTAAACACTGCATTGTTTATTTACATTGTCTCTACATTATGTTTACAAATATTATGGTTATTATATAAATACAGTCGGTTTTTATGAACAATCTGCTTCTTGTTATTTTGAGATAAAATCTCACAGTTTACACCTATTATTTTAAATGGGCCTAAGTAATAGGGATCGAACTTAGTTCTTTCTTCTTTTTTCAATATTACTGAATCTCCTATCTTGAAATTTACAGGTGAAGATTCTTTTTCGCTGTTATTTACCCCAATTAACTTATTTTTTATCAAAACTGCCTAGCTCTCTCATGCGCGTATTGTAATCTGTATTTCAATTCTTTATCATACCTTTCAAAATTATAGCATGGTTCAATTTCTGAATTTAAACATTCAGGTATGTTAGGTTTTCTACCGTACAGTCATTCAAATGGAGTGTATCCGTGATACGTGTCAGATGTTGTATTACAGCAATATGCAAAACTTTTCACACATTCACACTAATTATCTCTTCTGTTAAAAAATTGTGTTTTATTTTTAAAAGTTCCGCTAAGTTTTTCATTATTTCGTTTTTATACTCCGTACCTTGATCTGTCTTAAAAAAAATAAATATTTCCCGGTTTAAAAAAACCTACTTCCTTTATATATATATATATATATATATATATATATATATATATATATATATATATATATATATTTCTTTAAAAACACTTATTGTGTCATTAATACTGGCCGTGTATATCCAATTTACCAATAAAATCCATGTTTCTCTAAACAATTGAAGAGTGGTGTTATAGCTGCATTAAATAAAGTTAATTTGCATAGAGTAAAAAACCAATTGGATTTCTTATTTGTACTCTATAAAACGAGGGTGTAAAGTTAAAAATTAATACATTGCCATATTAGAAAATTACGAATAGTATATTGCTCAACGAGTGACGAAACTATCATTTTTTAATGCCGGAGAACTGTTCGCTAGCTTAAAAAATTATTTCGACGAGATGAATACTACGGCATTAACTATGACATAAAAAATTGAAAAAAATAATAAAACAGATATTTTATTTTGAACTAAAAATTACGAAACTATACATCATATTTAAGTTACGTATGATTTAAATATTGATTAACTGTTACATTTAAAAAATTACTCAAGATTTAATAATGGATACGGCGACAAAAACCAAATCAATTTTCTCTCAATAGTAGCGGAAATCAAATTTTCACTTAAATATTCGAAAACGATTTGTACCAGCCTATAATTTTTTTACCAGTTCTTTGTATGATCATAAATAGAAGTTTGATAATGCCATTGCCTGTAAGAGGTGGCGAATATTTTATGCGTACAGTTTGTGTAAAACATATAGTGTACCAATGGTCTAACTTTCCAGAATCTATCATTTTCTCTAGACTCCTTGGTTACAGAATCATCGTCAACGATTTCTTGACATGTTGTCAGAAGCTATTGGTACCTTGGTATCCATTTTACACAACATTCGGATTCGTGTGTGGCGGCCAGTGAACCATAAAGTCACTAATAGTTATAGGAATTGTTATCGGTGGCCAGTGAACCATAAGGTCACTAATAATTATAGGAAACGTTAGTAATAAGAATTAAATCACGAATCTTTGTAAATATAATATTAATAATTACACGTTTATAATTATACGCGGAAAGTATACAAACAATTTAGCAAGGTAAGGTCAAAAACAATTCAATGAACGCCATTTTCAAGTAGGTACAAAGTTAGATAAAAACCTAAAAGGTAGTCAACAAATACAATATACAAATTAATGAGACTCAAAAAGATAACAGAAAAAACAAACAAACTTACAAACAGAAAACCCAACGTTCAACATCTCAGGCTGTAGGAATAAATGCAATAGAAATACATTTGATAACAAATTTCAATTCATTCAGCCAAAACCATCGTACACTCCTTTCGCTTGAAAGAAAGTAGTATACTGTTTTCCCGGTATCAATTATAATACAATTAAGGTGGAAATAAAAGCAACAAAGCCGTATACAAGGTGACAGAATTTTATATCTTCAAAATAATTCAAATATAGAGGATTATAATATTTATTTTATTTAGTTATTACTATTAATTGGGTTGTAGTAGTAATTGGATAAGTTAGTTACATCATTTCTAAAATTAATACTATTTTTATTTTTCTGAATGTAGATCATCCCACAAATTTCTCGTTTTTTAGTATTAGTTCGGATTGTAATATTCTAAAATTTTCAAAATTAAAGCTGTGGTTATTTTCTATGGCGTGTTTTGATAGTGCGGTGGTATTAGTTTAGTTATTTTTAATGTCATAAGAGTGTGAGTACAAACGCTTATATATGTATTGTTTAGTTTGCCCTATATATTGTTTGCGACAGTCATTAAATTCAACTTGAAATACTACGTTTGATCTATATTTATTATCAATTTTTGGTTTTAATTTTGAAAAAAATTGTTTAGTTGTGTTGTAAGGTTTGTGAACAATATTGATATTGTAAGGTTTGAACATTTTCTTAATGTTTTCGGATACCCCTTTTATGTATTGACTACATTTATTAGTTTGTGAGCTGGTTATGCGTTGTTGGTTGTAAAACTTATGCACTCGTTTTTTAATGATAGGATCAATGAAGCCTTTTGGACAGTTATTCTGATAGAGAACTTCTTTAACTTTGTTAATATTTTTTGGTATATATTGAGGGCTGGAAAGTTTTATAGCTCTATCTGCTAGGCCTGTAACAACACTATGTTTGTAAGTAATTGGAATATATATATATATATATATATATATATATATATATATATATATATATATATATTGGCCGGTTTAGAACGTATTTCGACGTTGTCCGACGCCTTGCCTCCATCTTTTCCTGTCGTCCCAGTCCACTTCTTGCAGGTTTCTAGCACTCATCGCTTTAACCACGCCCTGTTTCCAAGTTGTTTTCCGGTCTTCCTCTTTTCCGACGTTCTATCGGTTGCCAATTCATTACTTGCTTAGGGAGCCTTGTTTCTGACATACGTTGTATGTGCCCATACCATGTAAGTTGTTTTTTTCTCTATGTCATCGATAATGGTACCTTCAATCTCCAGTATTTATTTAATGGTGTCATTCCTGATTCTATCTCTTCTTGAAATCCTGAGTGATCTTCTCATCGCATCCATTTCAACAGCTTCTAATCTTTTTTTATATTTCTCTGTTAGTCTCCAGTTTTCAGATCCATATAATAGGCTGCTTTTCGCTAAAGTTTCATATATATTGAATTTTCTGTTCTTTGTAATATTTTTATTCCACAGAATGCCATTGAGACAAGATATCACTTTTTTCGCTGTTGTTATTCTACTTTCTATTTCTTTGTTATCTGTCCCAGTTGAGTCAAATGTCACTCCCAGATAGTTATAGGCTTGACAGTGTATTATTGTTCGATCATTATTTAATGTTAGATCACTAGGTTCTCCACCGATACAAAGATATTTGGTCTTTTGAATGTTGACCCTTAGACCCCAGATTTCGTACTCTTCAATCAACTTGCGCATCATGTATTCCATATCTTCCTTATCATTTGATATAATTGCTTGATCATCGGCAAACTGCAAAGTATAAAGTGTTGTGTTATCGAGTTCTATTCCCATTCCATGAATTTTCCTTTTCCATTGTTTTAAAGCTGCTGCCACATAGATTTTGAACAATGTAGGCGATATACTACATCCCTGTCTCAAACCTTTATTCACTGTAAATTCATCAGTGATATATTTTCCTATTTTTACTCTTGAGTTTGCTCCATTATAAAGATTTTGTAGAGCTGTAATAAGAGTGTGATTGATGTTGGTATCTTGGAATTGGAGTAATTGGAGTAATTGGAGTAATTGGAGTAATTGGAATATCAGTAATTTGACTAAAGTGGTTTAATGCAAAAGAGATTTCGTTACAAGAAAAATTAAAACTCATGTAATAATGGAACTTCTCCTTACGTTTACGGTTTACCAAAACTCCATAAACCTGGAATACCACTTCGACCAATTATCAGCAATATTGATGCTCCTACATATAATTTGTCAAAATTCTTATCTGGCATTATTTCTAATATCATTGGAAGAAACCAGTATTATATAAGAGATTCTTGGCACTTTCATGATTTTATTAGCAAGCAAAATATTCCAAAGGATCATATTCTTGTTTCTTTTGATGTCAATTCTTTGTATACAAATATACCAGTGAATTTTGCATTAGAATGTATAAAAATAATTGGAACAACATTAAAGATCACACAAGTTTGTCATTAAAAAATTTCTCAGATGGAGTTCAATTTTGTTTGAGCTCTACATATTTTAGATACAATAATGATTTCTTCTCTCAAATTTTCGGCACAGCTAGGGGTTCTCCAATTTCTGCCACCATTGCAAGTCTCGTCATGGAAGAACTTGAAACCTCAGTCATTTCACTCCACATTTTTACAAACGATATGTGGATGACTGTATTCTCTGTATTCCCAAAGATAAATTAGAATACTCTTTAAACGCTTTTAGTACATTTCATCCTAGAATTCAGTTGACATTTGAGAAAGAAGTAAACAATTGCATAAATTTTCTCGATATTACAATTTCCTACGATACTTGGAAAAATTAATACTAGTTGGTTTACGAAAGATATATGGTCCGGTCGATATTTAAATTTTAATTCTGATATTCCAATTACATACAAACGTAGTGTTGTTACAGTCCTAGCAGATAGAGCTATAAAACTTTCCAGCCCTCAATATATACCAGAAAATATTAATAAAGTTAAAGAGGTTCTCTATAAGAAAAACTATCCAAAAGCCTTCATTGATCCTATCATTAAAAAACGAGTGCATAAATTTTACAACCAACAACACATAACCAGCTCACAAACTAATAAATGTAGTCAATCCATACCCCTTCCATACATAAAAGGGGTATCCGAAAACATGAAAATGTTCAAACCTTACAATATCAATATTGTTCATAAACCTTAGAATACGACTAAACAATTTTTTTCAAAATTAAAACCAAAAATTGATAATAAATATAGATCAAACGTAGTATATCAAGTTGAATGTAATGACTGTCACAGACAATATATAGGGCAAACTAAACAATACATACATAAGCGTTTGTACTCACACTCTTATGACATTAAAAATAACAAAACTAATACCACCGCACTATCAAAACACGCCATAGAAAATAACTACAGCTTTAATTTTGAAAATTTTAGAATATTACAATCCGAACTAATACTAAAAAACGAGAAATTTGTGGGATGATCTACATTCAGAAAAATAAAAATAGTATTAATTTTAGAAATGATGTAACTAACTTATCCAATTACTACTACAACCCAATTAATAGTAATAACTAAATAAAATAAATATTATAATCCTCTATATTTGAATTATTTTGAAGATATAAAATTCTGTCACCTTGTATACGGCTTTGTTGCTTTTATTTCCACCTTAATTGTATTATAATTGATACCGGGAAAACAGTATACTACTTTCTTTCAAGCGAAAGGAGTGTACGATGGTTTTGGCTGAATGAATTGAAATTTGTTATCAAATGTATTTCTATTGCATTTATTCCTACAGCCTGAGATGTTGAACGTTGGGTTTTCTGTTTGTAAGTTTGTTTGTTTTTTCTGTTATCTTTTTGAGTCTCATTAATTTGTATATTGTATTTGTTGACTACCTTTTAGGTTTTTATCTAACTTTGTACCTACTTGAAAATGGCGTTCATTGAATTGTTTTTGACCTTACCTTGCTAAATTGTTTGTATACTTTCCGTGTAATTATTAATATTATATTTACAAAGATTCGTGATTTAATTCTTATTACTAACGTTTCCTATAATTATTAGTGACCTTATGGTTCACTGGCCACCGATAACAATTCCTATAACTATTAGTGACTTTATGGTTCACTGGCCGCCACACACGAATCCGAATGTTGTGTAAAATGGAGTCTCACTAATTTGTATATTGTTCTTGTTGACTACCTGAAGATATCTCTTTTAGGTTTTTATCTAACTTTGTACCTACTTGAAAATGGCGTTATGCCGAAACGTGCGTAGTAGTAGTAAAGTATTTTTTATATGACATTACCAAACTAGTAATAAATAATTGATGCCGATTCCCAGGCATTTTATTTGTAAAAAATTATATATATATATATATATATATATATATATATATATATATATAATTTGAAGGCACAAATGTGCGTTTGGTTATCTTGTTGAAATACGTTGTTTGTGTTTTCTCATGTTTCAATTAACATCCTTGCTCCCAAGTTGTACACCTTTTCTTGGTTATGCCGTACCGATGAAGGCTAATGAGCCAGAAACATGCATGTCTACGGTTACCACTCATTCTCTGTAACCTCTTTTGCGTGATATGCCCGCTAATTCTGTTTTTGTTATATATATATATATATATATATATATATATATATATATATATATATATATATATATTAACATAGAGAGGAACCTGCAACACTCTGTATACTAAATTATGGAATAAAAGACTACACACTGTAAGCAAAAAAAAATTTTAGAATTAGAATTTTTTTTAAAAAATAGTTTGAAATGGAGACAATCTGTACTATTCACTATTAAATAGAGAAAGTAGACAAGAGTCAAGCTGTAGAATTGTGGAGGAAATTTTAAATACGCTTTATAAATACATATGTGAAATAAAATAACATGATTTTAATATTTGAGAGAGAGAATTTTTGAACGTTGTTCCATATAAATAATAACAATCCATTTTTCTCATTGTAAAAGTAAAATAATACTATGATTTGTTTTAAAAAAGTAAATATTAGATATTGAAAGAAGTTTTCTGATAAGATTATGTAATTATTCAATACATGTCAAGGTAGGATGTCAAATAATAGCATTAATTTCATAGAGCATGACATTTGTGAAATGAATTGTCATTCCCTATAGATTTTATTGAAATTAAGAACTGTCATTTATAAATATTTAGAAATACAATTTAAAGGGAATAATATATGGGTTTTAATCATTTAAAAACTTAAACAGAATGTTTTACAAGGATAGATGGACGATCTACAACTTGAGGTGAAACTTTTCAATAAGAATTTTTATAGCCAATTTTGATTGGTGGAATACACTTGAAATATTTTCACCAGCGACAAGCTGATTAATAATAAAAAAATTGAATAAAACAATTTTGTTGATAATGTACACTATTCACTAGGTAGTTTCTCTTTTCGGTAGCAGTGAATGCGGAAGAAGCAAAATTTTTGAGAAAAATTATTTAAACTTTTTGAATAACAATAATTTGGATTGGTAATTATAGGAATAAATACATTGTCCTTAAAAGCAATTCAGTAATGTAAGTAATCAAGCAGATAAACATAACTTAACGAGAAAATTGGTAAATATAAAAATGTACTGACCATAAAATTCATCAATTTAACCAAGTGAAATATTGTATTGTGGAAAATGTCACAATACCTTTCAGAAAGTACTGTATTATGGGATTCATCTAGAATTTTCTGATATGGATGGAATGTGGAAACAATTATAATTTTTATCCAGGCCAGACGGATTATTCGGTATTTCAGAAGGTAACCTAAAACAAGATTAAAAAAAACAATCATTGAAGTGTACTAGAACGATACAGTGAACAGGTATTTAAAACTATTTTATTTATATATAAAAAAGGTTAAACAAACTTACCGGTTTTGTGCAAAGAATTGAACTTTGATAATTCATAAGTTTTCATCACCATATTTTTCGCCATCTTATTGCATAGACAATGTGTAACAGAATTAGTGTTTGCAAATTTGTATAAGATGTTGCCTATTTTGTAATCGAGTAATATTTCACCTGAGTGTATGGTTTGTTTGAATGAATGACCATCTTAGCTAGTTTATTTTCACAATTTATTTGTAAATAATGATGTATTTGTTTTCACAACATTAAATAACGTTTTTCCTTTGAAAAACATTTTGAAATTATATCGTTGAGACCTTTCATTTCTTGGAGATTGCTACATCTATGTTTAACAGTTAGCAGTATTAACCTGACGTCTATGAATCGTTGGAGAGGTTCGAAATTAAGCAGACAGGACCGTCTCTAGAATTTATTTAGAAATAATAAAAGCAAGTATATTTTTTGATTAACAAAATTTCTTTATTAAAATGTAAGGATTTTATATAACTTTGGCGCTCATATTTAATATTAAAATTGTTTCTTTTTAAATACTTGAACCCTACTTTGAGATTGTAGAGTCTTTCATGCAAAGGTATAATTACTTTACAAACTATTTTAAAATTTTTATAATATACCGGGCAAACTAAAATTAATAATTCATAGTATTTAAACATTTTAAATCTTATACCAATTCTATCCAGTATAATATATATATATATATATATATATATATATATATATATATATATATATATATATATATATATATATATATATATATAGCTGAAAAGCGAAAAAACGCCGTGATCGTTGCTGATCAATTAGAACACAAATTGAAAAATATCTTTTAGGGGATTGCAGCAAAAGAGGAAAAATACACTCTATTCAATTCTCCAAGCTTTCGTAAATCTTTATTTACATCATCAGGGAACTACAATAAGGAAAGAAAAACATAAATTATGAAAAGTGTTCTTACAAACATTTCTACAACTTACATTGATCGAGATTGCATCATAGATCTTGAATACAGGAAAAGTGTACAACAGCAAGTCATTAGAGAAATAGGTCCAGTCGGCAATACATTTGCCTACTACTGGTTCAAATTTAAAACATTATTAAAAAGTAAAAAGTTAAAACATTAAAAATCGAGAATACACACACCCACGCGGACTTGTGAGAATAATGGCGGAAATTGAAAATGTTAGGTTAAGTACAACATTCATCATTACTAAATGAATGAAAAGAATCGATCTTTGCAATGACGCGAGACACTGAAACAATCGAATTGAAACTTTCAAGAGAAAACCGGGGTGGTACCAAAATTATGGAACTGTTGTGAAATATCACTCCAATGAAATTCTCATTAACGAGAATTAATATGTGATTATTGATGTTATTTATTATTATTATTAATATTATTATGGATCTTTTAATAAAGGGGAACACCTACCATGATGACACAAGTAGGAAACTAGTGATAATTATTAATATTATCATTATTATTATTGTTATTAATATGAAGACAATTGTGTTTATCAAGCGTAAGGAGGAGGGAGTGGAGATTACTCAAATTCTGAATGTCAGTCTTCTTATTCATACAACCTTCTTCTTGGAAGATGAAAGCCATTTCCAAAAACAATCTTTTGTTATAACTTCTCTCGCGAGAAAGGATTTTAACTCCTTCAAAATCAATGACATGATCCAACGAGGAGACGTGATTAGCCAGAGAATATCTTTCAGGATGTAACCTTATATCACTTTTATGGAGGGATACACGGCTAGAAATTTTTTGGGAGGTTTGACCAATATATGAGAGGCCACAACTGTTACAACCCAGCTTATAAACAACATTACTACAATCCACGACAGGTATCTTGTCTTTCAAAGGACTATAAATTGACTTAACAATCAAGGAACTCCTGCAGTCAAACCTAACATTCTGTAAGTGTTGTGAAAAAATCCTAGTAAGTCTGGGCGTAATTTCCTTTATATAAGGCAGAGAAACCGTTAAAACGAAAGGAATCGTTCTAGAGGCCGAGAGAGGATCCAACTCAGCTGCACCTGCTGCGTCAATTGATTGTATTGAAGTATGTGATAAAACAGAAGACGTGTTGAAAATGATCTTTCTTAGTAACTGTTTTGGATAGGAATTGTCCAGGAACAAATTGAAGAGAATATCACGATTCTTATTTCTTAACACAGGGTCAGAGAGGTTCATAACTCTAGCTGTCATTTGTTTAACCAAGTTAACCTTTATGCTAAATTTATGGTAAGAATTGTAGTTGAGATATCTCCCAGAGCTACTTTGTTTTCTATACCAATCAATTATAATCACATTATCAGGAGACCTAGTCCATAAAGTATCTAAAAAGGGGACAGCCATGTTAGAGTTTTCTGTTTCGAGAGTAAACTGAATGTAAGGATCATAGCTATTAAAGGTGAAAAGGAGATCTTGGGTGGAGTCCACAGGGCAAGCCAGGATGATATCATCTACATATTTCTTGATGAAAGGTACACTGAAAGGAAGTACCGGAAGGACCACGTCCAACAGATCATCCATTACACAGCACGCTAATATCGGAGAAATACTAGCTCCCATAGGAGTACCAAAAGTCTGTTTGTAAAATTTATTATTAAAAGAAAAGCAGGTAGAACTGAACAGGAATTTCTGAGAATTTCATTGGAGTGATATTTCACAACAGTTCCATAATTTTGGTACCACCCCAGTATTATCTTTATGCAAGATGGGGTTTTTCAATGATATTCAGTCCACCTATGGGATTATATGTAGTTGGGTTGTTGAAGAGATGGTCTAAAACTAAGATGAAGTTGGCAAAGGAACGTAATAGAAGGATTTTCCTGCTAAAATGTAGAAAAGCAGGCGTTTTACCTGGTCATATTATACACTCGACCATTCCTATTGAAAATTTAATTTACAGACAAGATACACACACACACACGTGACTAGGAGTTTACTTAACAGCTGAGGATACAAATTGTTAAATATTAAAATCAATGTTAATCAAAAGTTGAAAATAATCTCTCTAATTTGAAAATTGATGTAATCAATAACACAAATGAATTCATTTGCAATAATTTCATTCATAAACAGTTGAGACACTATAATAGATCTTTTCATAATATTAAAAGAAAAAACATAAATAAATTTAATAACTTGAGAGATGAGTGGTACGGTACATTTCTTAAGACAAAGCCCTCTTGGATTAAGAACCTTTCTAATGTGAGTATCCCCCCTAATGTAGAGAAGTTTCTGTCGTTGGGCCCTAAATTCAGTGTGGAACCTCAATTAGGTATAGATATACCAATTAAATCCATCATCTCTGATATCGATTACATTTCTTCTCTGATTCCGGACGTTGATAATAGAAGTCTTGCTGTTGCTAGGTCCATTAATGTTATCACTAATCATGCTCATAAAGATGATTGCCATCCATCTCCTTTTCGAAATTTGTTGTTTGAAGCAAGATGTTTCCTGAAAATGCACCCTGAGTTAATTGTTACTAAATCAGATAAGGGTAACGTGACTGTTGTTATGTTAAAGGAGGATTACCTCAAGTTATCTCAAGATATAATCGACAATGATTCTTCCTATGTTCCCCTCTCGAGAGATCCCAGTAGGACGATTCAATCCAAATCCAACACTCTTGTTAAGAGATTATATAATGAGAGACAGATTGATGAGATCACGAAGAAAAAATTAACTTCGTATAACTGTCATAGCAAAATTTTACACTCTTCCTAAAATTCATAAGCCTACCTTGACAATGAGACCTATTGTCGCTTCTATCAACTCTCCTACTGAATTTATTGCCTCTTTCCTCACAAATATCTTGACTAAGGCGTACAGTAATGAGAATGAGTATTTCATTGACTCCTTCCAGGTTTTGAGTTATTTAACAGAAGAACTCTTCCACAAAACTATGTTTTGGTCAGTCTGAATGTGGTTTCACTTTTTAGCAATGTTTATTTACAAGCAGTTATACGTTCAGTTCACAAACACTGGCCATCCATTAGTGCGGTGTGTAATATTGATATTGACATGTTCATTGAGTTGATTGAATTCCTGTTCAGTTCTACCTGCTTTTCTTTTAATAATAAATTTTACAAACAGACTTTTGGTACTCCTATGGGAGCTAGTATTTCTCCGATATTAGCGTGCTATGTAATGGATGATCTGTTGGACGTGGTCCTTCCGGTACTTCCTTTCAGTGTACCTTTCATCAAGAAATATGTAGATGATATAATCTTGGCTTGCCCTGTGGACTCCACCCAAGATCTCCTTTTCACCTTTAATAGCTATGATCCTTACATTCAGTTTACTCTCGAAACAGAAAACTCTAACATGGCTGTCCTCTTTTTAGATACTTTATGGACTAGGTCTCCTGATAATGTGATTATAATTGATTGGTATAGAAAACAAAGTAGCTCTGGGAGATATCTCAACTACAATTCTTACCATAAATTTAGCATAAAGGTTAACTTGGTTAAACAAATGACAGCTAGAGTTATGAACCTCTCTGACCCTGTGTTTAGAAATAAGAATCGTGATATTCTCTTCAATTTGTTCCTGGACAATTCCTATCCAAAACAGTTACTAAGAGAGATAATCTTCAACACGTCTTCTGTTTTATCACATACTTCAATACAATCAATTGAGGCAGCAGTTGCAGCTGAGTTGGATCCTCTCTCGGCCTCTAGAACGATTCCTTCCGTTTTAACGGTTTCTCTGCCTTATATAAAGGAAATTACGCCCAGACTTACTAGGATTTTTTCACAATACTTACAGAATGTTAGGTTTGCCTGCAGGAGTTCCTTGATTGTTAAGTCAATTTATAGTCCTTTGAAAGACAAGATACCTGTCGTGGATTGTAGTAATGTTGTTTATAAGCTGGGTTGTAACAGTTGTGGCCTATCATATATTGGTCAAACCTCCCAAAAAATTTCTAGCCGTGTATCCCTCCATAAAAGTGATATAAGGTTACATCCTGAAAGATGTTCTCTGGCTAATCATGTCTCCTCGTTGGATCATGTCATTGATTTTGAAGGAGTTAAAATTCTTTCTCGTGAGATAAGTTATAACAGAAGATTGTTTTTGGAAATGGCTTTCATCTTCCAAGAGGAAGGTTGTATGAATAAGAAGACTGACATTCAGAATTTGAGTAATCTCTACTCCCTCCTCCTTACGCTTGATAAACACAATTGTCTTCATATTCATAACAATAATAATGATAATATTAATAATTCTCACTAGTTTCCTACTTGTGTCATCATGGTAGGTGTTCCCCCTTTATTAAAAAATCCATAATAATATTAATAATAATAATAATAAATAACATCAATAATCACATATTAATTCTCGTTAATGAGAATTTCATTGGAGTGATATTTCACAACAGTTCCATAATTTTGGTACCACCCCGGTATTCTCTTGAAAGTTTGAGCAACACTTGCATTGCAGCCCATTGCCCATTTTATGTTTAGATTCAGGGATCTGGAAAAAATTCCACATCCTGAGCCCACATTGGATTTAGACCCATCTGTGAAGATGCGGATTGCGCCTTCTTCCACTAGGCCTTGTGCGTTGTTTTTAAAAATTACCTTGTAGGGCCTGTTGAAGACATATCGCGGTGGAATCGAGTCCGTATTGGCCTGCAGCAGTGGGACCTCTCTGAGGGCCTCATGCCACAAGTTACGCCTCAGTTTACCGGATCCTACATCAGGTTGTATACCAGTAGAGCGTAGACGTGTCATGGTCATCAAAACAACCTCCTTGATGTACATGTCAAGGGGAGTGAGACCGAGGATTACCTCCATAGCTCTTGTTGGTGTGGTTCTCATGCCTCCTGTTGTGTAGAGGCATGCTGTTCTTTGGATTTGGTCCAATTTACGGACGACTTGTCCTGTCCGTTTTCCTGGGGTCGCGAGTCATTGTAGAGGTTGTGAGCGCCAGTCTTATTTCGAATTTTATCCAGCGGTAGTCCGACATTGAAATATCGTCGGATACATGCCAGCCGGAGATTATATTCGAAGTATTAATAGTAGATAGGGTAATATCTATTCGCGTTTGACTACGAGAGTTAATAAAAGTTGGTTCAGTACCCCTATTTAGAATACAGCGATTCATGTTAGTTATATAATTATAAAAATACTTACCTCTAGTATTAATATCTTTGCTGCCCCAGCTTACGTGGTGGGAGTTTGAATCACAGCCTATTACCAGTTCAACCTTCTGGGTGAGACAGTGTTCCACAAGATCCTCCAACTCCTTAGTTGGTGGTGGTTTAGCTGCGTCTGAGGGGAGGTATGCAGATGCCAGTATTAACACTTTCTTTTGACCTTTCTGTGCATATTCAACCTTCACTACCGTTAGGTCGGAGGACGAAAAATGTGTCAGTGGGTAGGTATTAAAATGTCTAGGGACGTATATGGCCGTCCTAGGTTGTTGATTGCTTGGGAAGCTGAAAATTAAACCTTTTGGATTATTTAGACCCATTATTTTGGTTTGTCTTATCCAGGGCTCTTGGATAAGTGCTATTGTGTCCTGCATCACATCCAGGTGGCGGCATAGTGTTGCCAAAGTCACCTTTTTGTGTTGAAGGCTACACTGTATAAATCTTACTTTTTCATTGTCCATCTCTGCTTGATTGTGGTAAGATGGGTATTTCTTTTAGGCCATCTCCACTTCCTCACTTGGAGGTGGGTTGACGTCGCCTGTATCCTGGCTTAGCGCTGTTAGTTCTGCCAGGAGACTGTCGGTCGCCATATTGGAGGATGGTTCGACAGTCTCCGCAGAAGTAACAGCTCCTTGGAGTTCCTCGGATGGTAGAGGGGGATCCGTGCTCGATCTCCTCCGTTCCGGGTCGAGTTTCTTTGTTTTAACAATCAATGAGGTGAACGCGTAGCTCATCCTCATTGATCGTTTTTCTAGGACTCCAATTTCCTCGTCTCTTATGCCAAAGACGAATAGGTGTCCTTTGGGATTGACCTTCACTTCGTGGTGGAAGGAAAACCATGCACCCACTCGAAGGTCTGGGTTTTGTTCGTTCAGCCGGCGCAGCACATCCTCTTTGTCACCCGGGTCAGCGTGAGCTTCGCTAGGGACCCAGAGGGTGGCTTTTGTCAGCTGGGGGAGGTTGTCGACGTGAACCACGTCGAGCTTAGCCTTCTTCCACGGTTTCAGTTTTGAAACTGTATTCATTAGCCACTCTAGCGTTTCGACATTATCGGAAGTGACTCTGATTATTTCACCAGAGTGCGACCTTGACCTAAAAGTAGGTGACTTTTTCTGACTGCCGGAGGCGGACATAAGGGTTACGTCCAAAGCCTCCATTAGTTGTCTTTTGATAAGGTCTCCATTATCGGTAATTATTTTACCGTATGGATCGACCTTATCTATAATAGCTACCCGTAAATGACTGGTAGCTGCTTCGCTGTAGCTCTTCGCTTTAGCATCCATCCGTATCCTCTTTCCTCTGGAAGAATTTTCCTCCGAAGTGTTGGAGCGGATGTACTTCTTTTCTTGGGTGGCGACGCGTTCCGGGCCTCTTTTAGAGGAGTAACTGCCATCGCCACCCTTGCATTTTTGGCCGCTGGTGCCAGGTTTAGATAGGCAGGGGCGAGTGGCGCTGGTGGTGTCTGTAGAGACGCCAGCCTGCTGCCTCGCTTTCCTCATTCTCTTTGCCTCAGCACCGCAGATTCTTTTACCTCGCCGGTGCTTTGGTGTTGGAGGTGTGCGTTCTCGCTCATCCTCCGGTTTTTGGTTTTTTTTCTTTGGTCCATACTGATCCCACGAGTAGCTAGGGAAATGTTCGTCATCTCTGGCAGAGCCCCGCATGCCAGGGAAAGGCTGTTTCCAAGCGGGTGTCGCCTGGTACCCCCATGGCGACGTTTACGGTCGCATTCCCTGCGGCCATTCAGCCATCGGCACGTTCCTCACACCCTTAGCTTGGGTTGTTGGAGTGTCATTTGGTTGGTCAACACTGCTGTCACTGATGATCAACAGCGTTAACGTATCCAGCGGTGCCACGAGAAGGCAGACACTCGATGGTTGCATTTCTCCATTGGACTGCAGAAAGCTACCTACAAGCAGACAAGCAAGCGCAAGCAAGCAAATAAGCAAACCAACTACAAAGCAATGGCCAACTTACAACCAACCCCGTAGACATACTGTTCTACTGATCTGTCAAAATTATTAAAGATTATTTTTAAGATATATAATGTAACATTACAAATGCCTCCCAACGTTCAGGCGCGAAATTCCTCATAAACTCAATTAAAACTCAATAGGAATGTGAAAATACGGGAAAATTTAGTTAAAACAAAACAAATAATTTTGCAGTTGTGTTCAAGTGATTGGAAAAACAGCGACTGTCTACGTTTCTTATTTATACATTTAATAATTAAAATCACTGCTTATTTCCATTTATACCTAATTGTTGAAATTTAAATAAATATAAATATAAACATCAAAACAGTGAACATGATTGAACTAAAAAGAAGAGTTAAGAAAAAGAAATTTGGGCGATACGGAAGACAAATACGAAATTAGACGAAGACTAATAGAAGTTATTGACACTTAACAAAGAAACACAGAAATGAATCAAGCAAAATAAGGGACAGAAAAAAATGAAGAACAAAAAAGGAAAACAATAAATCAAACAAGAAGGTGAATCAACTTCTGAAGCAAATACTTTTGAGATATATCATTATGCTGCACAAGGAGGAATAGAGGATAATCCTCAAACATCTGATTTGGTACAGATTATGTAATATATGAAATGAAAACAAAGAGGTAACAGCGGAAATACAAAAAGTGAAAGCTGATATTTGAAGAATGACAGAGAGATTCGATCAAAAATATGAATTATAGGACAAGAAAATAACAGCTGTTGATACAAGAGTAGAAACAACCGAGACTAAAATAACGTCACTTTAAGAGAGAGAGAGAGAGAGTGGAAAAATATTCACAACGAATATTAAGAGAATGTAACCATGGAATAAAGAAACAAATGGAACAAATGAGAGATATGCAAACGATAAATGATATAAAGGCCAATAAAATAATAACGGATCTAGAAGAAATGGTCAAAGAAGGACTAAATAAAAATAATATCAACACGACAGAGGAGGAGAATAAGAACGTTAGAAACTCTTGGAAGATAAATTCAAGAAAAATTTAACCAGGCTTCAAAAAATTTCACGCTAGGATATATACAAGAAATGGACCGAAAATTTGAAAAAACCCTTCAAGAGTTATTAAGCTCAAGCAGAACCAAAGATATTGGGGAACATGGAATCTTTTATATACCTTGAGCTGGAAGGACAGCAGATTCTGCTAAATTCTGTGGAAATTTCAAGAAAATTCATCCCATTAATTTCTTGAAAACGATGAAGTCACGGTATCGGAAAATAAAGAGTATGGAAGAGCTGAAAGGGAACCTAAGAGCCAATCTCATAGGATAGGCAGTACTATGGTTCAGTTGTAAAGAAACTGAAATTAACAACATGGATGAATTTGAGTCGCTATTCTTGGCTAATTTTTGGAGGGAACTACAACAAAGTAAATTCAAAGAGAGAGACTATTTTGGCAAATTCAAATCTCACAAAGATAAAAGTCTAACCAACTATTGCGCGTATTCCTAAAGCATCCATAAGTTGGTTCGATAAAATTTATTGGTTCCATAACTGTAAATGGTATTTTCATCGCTTATTTATGGAGTCGATAACTATTGGTCGCTGTATAGAATCGATATCTATGGACTTCATAAAATTTAGGTGTAACAATGGAATTTAACCATGGCGCATGCGCTTTTGACGATATACTATAACCACAAACTAATAATTCATTTTGTTCATTTCCATTCGATTGTTCCCTGGTTCAGTTTGTTCATTTAAGTGTGCAATGGAAGAAAAAAATAAGAGGAAGCGTTCCCGTATTTACACGGAAGACGAAAGGGCTGAGTTATATGCCATTGTGAAAAGACACGAGAGTGTCATAGAAAATAAAAAAAAATCGACGGTACGTTGGTGAAGGCTAAAAAATCCACGTGGGACGCCGTGGTAAACACGTATAATTCATAGCAGAAGACGGGAGCTAGAAATGCGGGGCAACTACAAGAATATATGATGAAATGAAGCGGAAAGAAAAAAAAAGGGTAGCTGATGATAAGGTATATTGTTCAATTCGCATTTATATTATATTAATGCAAAGGGATATTAAAGTACCAACTTTAATTTCATAGGTGCAGTTGTAATAAACGTATAAAACTGGAGGAGGAAACTATTTAAACCGCAACTGCTCTTGATGAATTAGTTGTTTCATCAAATCCAATGCGATTTCAAGGCCTCGTTAACCATGCTGATGAGCTAGAAATTGAGGTAGGTGAATGCTTTTAATTATAAATTATTGTTAAGGCCTCTGAAACATAAAGCACTGCAGACTACACATTTTAAAAGTTTAAATTCAGCAAGCTCAATGTAATAATATTATTTTTAATAGAGTTTGTGCCAAAGTATAAGGAGCAAAAATATTATTTTGTCGCCTTTCTATCATAATTAACGTATTCCAGAAATATTTCACTTGTGATCATTAATAATAATGTTATTATTATTATTGTGTTTACAAATAACAACTTCAAATTGTAAGCAGTTTTTATTATCTTTTCTGTTTAATCTTTTTGACAATTCCCTGATTCATTTAATTTTTACATCTGTCATCCCCCGTAGAGCAATGCTCACAACTGTCAATCAAATAAACGTTAGTCTGAAGGACATATAGACTCTGTATACTAACAGTCCTTCCCCAGGCAACCCTTCAGAACGTATATAACAGCAATAATATAATACCAGTCAGGCACCTCACAATTGATCCACATGTCTTTTCCAAATTCTACCATCATCAAGTTTAATTAAGTAGTGTAACTTTCCTAATATCCTATGAATATAACCAAAAATCCCTTTTTCCTGTCCTGGATAATTTCTTACCAAGACGCGTTGGTTAAGCAAAAAACTACGAACTTCAATATCGGTATCATTTGTTACCAGCACGGTATGTCAAGTGGGTCTAATATTATCAAGACTGGATCTTATTTCTCTGTTAAACATTAATCTCTAAGGAGACTGATGAGTGACACAATGAGGCATTATACGATATTGTAATAAAAATTCATTTGATTGCTTTTCAGCATCACATAATTTACTGTGAGATTTAAGAGTTTTTAAATATTTTTTTACAGTGTTTGAGAGCAATCGATAAGAGTTGGGAACGTATTAGTGTCCATTGCTCCATCCAGAAGGATGCCTTTTTGAACTTAATTGTCTTTCTTTTTGATAGTACTTATTTTGCTCTTAACAATAAACTTTATAAACAAACTTTTGGTACTCCTATGGGTGCCTCTATTTCTCCTATCTTAGCAGCATATGTCATGGACGATTTACTGGATACTGTCATACCAGTACTTTCATTTACTCCTTTTTTCATTAAGAAGTATGTGGATGATATTATTGTGGCACTTCCTAGAGAGGGCCTAGATGAGATTCTTGAGACCTTTAACAGTTACGATCCTTATATACAGTTCACATTAGAAAAAGAAGACAACGAAAATTCCGTACCTTTCTTAGACACTAAGTTAATTCGTAAAAATAATACTATTATCATCGTTTGGTACAGGAAAGCTTGCAGTTCTGGTAGATATTTAAATTACCATTCTTACCATAAACATTCTATGAAGGTGAACTTCGTAAAACAAATGAAGCAGAGAGTCCTTAGAATTTCAAATAATGTCTTCCATAATAAAAATCTCAACATTTTATTCAACCTTTTCTTGGATAACTCTTATCCAAGAACTTTACTTAATAAATTATTGTTCAGCACATCTAATACCATGGAACTGCTGGCTGATGATAGCCATCCTAACGTGGCCCAAATGGATGTTGGCGCTGTTACGACCCCTGCTCCTCCAATTTTCGCTTCCTTTCCATACATTAGAGACATTACTCCGAGACTTGCCAGATTGTTCCGGGCATATGGCAATTTCAAAATTGCTAACAAGACAGCTCTAACAATTAGATCTATTTTTACTAGAATTAAAGATAAATGTCCGTTAACTTCTCTTACTAATGTTGTGTATAGCGTTCCATGTGGGGACTGTGATAAGCAATATATTGGTTAGACTTTAGGATCACTTTCTAACCGCATCGTTTCACATAAGAGTGATTGTAGATTACATCCAGAACGTTGCGCTTTAGCAAATCATGTTCATTCCCTTGACCATCGTATGAATTTCGAAGCTGTAAAGGTATTGGCGACAGAGTCTAACAAAATTAAGAGATCATTTTTGGAAATGGCTTTTATTTCACAATTTAACAATGTCAATAACAAAAAAACTGACACAGACCACTTGAGTGAGATTTATTTCTTTTTGTTGTCCTTGGATTACAACTATAACCTTTCTTCCACAAGTGACAATCACGATCCCCCAATTGACACTACCCTTTTTGCGGATAGCTAGCATATCTCCACCTCTCCTTTTGGGTGCATTGGTGTTGGTAGATGCACCCAATATCACTTTATTATTATACATATATATATATATATATATATATATATATATATATATATATATATATATATATATATATTACATAATTATTACTTTAACTTTAATAATTACTATATTACAATATTATTATTTTACATTCGCCTAATTGCTTTTGTTTGTCTCTTTAGCTGGCATTAACTTTATCAATATCTTCAACTATGTAAGTTTTATTATTATATAAACCTCTTACTTTTGAAATATATTTTTCCTCTTCTTCTTTCTTATGAATGCAATATTCAACCCTCCTGCATTCTTCTTTTCCATCTAAACGTAAACTATCACATCGGAGGCCATTCTCGAATGGGTACTTGATGTCATGTTTATCTACTCAACTAATTGTTGGCATCATTGACTGTCAACTGATCCCTCCAATTTAGAAGGAAAACGATATCATTTCTTGGCCGGCTTTTGACAAAAAAAGCACTCGTGTTCGTCTGTCTGCAAAATAGTGTTAGATATTGGCTTTTATAGTCATCTTAATATGATTGTGCTATTTTAAACCTTTGTTACTTAACTGTTTCATATTTTAAATATCCGTAGTTTAATATTATACAACATAATGGAGTCTAACCTCAACTCGGAGGTAAGTTTCGCACCTGTTGCGATTTCTTTCCTATTGTATCTTACTTATTGACCACAGTATCTTAATGCTGTTTTTTCCATTTCAGTATTCCTGATGATGAGGATAATCATCCTCGAAAGCTCGAAAATTTTCCGTTAAGAGTACACTTTTTTCCTTTCTCTTGCTGCATAACCCCAATATTCACCAGTTTTATATATATATATATATATATATTCATATATATATAGGTGGGGATAACGGGGATTTCAGTCCAAAGAATCAACGCAAGATCTTTTATTCACAAAATGCCGCCAAGCTTTCGTGTCCTTTTGACACTTCTTCAGGGCAATGTAAAAATACATAATTATGTATTGATTTGTCTTATGTGAAATATGACATCATGTATATTATAATTATATTTAAAAAAATTCTACATTTACAAATTTTTTAATGATTATCTATCTTGAATTTACTTAAAATATTTTACATTGCCCTGAAGAAGTGTCAAAAGAACACGAAAGCTTGGCGGCATTTTGCATTTTGTGAATAAAAGATCTTGCGTTGATTCTTTGGACTGAAATCCCCGTTATCCCCACCTATATAACATTTTTCAGTCGTTATTTAAAAATGTTTTATATATATATATATATATATATATATATATATATATATATATATATATATATATCTAACCAACGTGAATATGCATCAATTAACATGAAATAGTTCCTACCCCCAAACTCCATATAATCAATGTGAACTCTTTCAAACGGTTCGGAAGTATTTTCCCATGGATGTATGGGTGTTTTTATTGGATTATTTTGGATTTGTTGATATTCCGTACAGTTTTTACAAATATTTTCAATGCTTTATCAATATTTGACCACCAACAATAACTTCGTGCTAAGTTTTTCATTTTGTTTATTCCAAAATCGGAAACATGTAATTCTTGTAAAATTTGATTTTGTAATTTATGAGGTGTTACAACTCGGATTCCTCGCATTATGCATCCTTGTTGTAATGAAAACTCTGTGGAATATTCAATCTATATTTTCGAGGAATGTCTCGACCAGTTTGTAAAGCGTCTAATAAAGGTTTAAGATTAACATCGTTTTGACTTTCATAACAATTTGAGAACAAGAAATAGGTAATGTATCAATTTGTTGCAATTCAAAAACATCTGGCCCATCGAAAATTGTTAGAGATTCAGATTTAATTGGTAATCGTGACAAAAAGTCAGCGTTAAAGAGATCTTTAGTATTTTTATAACGAATATCATATTGAAAAGCTTGTAAATAAATTGCATAATGTTGCATTCGCGTAGCAATCAATACTGGTAGGGATTTTGTTGGATTAAAAATTTGAAGTAAAGGTTTATGTCAGTATATATACTGAATCGATTTCCAAATAGATATTGATTGAATTTGTTTACGCCAAAAATTATACTGTATGCTTCGCGATCAATTTGAGAATATCTTTTCTGTGTGACATTGAGAATTTGACATGCGAATTGTATCGGCCTCTCAGTTCCATCAGGATATAAGTGAGATAATACTGCACCCACTCCGTATGCTGAAGCATCGGTAGTCAAAATTAAAGGTAAGTTGGAATCAAAATGAACCAAGAAGTTACCAGCCAACATTTGTTTCTTTACTGAGAAAAATGTATGTGCACATTCGTGATTCCATATAAATCTCACGTTTTTATGTAATAATTTATTAAGGGGATACAAAAGGGTACTTAAATTTTGTAAAAATTTACCATAGTAATTTATTAATCCTACACATGAACTCAATTGAGTTTTGTCAGTGGGTCTCGGAGCATTCACAATACTTTCAACCTTACTTTTTATTTTATGAATGCCTTTGGAATTTATCAAATACCCACAATACTCAATACTATCAGCGAAGAAAATAGACTTTTCTTTATTAATACGTAAGTTGTGTTCTGATCATCTTTTTATAACCTCATTTAATCGATCTAAATGTATAGTATAATTTTCCCCTATTATTTTAATATCGTCCAGATAAACGGAAACACCTGGTATACCCTGTGAAACTTTCTCCATCTCTCTCTGAAAAATTGCGCAGGAGCAGAGGAAATGCCAAACATCAAGCGGTTACTAGTATAACGACCTTTATGAGTATTTAATGTTAATAAATTACTATCTTCAGGTCGTATTTCAATATGTAATCCACCTGCCATTGAATTAAATAATTCATCAATTGTGGGCAAAGGATGTTTATCCACTTGAATATTATTATTGAGTGTAACTCGAAAATCTCCACAAAATCCAAAAATTCCCAGTACTTTTTACTACAGGAACTATAGGAGTAGCCCAGTCAGATCTATCCACTTTAGTAAGTATACCTTGAGAAAGCAAGTTTTAAATGTGTTTTTCTACTTTAGGGATTAGAAAAAAGGGAACTGATCTCGCTTTACAGAAAATATGTTTTGTATTTTCTTTTACTGAAATTGAAGCCTGCATACCCTTAAATTTGCCTATCCCGGCTGTAAACACACTTGAATACTTTTCCTCTAATTCCTTGACCAATACTTCCGTAGATGAATTAACAATATGATCAAGAGAAGTAGAAAACAAATTCAAATGCATTTGACGAATCCATTCTCTACCCACAGTGGATCTCTGTCAACTGTAACAACATACAAGTTTAAATCAATATTTTTATCCTTAAATGAAACCTTGCAAGATAAATACCCTAAAACTTCAAGGGGTGTCTTACAGTAGAAAATTAGTTTGAGATCCGTTTGACTAATGGTAGTATTTGAAAAAAGTACTGTCTACTTCAAAAGTGATTTCTTTATCATTAACAACCAAGGTTTGATAAAAATTTTCTCTATAAATATTTTGATGGAGTATTTTCATTGTCACCATCATTTGGATCTTGTTCAACTTCTTCTTTTTCGTTTTCTAAAAAATCACTTTCACCTAGGCAGATATTGTGGAGAGCAGCAGTGGCAGTAATAACAGTTAATACTGTTTCCACATTTATGACCATCCCTACAAGGAAATCTTCTTTTTAAAATGCGGAAACACCTTTCTATTGTGTTTCTGGTAGAACAATGTGCCTTGTATTTCTGTTCTGCTGGTGTGGTTGGGTTCAACAACGGAGTTAACAAATACCTAAAAAATGAAATAACACTGCCCTTTACTCATTGAAAAGATAAGTCTGATTGTGAGAGAATATACGTCTCACTATTAAATAGGACAGAAGACTATTGACTGAATTAAATGTATCTTTTTCTATACAAATATAGCATTTCTTCAAAAGAAATATGTATAATTCTAGGTAGATAATATTTTTTATATGCTCATTTATTACATTGTTACCTTTTACAAGCATATGCACTATCCCCGAGAAGATATTTTTGTGCAAATTCTTCATTTTCTAACTGTGCACGTAGACGACAGTCATTAAAAATGGTGGAATTATGTGTTGAGCCTGGCCATTTTGCAACAACATGCCAGATGTATAATTTTGCATAGCAAACCATTTGGATATTAATACTAAAAAATTCTTTTCGATTCCTAATACTTCTCCATTTTCGCCACCAGGTGAGGTTATTTTGACATCTGTACAATCTATTGCACCTATGACACGAGGAAAACCTTGAATGTTGAAAAAATCTTCTGCTGCTACAATAAGGTCTTCAGGAGTGGTAATAAAATGTCTCTGTAATGGTCCAATAGCAAGAGTCACCTTTTTCACTATCCTTGACATTGTTGGCTGAGACACACTAAAGAAGTCTCTAGTTACCAATTGAAAACACCCTGTTGCATACAACCGTAGTGCAATTAACACTTGCATCATGGGGCTGATAATACCATTTCTCTTCGTAGGTTTTTCCAACTTGCGTCCAATAACATCAACTATCCGCCTAGCAGACTGCTTCGAAATTCGATAGCGCCTTTTGAAATCGGCTTCATTTAATTGGGTGAAATAATCTGGCCGCTTGTACTCTCTTGTCTTCGGTTCAATCTCATCTTCAGAAGATGACGAACCCTCTGATAAGCGGGTAGCAAATCTTGGTAAAAGATAATCCATCTGTGAGAAAAAAATATTAGTTAAGTTGAAACTGTATATGAATATCAATTGATGATTTTAAAACATATTGGTCATATGAAATCTATTGTTTCTCACTCAGGCATGGTATAATAATTTCAACTAAAAACTTTCATTAGGCATCACAGCACATTGCTCGATTAGTGTATGGATTTAAAGTTAATATAAATAAGCAACGTGTTGTGGTACCCGATCATGACTTTTAGTTGAAACCATTTGTACTATGGTAAAATATATGTATGGAAAATAATATCCTTTATTTAACCATGATGTGGTAAAAATATTATTCTTTTCATGGTAAATATGTGCAAACACATAAATTACTGGCTTTGCCATAGGGTAGGTGTAATTCTATAGAAACGAATCTAGGAATTATATGATCTAAAAATAAATAGGGAGGATTTTATGATTTTGAATGAGAAAATATGTATTTAGGAAAAAAAATTATCTAATAATATTTTTTCTTAGTAAATATTTTTCGAAATTAAAATGATCATTTAGTTTATTGCTACATAATGAAGAATTTATATACATTGTTTATTAAAGAAATTTGACGCAAATGTACCAGATATTTCTACTATTGTATTTGCAAGCACAGAAATTTTAGTATTTATGCACATATTGTTTAGGTTATGATTACAATAAGTAGCGATCAAGATCAAATAGTACATTATAACCATCTGTAATACATCTTTTATAATTGTTTATCAATTTACTTACCTTTCATAATTCATTTATTCGATCGATTTCAGCACAGTACCGTAAAAGAAACTGTAACTTCATCTACTCCAACATTACCGCTAATGGTCCTATAGCGTCACTATAGGGAGATTGTTCGATCTATAACTTATGGGTCGATTTATGGAACCAATAAACGCCTATTGAACGTTTGGGAATACGAAAACACATGATTTGGTCGTATTTATGGAACCTATAGCGCTGTTGAACCAATAAGTTTACCGGGTCCTTTCTGAATGCGGAAAACGATTTTTTCTACAACTGCTAAGAAAAGTAGCATATTTCTCATAGCTTACTTAATTTCAAAACCATATGTTGCTCACACTGTGAGAAATGTTATTTCTCACGGCACTTTGCCCACACTACATACATTTATATGGAGAATCCAGTAGGGGATCCTCGATGCCCAGCCAATTTCAGAAACTTATACTCGATGCCCAGCCGTTTTCGGTGGGTGGTCCTCGATGCTTAGACTTTTTCTACAAAACTATTTACTTGTATTGTTTAAATTTGAGCAGTTGTAGAAAAAGTAGTGTGCAACATGTGGGAAAAGTACTTTTCTCACTCGTGTGTTTGCGGCACTCGCCCTTGGCTCGTGCCACAAACTTACGCACTCGTGAGAAAAGTTGAACCTCTATCCAAAGTATACATTTCCTGGCCTCATTGTAGGGAGCAAAGTCGGACTTTTCCTCCCTAGGGAGGAAAAGTAAAAAGTGACGTCATAATACGTTATCAATGAAATAATTTTTGCAATTCCGAGACTAAAGTGGTCCCTTAAGTCTCACATGTCAGAAATTATGTTAGACCCAAGGAATATAAATGGACAGTTAACATCCCAAGGGATTTAAAGTAAAATAAAAACTTACACCCCCGATGCCTAGCCAAGCATTTTAGAAGTCCGTCCTCGATGCCCAGCCAAGTTTCATAAAAATCCTTTCTCGATGCCCAGTCAAGCATTTTAGAAGTTCATCCTCGATGCCCAGCCTAGTTTCGTAAAAGAAGTAGTATTCATTAATTTTGTTTGTTAATTTCATAAATAAATTATTGAAAATGTCTTGTTATTTGAGGGAGGCGGAAAAATCATATGTATAAGATGGGTGTAAAGTGCCTCTTCAGCACCGTGCTGAAGAGGCAAACGAGCCAGAAACATGTATGTCCGCGGTTACCACTCTGTTTCAGTAGCCCTTTATTTTGCGTGAATTACCCATGAATCTCTTTGTTGTTATATATATATATATATATATGTATATATATATATATATATATATATATATATATATAATATATATTTTTTAATACAGTTCCTCTATTTGAAATTGAAAAGAAACATTAAAATAAGGAAAGTTATTTATATTTGTATGCAATACTTTCGATATACACTGTATTATATGTAGAATCAATAATTTTGAAAGATTCGGTATATATATATCAAATTTGACATTTTAATTTCTGATGACATTTATGCAGAATATATCTAATGATAGATAGATCATATTAGTGTTTTTAAATGAAACTCACGGTCTCTAGTTAATTCAACAATATAATAAAAGTTATTGAAAATTCTGAAAAAATGACAATTGTTTCGATAAATCAATATCATCGTCAGAATGACAGAAGTTACCTGACGATGATATTGATTTATCGAAACAATTACAATTTTTTAGAATTTTCAATAACTTTTATTATATTGTGGAATTAACTAGAGACCGTGAGTTTCATTTAAAAACACTAATATGAGCATATTCCAAGAAGTAAGGGTCGAGACAGTTAATTAGATCATATTACGATTTGGAAAATATAATTGATATTTTGATATACAGAGGTCTTTGCTAGCAGAATTACAATTGTAATAAAATAATTCAAATCTCTCTTTGTTATTGGGAAACATAAATTGGTATTTTTTTTTAAAACAAGAAATCACAGGATAAGAGATTTATTTATTTGAATAAAGTTTAGTTAGTTGAATTTAAAACCCCCACGAGACAACATCACATTTAGAGTTGTCTCATTTTTTTGAAAATATAATAGAAATTAATCTATTATACAATCAGATCATAAAGCCATACATTATAAAGCCAGTGCGTGCATAATTCGAAGAAGAATTGCATCGTATATAGTGTAAGTGGTTCCAGTTTTCTAAATTATATATTTAGAAAGTATGCAGAATTCTAAATACGTTTAGAATACGTACGAGTTTTCCTGTTCCTAGTTGGTGAGTCCGCTCCAGTTTTTTAAAATTATTTCTCGAGAATTAACAGGCCTTTTTTAAATACATTTAAAATAGATGCATCTACAGGATAATTTGAATTAAAACAAAATTAACGTTACATATATGAAATTTTACATCAAGTGAAGAAATTTTTTGAATAGACAATTTTGAACGGAGATTGTGTTATTTGACATTGATACACGTCAAGTGTTAATTCGACGATTTGAACTTTTAATAAAAATATTTAATTAAGTTGATTTCTAGCATATAGGTTGTTCTAATTTTAAGGTTAGTAGAAAATACTATCTTTGTTCTTTTATGATAATTTTTGGGAAACAATAATTTTTTTGAAATTTGTTATCTGATAGTATAATATATAATTTTGATTCCAACTCACTGTAGTATTCATTCAGTATCTATTTTCATCGAATTTAACATTTCCATTCAATAGAATTTTCGATCTAATCAGTGACATTTGGTTAATTTTCAGTGACAGTAAAATCGTAAATGTCATAAGATAATTAAAGTGCCTTTTAGTATATTGAATAAACAGTTACTCGAGATTCTGAATAATAGAGTAATATTTAATATAGAGAATACGTTAAAATTATGAAATTTGAATTATTATTTTTTTAAAAATTTGATCCCACCCTGAGTCAAGAGTGATTAAGTCGATTGTGAATAAATTCAACTTTCTAAATAGAAAAATTAATATTTGTATTAGCCGGGCATTGTTTGACAACTACTGTCAAAATTAAAATAGGTTACATACGCTCCTAAAGGTGTGTGTGCAATAGTGTTGCTACAATCACAGATTGTAAAACGTTGACAAATAATATTTCATAGTGTTATATTCATATATCCATTCATTAAAGATATAGTATAATATATCAAATTGTCACCCAAACGCGGGAAATTATTATTATTAGATTGAATATATAACAAATTAGTGGCCAGCGTGAGGCGAATTGAAATTTATCTTTATAGGAAGATTTAAAAACATTAAAGTTAAACAATTAAAATTCATCACAAAATATTAGATATATATATATATATATATATATATATATATATATATATATATATATATATATATATATATATTAATTATTAATTTTTATTTATAATATTTATTCAAGAGTTTTGATATATAATATAGTCGTAGTCTTAATTTTGTTTGTATGTTTGACTCACCTTCGGCTAGCTCCTAAAGAAGTTTTATTACTTTTGCTTTATTTTAAATTTATGTTATAGTCGGTGGCATGGAGACTCCTCCCTTTGAGTTCTGGACGCATAGAAAAACTGTGATTTACACTTGAATAATTATAATTACCTCAAATATTTACCTCTGTTTTTCTATATTCAAATGTTATTGCAGAGAATGAATGAATTAAGTATATTCTTTTCAATGCTTTGCTGTAAGAAGGACAGAGCATCGGCATAAACATATTTTTTCTTCTTACTGGGAGCAGGATCTCCAGAAGCTCCCTGGTTCACAAATTTCGCGAAACTGTCTCGAATGTGTCGCCACTTATTTTTCATTTCTTTCACTGTAAACAAACATTAAAAACAATCTCTTATACACGGTGTCTACTATAAAAACCGCCAAACTTCAGGGGGTGATTAAACAAGTAATTTCGAACAAAAAATGCAATATAACACTTTTTCGAAAAATTGATAATTTCTCTTTTAATTACTTGTATAATCACCTCCTGAAGTAAGGCGGTTTTTATAGTAGACACCCTGCATAGGGTAATATCTAAACACTGTAAATTATTTATTTTTTAGGTTTTTGGCTACTGGTACCAACTTTGCTGCCTTACAATATGAATTTTATATAGCAAAAAGCACAATTGGCGTTATTGTCCGTGAAACTTGTCAAGCCATATGGTCTTGCTTACAAGAAACCGAGATGTCTGATATTACTAAGGAGAGATGGCTCGAAATCGCTGAGACATTTTACAAAAAAAACAATTTTCCAAATTGTGTGGGAGCCATAGATGGAAAACATATTCGTTGTACAAATCCAAAGAAATCTGGATCCAAGTATTTCAATTATAAAATTTTTTTCTCGGTTGTGTTAATGGCAATTGTTGATGCCAATCTTTGCTTCATAGCAATTGATGTTGGTGCTTATGGAAAGGAAGGAGATTCAATTGTGTTTAGAGACAGTCCATTAGGGAAAAAGTTATACTCTGACACGTTAAACTTGCCAGCACCTAGGTGTTTACCGAACACTAACACCAATCCTCAACCTTTTGTATTTGTGGGCGATGAGGCATTTAAAGTTCATACGAATCTTTTGCGACCATTTCCTTTCCGAAAGCTTAATCCTCGTCGAAGAGTTTATAATTACAGACACTCGAGATGTAGACGTTCTGTAGAATGCGCATTTGGAGTTCTAGCCAATAAATGGAGAGTTTTTCATACTCCTATACTTGTAGAGCCAGATTTCATTGACGACATCATAAAAGCATCTTGTATTCTGCATAATTTTGTTCGCAAAAGAGATGCTGTTAATTATGAAGAATCGGAAACTTATCCTTTCACAGAAGTAGATAATTGTGGACCAAGTGTACGGGATCAAGGATGTGAAGTAAGAGATTATTTTGCCGACTACTTCATGGACGCAGGAGCCGTACCTTTTCAGCAACATCACATGTTTTAAATTCAATAGATGATATATACAAATGTTTAATCAAGAAATACCACTAATATTGAAAATACAGAGTTTTTTATTTTATTTAATAACTGTGTCAAATCCGATTTTCAAATACGAAACGCCAAAATATTCGCACAGAAAAGGGCTTTCAAATGATGTATTGGAAGTAGGGTAGTTCCATTTGAAATTCTAAAGTTAGGGTGGCTGGGAGTTAGGGGGATGAACATATCAAGTTGGCTTGACAGTCAAAAATGCTCCCCCTAAAAACAAAAATCGACGGGTCTCAGCGAATTTTGTAAAAATTTTCGGTTCTCTAGTTACAGGGAGGGGGGGAGTCAAGTTTTCGTTGGAAGACCCTGTATATAAAAAGGGAGTTAATAAATAAGTTTACTAACCTAATTCTTGCTTTTCCAGATCTGTTTTTTCTTCCCAGTCGTCAAACATATTACCACCAATATTGAACCAGCTTTTTTCTTTTATATTTCGATCACTATACTCCTTGCAACCCTTTTCCCATATTGCTGAGTATTCTTGGACATACTGAATAAACTTATCAGTGTCGAACATGACTATTAATGGAATAAAACGTCAAATTAAAAAGCCAAATTTAAGAATTAACTAGAAAATTTAATCCCGTTCAACCGCACTGTATAAACGCTACCGTTTGAAAGAATGTGTTCTTGTTGCTATGCGGTTCCCGCTAAACTGCAGCAAGACGCGGTTGAGTCCTGTCAGCGTTTCGGTACCGCACATGTATAGACGATCTAACTTAAAACAATACGTTCTATCTATCCCGCCAAACGGGTCCTGCTAAAACGCTCCCGTCAAAACGCAATGTATAGTCCCACACTAACTTAAATATTCGATTTTCCCGTGCCACATCTTCTTAACTTGTGCCCAAATTAATTCAATTGGATTCAACTCACAATGATACGGGGGTAACCTTAATAAGGTAATTCAATCTTCACCAGATGCTTTTTTATTTTCTAACTTATTACCTATCAGAATATCAGAATATTACTTTTATTTAAAAATAATAGGTATTTTCATTAGAATTCAATTTTTCTACTACCGTGCGCAAAATACGAACTTTAGACACACTTTCGAGTGCGTAAAACTTTACTTTACGCACTAGTACATAAAGAGTTATTCTTTAAAAAAAAGTTCCAATTTGTATGTAGTTATACCTAGGCTTATAAAAATATAAGTAGGTATAATAAATAACGGATATTAAATCTGTTTTTTTTAAATCAGAAATTGAAACATATAGAATTCAGTAAAGTACGTACCTAATAACTTTTTAGTACATAATTATTGGGTTAAGTCGACATATTTTCACGTTGCCAAAACTCAAAAAAGTAAAGGTTTTAACCGCTTTCAAACTGAAAACTTAGACAATTTCCAGCATTACAATAAAATGTCCAACAAATAGATCGGATTAATTATATTGATCTGTTACAACCTCTCGAATTATCATAATTAAAAGCTTCTTATAACTTGTTGTCGTGTTAGAATAATGCATTTTACAATTAATATAAATGTACAATGAAACCCGGCAACATTAAGTTTACTTCAGAACATTCAGTGAATAATTATTTCACTGTTTCTGATCTTCTGTTAATACCTACAATGAATTTATACTTGTAACACATTGTCGTTGCTTACGGACATGTACTTTGGCACGTTTTCCTCTTAATGATATCCTGTTAGACAAAAAGAGTGATACACAAAATTTATATTTGTTTCTAACGAACACATTGTCGCTTACGACCAAATAATATGCCTAGTATTGTATAGTATTTGAATGAGTCGGAGCGAGACCGGCGTCTGTCCACTGGTATTTCAGGCAGACGTTGCTACTATTTGAGGAAAGTTCTTAGACATAATAATTAGAAGAACAAAGTTTATTTTATAAAAATTACCTTTTTCTTTGCGACTCATAAATCGTAGTAGGACAAACTTAACTGAATTTAAAAAAAATTAAGAATACATGTTAAAATTATTAGTTCTAGAGTTTTTAAAAGTATTTCCGACTTATTCACAAATATAAAGAACTTTTATAATTAAATAATAATAATAATCGTAATCATAATAATAATAATAATAATAATAATAATAATAATAATAATAATAATAATAATAATAATAATAATAATAATAATAATAATAATAATAGAATCAATTACTCTAGAAACTAACTACAACCATAGTAATCAAATTAATGGTTACAGGAATAGTAACAATAATCAAAATACAAATAATATAAATCAACGAAACATAAACAGACAAACTAATGTGGCAAATGCACGGGTCAATCATATGAACACAACCAATAATAGATCAAGAAGCGTAGAAAGATGTGACGAATCGGTAACAAATAGCCCAACTTCTAGTATAGTAGGCGTAAGAGATATAGTGCGAACTTTAAGGTTTCGGCTTATCGTTTGACTTGAATACCGCCATAGTCCAGTCAATATTATAATTTGAAATGCTTATTTGATGACATATTCATTTGATATTATAATTTCAACCAATAATCGTTAAAATGTATTCAATAATTTTATAATTATTAAATACATTAATCGACTGTCTAACGATTATTTTTAACCTGCAATTATGGAGCGCCATCCTAAATTTTAAGATACTTAGCGTTAATGTATAGAACAAAATGCATTCCTTTGAACAATATTAACCTATTTATATTTAAAAACATCTTAAACATAACACCACTAACACTACCTTATATCTGGTTTTATAAAGAAGAATTAGGAATATAAATTTCAAATAACTTATTATTTTCCCCATCTTTTACTGAACTATAAGTAAATTTTGAGATGGCAATGTTTTCGAACACAACAGGTGTTCACCGCAGATAACCCATACTCACTCTTTAGTTGGTAGGCTGACATCAAGAAAGAGTGTAGTGTTTTTCTGAGGAATTTGTGTAAGTATACATATTTATCATATAGCAATTATATTTTTAGTTAAAAATTAAATATTTACAATGTGGCGTCCTTGGGAAATATATATATATATATATAAATTTGGAAACACAGGAAATATGTTTCAATGTGTATAAGAATATAAGGGAAAAGTTTGGTTTCGATGAAGAAACAGAATTAATGCAAGCAGCATCTGATTTAACAGACGTTCCCCTGTCAAAAATACGTAAAATAACCAAGAATTGGCCTTACGAACGCAAGCAGCGATGTGATAAGGGATTGATTAAACATTTAGATGCGTCTGTAATAAAATTATTAAAAACCACCATATATGACTGTTAGAAAAGTATGAGTTACCAACTATTGAAATTATAAGAAATAAATTGACAAATGCCGACCGTAATGTAAATGTCTGTAAGAAAACTAATGAAAACTGGATTAAAAATTGGGATTCAAATTCAAAACGATTAATAAACGTCAAAGAGTCATGGAAAGCAGAAGAATAGTGGATATGCGCGGTATACATACTTGGAACAAGTAACTAAGTATAGAGAAGAAAACCGGCTAATTTGGAAGAAGCTGGTATGATACACACGACACTGTTAAGAAAGGATGGACCGATTGGTCAAAAATCAGTATGTCAACAATGCCTGCAAACAAAGGATCCAGTCTTATTATTGTACATTGCGGTGGAAATGAAGGATGGGTTCCAAATGCCTTAAAAATATGTTGAAAAAAATGGAAGATTGCAACGTTGACTATCATAAGAACATGGTTTGAGTTCACATTGATGCCAAACTTAGAGCCAGCGTTGTAGTTCTTGACAACGCTTCTTATCATTCACAACAGCTCAATAAAATACGAAATAAAAGCTACAAGAAGACCGAACTACAAAATTTTTTAATGGATAATAATTTGTACTTTGAAGATTCTTATACAAAACAACAACTGATTGAAGTTTTACAGACAAAGATATTTAAGAAATTATACACCCTAGAGAGTATTGCTGAAAAACATGGACACTCTATAGTGAGACTTCCTCCTTATTTTTGTATTTTCAATCCTATCGAGTTAATTTGGGCACAGTTGAGAGATTGAAAAAGTAATCAAAATTGAAGATGAGTATTGGGCAAGTCCATGTTAATGGAGAAAATAAATTTATTATTGATTTACAAGACGATAGTGATAGTGAAGCAGATGATATTGGAGAAGGATTAATAGAATTTTTGGAAGAAGCAAATTAATTAAGTTTAATGTATTTTTCATGTTACTTTCATTAGGTAAAACTTTTACTAGACAAAGGTCCAACTGTATCTTCAATTTCACAGAAAACAATTAATAGGATAGATAATATGCAAAATAGCTTAGCTACATAAAATTCAGTTATTAAAATACAATTATTAATAGTAGATCATTTGGAATTTGATATATTGTTAGGCAGTGACGAATTAGGCAGAAATAAATTTATTATAGATTTTGAAGAAGGTTTAATAAAAATAAATGGGGAAGTAAGATTCAAATATCCAACCGAAAATTGATGGAGTAGGATACATGAACATAGGAGGTGAAGATATGAGTTACGAAAAAAAGATTATAAATAATTGTATCGAATTAATAAATCATGATTATAGTTATAATGAAATGAATAATATTAATTGTGATAACTTAAGTAAGTTAGATAGTGATGATATTGAAAATAGGTATTTAGGAATGGAAAATAGTGATGTTAGGTACATGCCAAAGGATCCCATAAAAGAAGTGGTACTTAATGAGAAGGATGTTGATTGCGATGTAAAATGGAAGGTATATGTAGTTGAATTGATACAATTTTTATATAGGATTAGTGAATGAAGCAGCGATAGTGGCTGATAACTATATGTTCATGAAATTAAAGTTCTAAATATGAGGGAATTTAAACCTAAGCGTTATCCTATACCATATAAACATTTGAATGACATGAATAAAACGTTAAAGAATATGTTACAAGATAAGAGTTATAGTACCACACCGTATTTGAATCCGGTCATTATTGTAAAAAACGAGATAGTATTAGGTTATGTTTAGACGCTAGAAATTTAAACAAGTGCACGATACCTCAATATGAATCTCCATTAAATATTGAAGCAATATTAAGTAGAATAACAAATCGTCGTTCTCAAGTCAAAAACTGTCAAGTGTAAATTATCAAATTTTACAGGAGACACAATAAACGTATTATATTTATAACCGAATGTTTTATTTGGTTTACTACCTCTTACCATACCGAATTATTACAGTTTTCTACGTATTAAGCTGAAACAGCTCTTAAAAAAAGCATTTTAGTAATTTAATACCACATAGCAGCTATTGTTTGTCATTGATGTCACATAGCATTATACTAATTAACAAGAACTATCTTACCGAACTTTTAATATACGAAGGTAAGAAAAACATTTAGTAAATGAACACATTAATATGCGTAATTATTATCAATTCATTCACACAACAACGATTCATAGAATTGTTGATACTCTACTGGCATTTTGATCTTGAGTTCTTGTAGCTGGTGAAATTTGTGGGCCTTAATTTTTCTGGGAGAGTTGTTAAGTGGGGTTAAAGGCACGATTGGTTTATTTGGACCCCTTTGTGGTAAAATAGACCAATCATCTGTATGTCGTAGTTTAAATTTAAGGTAGATATTGCATAGCGCGGATATGGGTTACTGTAATGTCTCCAACTGTAACAGGTCGAATTGAATTATAATTATTTGGTTGACTCTCGTAATTCATAAAGAATGTGTGATCGACTTACTTGACTTTGAGTTTTTGGGTTGTGCTGCGCGCATCCTGCTTACATAATCTCCTGGGCAATTGATAAGTGGTTTGAGGAGTGCTTCTAGAGTGGAGCGAACGCTATCAGCCTCCATCATCCATCTCCAATATAAGTTGCGTAATATTTATTTTGTTTTTCACAGTGTAGTGGTTATTAACTCCGAAGGTTAGATACAATCCAAACGACCTAATATGAACTTAGTTCATGTCGAGGTTAAAGTCGCAAATACTTGTTTCATTAAATAAAATAACAAACACATGTTAGTAAGAGATATTTTGATACCAAGTATTAGCATAATTGTAAACAGTAGAGATACTATTTACTATAAAAAGAAATATTGTAAGCAGTCAGGAATTAATATTATATTCTGTTTATCGATAACAACTAGTGTATGTTGTTGGTAAGTAGTTGAACTTGACCGTCCTAGTAAATTATAGGTCATGTCTAGTAATTAAGTGTTATTTAGTGTATAAATAAAAGCCCAGTGCTACGTATCGAAATGTTTACTTTTCCCCCTATAATCAACAATTATTTTAATACATGGCTTCATCTTGACATGGCTATCCTGCCATGTCCTGCTCCACAACTATAGATGCAACACTTGGCGATCCTGCAAAGTAAAGGTACTTACTGATCCTGCAAACTAAAGGTACTTACTGATCCTGCAAACTAAGGTAATATTGATCCCGTGGATAAACAAATTTGTTGGTACATGTCATATATCAATGTCGTTGGTTGGTTATTAAAAATTGGAGGAAAATCGACGAAACAAGAACTTCAAGAGAATGCTAAGCCTAAGTTATGGAGGTGTTTCCTCAGACAGCAGTGCCCTATCAAGAGTCCTGCTATCTCTCTTAACCTACTATCTCTCTTAACCTACTTCTTGGTAGCTTTACAGCTGGCTTAGCATGCTCATCAGTCCAACCCCTCAGTAGGAGCTGGGACTGACTTAGACCCTGTAGCGAGGTGTTGGTTTCCCAACCAATTTCTCGCCTCCTTATTGATTGCTTGTTTTGTAAGGCCTAAGGTCGGGCCCGGGCCGCTGAAGGGAGCTGCCCCCATTCCACAACCAGTGCGTCCACCCTTTTATTATCTTCAAAAGCAGAGTGGGCCGGAATCCATTCTAGCCACACTACGTTCCGCCTTGCTAAGTCAGCAAGCCGTTCTCTACATTCAGTAGCAAGCCCTGAGTTGATGGTATACCCACTCAGATCCATGATAGCCGCTTGACTGTCGGTGTATATGGTTATGTGTCTATCCACATAACCTTAGTCTAGGTTTATATGCGCAAATTCTAAGATAGTGTATACCTCAGCCTGATATGCAGATATCCCCTTTCCCAAAGGAACACAAACTTGTGTCTTTGGGTTCCTGGAGTAAATTCCAGCCTCCGCCCCATCGATGGAGCATGAGCCATCTGTGTACCAGACGATCCCATGAGGTTGTGGATTTCCCTCTCCTAGAATTCTCCATTCCGGATCTTCACCCTATTTTAATTAGACTCACAAAATTCATGCTCAAAATAAGTGGATAATTAATCGAAGGTATAATCAGAATTTTAATTGTTTTTGTCACATTATTTACAGTAACGGGAACGGTAATAAAACCCATAAATTGCTGTGGTACACCATCAGCAGTAGTTATACTTATTGAAGCATCATATTCAATAGGTACATGAAGATAATTCATAAGCGAGAATCATGGGTTTCCAAGAATATTAGAATTGCTTCCGGTATCAACCATTGCAACAACATCAGTATTTGAAACCTTGACAATCATATAAGAACGATGTTTTCTCACCAAACAAAGGACAAATATCGGTAGTAACAGAATTGACAATATTTTCAGACAAAGAATGATCCACAGGCACATCTAAATCAACACTACAAACATCATTAGATAATTCAACATCCGGCACAGGATTGAAAGTGAAACGGTACAAGAAGATAATTGTTTGTCAAGATTTACATAACGTTAACATGAGGACAATAAGGAATCTCTGATAATCTCGGATAATCTTGCCATTCAGTGGCCGAAGGAGCAAAGTTGGAAGTTAATTTTGACTTATTGACGTTTTGCTTCATTTGCGTTTTGAACTTCCTGACGTTACTTCCGAAGTGGTTTGTGCTCGACTGGAGAATATCGTCAGATTTACAGGACCAGTCCGAACCTCGTTTTTTGGATTGCAAGAACTACAATTTGGTTTTGTAGTGTTTTTAGCACCACAACCATAACAAAAAATAGACTTAGGAGAATGACATTTCGTAAAAATATGACCAGTTCTACCACAATTCCAACATACACTAGAAGATAAAATGAAAACAATAACGGAACTTTTTCAATTAGAAGAACAATTAGATGGAGCATAATGACTAGCCAGATCAGGTTCAAGTAAACAATTTTCAGAAGAAGGTGGTCGATAACGATCAGACCAAACTCTGGATTCTTCAACACTTTTACAAAGTTTAGTAAGTTCATCAACAGCAGAAACGAAAAATGGTAAAAGATTGATACGAATCGGTTTAAAATATCTAACTCTAAATCTGTTTCATAACTGTACGGAAAAAAATCTGTTTTTAATTTAGCAACAATATCAGACCAAGAACTGAATTTAATATGATTATTAAGAAACCATGTAAAATCACTACCTCGAGACAACTCACATGTCTGTAAAAATAATTCAGTATCAGAAATACCTCTAGAAACTTTAAGTAATTCAACTTTTTCTAAAATAAGATGAAGTGATTCATTATTTCTAGAGAATGAAATATTCCACTTGTATACTGGATGATGACGATACTGTGGGACTGAAGGAGAAGACGAAGCAAGAGGAACATGATTATTATGTGTCTCTTCACTATCAACTGAAATAAATGGAGTAATATTAGTATCAAAATCATATTCAAGTAAAAGTACTTCCCTATTCAATGAACTTTTAACTTTAACTTGTTGTTCATCATCTGGGTCTTTATTTAATCTATTGATTCTATTTGTTAAATGAGTTAACCTGGAATTTATTCTGCGAAAAACAGGTTCACGTTTATTTCCATTGAAATTATTAATTACCTCATTTAAACACTGAATAGTGTTTTGAATTTCTAAATGATCCTCCTCAAAAGTATAGGTATTCAGTGGTAATGAGAAACTACGATTAGCTTTTTCACGAGCTAATAAACAATTAGGAAGCCTTCGTCTTTCCTCAACAATATCAGGTACACTTTCATTTCTGGTTTTTATTTCATATGAACATTCATATGCTTTTAAATGATTAGCCTGCATTTTATTTTAAAAAAAATTTTTCTTAAGAATTGACAATATTGAAATGATAGCTAAATAATTTTAACTTAAAATATAAATGAAAACTAAATAAGATCCGATTTAAAATAAATCCAAGAACTTAAAATTATTCAAAGTTTACTTTTGAATAACCCGGTATATTAAATATTTTTAACAAAATGATTTCAAGTCCGAAAGAACAATCTATTTGCAAATAAATTTAAAATTTAATGACTACCAAAAATGCAGTGAAGAAATCAACAAGCAATTATACCATAACAAAGAAAAAACTAGAACAATTGACCAAACGACAAAAAAAGGTACCTGAAGAAGTCAATTGAAAAACGATATTCCAAGAAGCAAATTTTTCAGTATTCGTATTGTAAAATAATGTTTAATATTGAATGCTTTAATAACAACAAAACTTTATATATTGATGTTACAAAATCTCAATCTCAGTAAAAAAACAGTATAACGTGGGCGCCAATTTGTCACGTGAGTTTTCCCCGGACTGGGAGTCTGCTCAGTTTGTAGAATTCGGATTTAGTTACACTATTTTTTATTACCTCAATTTGGATAAGGTGAATCAATAACAAAAATTTCGGGAAAATGGATTCATTTAACAAAAAAATAAATTCACATAAACCATGTATTCAGAATACAATACGAATAAAAATCAGTCTAACAATAGAAATGTCCAACTCAAGATTTTATATCTATCGAAAATAAGTTGAGGACTTATCTTGGAGAGACTCGGGATGCACAGCTCTCAGCGATATCAGCAGTTTCTTAAGCCGTCGGTGGTCTGGACTCTGGAGGGTGGCTACTTCTTGATCAAGATGCGGGTTCAGATGCCCACTAACAAGCTGCCGAGCTGTAGGAAAAAAAGAAAAAAGGAGAAATAGTAGGAAGAAAAAATTGGAAAGAAGGAATAATATGAACAGATTAGGAACTTATACTCCAATACATACGAAAATTGAATTTAATTCTTAAAATAAAACCACAGAGATCTGTTTATTCGTATCCGTCCTGTTCCCAAAATATTTAGAAAACGCAAATTTAAATTATGGAAAAATAACCAGAAAGAATCTGTTAAAAATTTGCTTCACAAAATAAAGTTGGGCGCCACCTAGTTTTATAAGAAGAATAATAAAGGTGAAAAAACTGGAAACACCAAAAAAATAACGTTTTCAAATATATTAACGAAATTGAAAAATCGGAATAGATTGATTTGTAAGCACGCAACTACAATTTGAAAAGAAATAGAAAAACTTACCAGCGAAACAGGATAACACCACGCACACCAACTTATGAAAAATTTATAACGTGTCGCGATAGACATGTTACACCATAATAAAACACCTTAAACACAAAAAACTATAAAATGTGCTCAACGAGTCTGGCGAAAAGAAGAATTTAAAATATGGATTAAAATAAGAGTCTCCTTAGACACCTACATAAAAGCTGTACATTCTGAACTCACGTTCCAACTACATCCAGTAGAATTTCACTGTTCAGTGTCAGCACGATGAAGCACCGGATATTTAAGAAACGAGAGCAAAAACTAAAAAAAACTTAAACACACACAACATAGAATTCAATACTCTCAACATCATGAAAATGTAAGTATTTACATGCCAACGCACTTTGCACCACGATTTGAAAACCTTACAAATAGTGAAATATAATATTTATTTTAGTTACAGAATCAGAAATAGCTTTAAAATCTAATTCAAATAAATTTCTTTATGAGAAATTACAAATTGTCAATTTAATCAAAAATATTGAACCATCAAATGTTAAACGTCAAACAAAAAAATGACATTTTAGTTTTAAATTAAATCAAAAAGAAAGTAGTAAATAATAACCTAGCAATTACAAAATCTGACAATGGGAATACCACTGTTATATTAAAAACTTAAGATTATAAGTAAATAATAAATAACTTTACAGAATCTAGCCTTGTACAAATTTTTAGAGCAGACCCAACAAAAAAGTTTAATAATAATGTAGGAGATATTGTTAGTAATTCGAATTATTTTTTAAGTGGCTATAGAAATACATCATAAATAAAAATTCTCAGTCTCCACAATTATATGGAACCGTTAAATTACATAAAATATCGAAACCAATTAGACCTTTAGTTTCTTCTGTTAATACTCCTAATAATATATTCGTAAAAAAACTTAACAATATACTTAATAATTACAGATATACCTATATTTAAATAATCAATTGAAAATTCTACTGAACTAATAAAAAAATTAAAAACATTCAACTTACATGGTAACTCTAAACTCATTTCATTTGATGTTACCAATATGTTCACTAAAATTACTCCAAAAGAATCAGAATCAGATATACTTAATGTATTTGATGTATGTATTAATCAGAATTATTTACTTTTGACAATAAGGTAAAAATTCAAAATGAAGGTTTACCAATGGGAAGCCCTATATCACCAATTTTGGCAAACATTTTTATGGACAGTTTAGAAATAAAAATCTTTGAATGTAACATTTCAAAAAAAATCTTATTTTCGTATAGATATGTAGATGACATGCTAGCTTGTTTTATAGACAGTGAACGACAATAGATGTATTTTTCAACCATATTAATAATTTACACCCAAAAATTAAATTTACATTAGAAGTTGAAGAAAATAATCAATTTTCTTGGTTTAAAAATTCAGAGAGTTAATAATGTATTTGATTATTCAATTTATAGAAAACCAACACACGCTGATGTGGCTATTCCATATAATTCCAATCATCCCATGTCACATAAATTAGCAGCATATAATTCAATGATCATAGAGCATTTTCAGTTCCTATGAACAAATATAATTTTGAATAGCAACATCCAACGGTTATCCTATACTTATAATAAATAAATTACTTAATAAAAAAGAAGAAAAAGTGGCATTACAACTAAAATTTCCTAAACATACTGAAGAAATAGAAAATTACAAAACCATCATATATGTAGGTAATATTTCTAATAATATTTCAAAGATAATATTTTTAGCTACAAACACAACAATTTCTTTTAAAATAGAGAGTAATGTGAGTACAAAATTGTTAATTGTAAAAACAAAAATATCCCCATTCAAGAAGTCTGGTATATATAAACATAAATGTCCAGAATGTAATGCTGTTTATTTGGGTCAAACCCTTTAGAAATTTTGAAATTAGATACAGTGAATTGATTGGAAATCTTTCAATTCGAGCCACAACTTTTTATCTTTCGCAACATTAAGGTATGTATTACAAACTATTGACGATAAAGTCAAAATGTGGAGCAAAGTAACTCCGTTTTACTTTAATTTTAACATTTTTTGATTTCTTGATCTAACTGACCTCAGTTTTCATTTTAAAATTCGTCATTGTGTGTCATAATTTTTAGAAGTGAACATGGAAAAACTCACGCAGAAAATGAATATGACTTCAGTTCATATATACTTACGTACCTATACCTACATCTGAAATGAAACGATTTTTTACCTCCCCTTCTAAAATCCAAGATTAAAATCCACCCTGTTGTACTGTACTTTAACTAACAGAAAGGGTCAACGTTCGAGAGAATATACTTCAAATGACCGACTGAAGTTCTTAGTATGTAAATTCATTATAAAAAGTGCTGCTCGAACTCCCTTTGCCCTCAGCTTGTTTACCTGTGCGGTGTATGACTAGGAATGATCAGTTTTTTGTATCGTTTGGAATATATTGTCTCTCGAGTTAACGTAAGGGGTTAAAAAGTAAAAAAACCCTGAAAAAAGATAACTACGATTTAGATTGGATGAGAACCTACTCACACGGGAATTCTCGCTGGACTTTTTTGCTTTTCGTTATTTTTTACTTTTAGACTCAACAATTTAAATAACAAAGAGCGTGTTAAACACAATTCAATATCAATGTGATACGTAAGGAAAAGTTTAAAATAATATAAGACTTTTTAAAGCACTTTATTTTTATTAATATAAGTACATTATTGGATAAATAAAATTTTAATAACAAAGAACGTGTTAAACACAATTCAATATCAATGTGATACTTAAGGAGAAGTTACACACGCATCTCAATTTCGGTCTCAAAATATTATTTGACATTCACAAGCCTCATATATAAATATTCAAAAGGAGATTCCAAAAATGTATGATACCTAAAGTATAATGAAAAGTATTTGGTAGTTCAAATTGACTTGCATTGGTTTTCTATATAATAATACAATGAGCTTCAAAAGCTATTCGCACAATACGTAATATTTCTCGGTTTATTTGTCGTCATTCTTGAACAATTCGCGTAACTTTGGTTTTCAGATATCCCCATAAAATAGTCTAGGCGGTTTAAATTTGGTGATGTAAATAACCTCGCCTTCCTATACAACGATCGGCAAATATTTCGTTTAAAAACTGTTGGTGCCTCTTGTTGAAACGCCAGCAAAGCTTCTGAATATTACTTATTATCATTTTTTTAAATTTGTGTTATTTCGGGATCAAGAGGTTCTCTGATTAATTGTAGATATGGCTCATCATTTAAAGTTCCCTCAAGAACATATGGTCCAACCATATGATTACCTAGAATGCCACACCAGACGTTCAATTTTTGTGGTGTTTAAACATTAAGTGTGGGTCATTTTCTGCTTAGTATCTACAATTGTGCCCGTTTACTACACCATTCAGTTCATATGAACATTCATCGGAGAAGCAGATATTTGTATATTGTCGTTCACTCATCAATTCACAAAATTGTCGAAGTCTTCTTCATGTAGCTTTAGGTTTAATTTCATTTTGTAACAATGGAATTTTTATTTATGGAAATTCTGAAAACACTGCTGCGAGAAACACCCACTGCACTGGAAATTTGTGATACTGACTGTTGTTCTTGTAACGTAAGTTGTCCTAAAACGGCAACTTCCCATAGCCTCGTTGTTAACTACTCATTGTGGTTGATGTTTTTTATTGGTAATTGATGCTGTTCCTAAAAACTTTGTCATTAATTCAGTTACGTAGTTATGTGTGGCTGTTCATCAGGGATGAAGAGTCTTATTATTCTCGTAGTATGAACCTACAATTTCAATTCTTTCTTCCAAAGTATACACCATTTTCACGATAGATTTGATTGTTAATATTCTAAGGTGAACTAAGCTACCTATTTTGCACTCTGTTTTAAAATCTTCAAAAAATAGTTTTTTGTCGCTATGTTTAATTGGCTGAGTAGAATGTATATGCGTTCAGGCATAAAAATTAACGGGTTAATTTGAAATTTTTAGACAAATTATAAAAATAAATAAATAGACAAAAATTAAACGAAATAATAACAACGAAAATGGAACTAAAAATACCTGGGTAGAACATTTTACTAATAAAATAATACCGGAGGATGTTATTGACGTACTTAGCCTAGGACCAAACTTTGCGCCGCCCTTAACTAAAATCAATGACATACCGCTATCTGAAATAGTTTGCAACATAGAACATGCAATACCAAACTTAAATACTTCCAATCAAGATGAAATTAGAACATTAATATTTAATATTGAAACAATTCTTAAAAATTAAAATCACCAAAATCGCAATAAGCCATTAGAAACAAAAATAAAATAAACCACACGATTTCTGCGAAAAAACCCTAATATTATTGTTCTTTAACCTGATAAAACAAAAAAAAACGATATTGATGATTGACAAAAAAATGAACGAAATCCTATCCGACTCTTCCTCCCTCTCAAAAGAAAAGCAATTGACTCATAGATAATTGGAAAAAAATCTTTACAGTTCTCCAACTACGGCCAAACAGTTAAAAATAAACAATGCACAAGCACCAAAAACCTAAGGGTTACCCAAATTACACAAAGGGAACATCCCTTTCATTGTATACAGGCTCATTTTAGTAACATATCGAAATATTTAAAAAATATCCTCACGAATATTACTTACCAAAATCAATATTATATCAAGGATTCTTTAGATTTTAAAGAAAAAATTGAAAATATAAAATTACCAAACAACTATATACTAATATCCCTTGATGTTATCTCTCTTTATACAAATATTGCAAACACTCTAGCAAAAAATGTAATCATAAAAAAGTGGGACAAATTACGAGAACACACAGATATTACATTGAATGACTTTCTTGAAGCTATTGATATAACTCTAAAATTCCATAAATTTCACATACCAATAAAAGACGTATAAACAGATAGACGGATGTGCCATGGGATCCAGCATTTCAAGTGTAATATCGCTTATTAGGATATTGGAAACGACAAAATTCATATGCAGAAATGATGTCTCCTTAAGTCTAATGTCAAAATGGGGGGCGAGGGGTTATTATCATATAAAATATGGGAAACTAATATATCTGTAAATGAATCAGTTGTAGTGTGTCATTAGTTGAGTATAGACATCTATTTCAGGAATTTTTGATAAAAATAGATCGATTGGATGAGGATTTAATATTTTATGAAGAAAAAAGAAGAGTTATGAAACAAATTGAAAACCTATGCCTTTCTGCTGATGATGATACTACCGACTGAAGTCAAAAGAAGTGGGAAAAGCTTACGATAAGTTGGGTAGCAGAAGAATTACAAAACGGAGGACGATGACAGCAGGAAATTTCAAGTGCTGTAGATTATATCTTTAGACGTCCGCAAACACAACAACAACTACAACAGCAATATATCCATTAAACCGAATTCAACCTACAAGGCTTTCGCCATGATCAATATAACCAACACTAGCAGCATTCATATTCATTTTATTATTTAAAATTTTACCAAAATTTGTTAAACGTAAATTTGAATCTTCATGTAATATATCAGCTGATGAGTAGATACTGGGTGTTTTAATAAAAAAATTCCATTCACTTAAAAAATAATCTATTATTGATATAATAATTACAAAGGTAATGTAGCATTTAATAAAAACCATTATCGGAGACGCTGTACATTTCTTTGAGTGCAGGAGTATGGTCCTCCTCCTCCTCCTCCTCCACCTCCTCTTCCTCCTCCTCCACCTCCACCTCCACCTCCACCTCCACCTCCACCTCCACCTCCACCTCCACCTCCACCTCCACCTCCACCTCCACCTCCACCTCCACCTCCACCTCCACCTCCACCTCCACCTCCACCTCCACCTCCACCTCCACCTCCACCTCCACCTCCACCTCCTCCCCCTCCTCCTCCCCCAGTGGTGTGGCAGGAATCACGTTCAAAGTTTCCAGTTGCCCATGATGTGTCATCAAACTAGTAGACGTCAATATTAATGGGAAAAACACTAAAAATGTGGCATTTCTTCAGTAGAGATTCAACTTTTTTGCTGCACGTAAATAAAGTCTGCAGCATACGATAGCATAGTTTCCCATATATCATTTTTATTTTGGTATACTCGATATCAACTGAAAAGTATCGATTGCTATGCTGTCGTTTATCAGCTGATGAGTAGATACTAGCTACTTTAATAAAAAAGTCCATTCACTTAAAAAATAATTTATTATTGAAATAATTGAGTTATCACTAAAAATTGATAGAAGACAATTGTTGGAAATTAACCTGATGTTTTACTCTTTAAAAAAATACAATCATTATTTCAATTAACAAAAATAATTGGGAATTTAATATTTCAGCAATATCCTAAAATTATAATGGAGTTGAAAAAAATACATCATTTTAGTACTAAAAAACAAAGTTAAATTAATCAAGCTGATTGATAACAATATGTTATATTTTAATATGAAAGTATAGTAATATATGCTATAAATTAATACGAAAGAGTAATAATATTACAAACAAATATATAAAAAGTGAAAATACTATAATTTACAAAGTAGTAATACATACCATATGTTATAACTCAACAATAACAAAACATTATTCCAAAATAATGAAATGATTCGGGAAGTAATTTCCTTTTATCATCGTGAGGACTCAAGGCGATTTTTGTTTGTTCAATGCTATACACATTATGGGCGAAGAAACGTATCGTATTTTGAGTAATTGTCATTTGTTTCCAATTTTTCAAACAATCCATATAATCATCGAAAATTATTTTATTTTTCGCAACACATTTTTTAATCCCCTGATTTTTTGACAACTTTACCCCCCTGAACTTTATAACTATACATTTTGGACCTTAAGCCATCACAATGGGTGATGATTTGTCCATTAGCCTCATCTTTCATCAAGCCTAGCACTTTTTTATTAACTCGAGGTATGTTGTAGATATTGTTAGTAGGATAGTCTGATGTGTCAAATTTGCCAATGTTTGCATGAATTAACTGTTCGATGCATCTTCACAAGTAAGTTGGTAAACAAAACTGTCTGTGTACATCAACTTACAATTGTCTACTCCCATTGTGGGAAGCATAAAATTATAATGGAATTCGTACATTACGGTTTTCGAAATGTCAAGAATAGTCATACCCACGTACATCGGTTTATTGAAAATTAGTTGAGACTTTTTCAATTCGATTGCCATTAAAGGTGGATAATCAACGAAAACTGTTCTATTGTGATAACGCGGACTGGCAATAAGATTTTTACCTCCATAACGACCCTCATATGCAGATACCAATTTACAAATTCTATGTTTACGGATGGATTTCATACATTTCCCAAACACAGCATTATTCATTAGTTTTCTCAAATCTTTCTCAAAGTCGTTGGTGGCTAAAGTCCTCAATCGATTGTTTAATTCGATGTAGGGTTTTAGCCATGCAGATTGCTTAAATTTCAAAACTTTGTGAAGTTTTTCCAATACTAGTCCATGTTCTAAGGCTTGTTTTAAATTTCTATAATGTAAAGTGTAACTTTTTTTATCGTGTATAGTAGTCATTAATTTTGAACCGGGTGGTTTGCGGTGTTCGGGGCACATAGGAAAGTCCTTATGTAGATTATGCAAATTGTCTGGATATAACAAATCTACTTGAAGAGTATAGCCTTCGGGGTTATCATCTACAATGGATTTTATGAAATTGATGTCATTAAATTTCTCCATATCATTTTCGATCCACTCGAAACCATCAAAGGGCAATTGTTCGTACATTGCTTTTCCATACAAATTATTTACATCTGTATAGAGAATATACTTTGATGGTTTCTCAGCATCGAATTCAGGCATATATTTATTATTTGCTTCACTGTACCTATTGCAACACTGTGATATTCCTCCTCTAATAGCCTTTTCTATAAACATTATCATATCGATATTTTTTTAAATTTGCAGTTTACATTTTGTAAACTTTAGCATCGCATCCCAAGTATATATCCTAGCATGTTGCAGTACCATGCAGCTCTAGACCGTACGTTGCTAAAGCTGTATCTCTAAAAATTTTAAACACATCTGCTAGAAGAAGAATATTGGTGCGCATGTGTATATCACTATATTCTCCAAGTGTTTTTACATTGAAAGACTGCCATCAGTTACGTTAGCATCATTTAATTTATTGTAAAAACATTCAATCGGTGGTAAATTATCATTTAATTTTTTCAAGTTGTTAATATAGTCATAAGGAAAGATACCTTCACGTGTCAATAATGCAAATTGAATATTAGTTAAATTATGATTTTCTTTTTTCATAATTTGCAAATAATTGGTGTTCAAAGTTCTAACGATAGCATCCAAACTAGACCCTAAAAAACGAAACGAATTAATAAATCTGAATTTTATGTCTGTTTCCGAGCCGTATTGCTTGAATGAAATGTAGTTTTCCTTATTGATTGGTAAAAGAGTGACTCTACCACGTTTGGCAATATCTCTTATGATAAAATTATTATCATAACCTGACAAATTGTGAAATACAATCGGAACAACAAACAGTTTTTTAAAGTTTAAATTGAAGGATTGGTGCGCGAATCCTCGAACTCCGCCGTAAAATGATCATCATCACGTACAAAAATATCTTTGTTTCACATATATGACAAACAGTTGCATCATTAGTAGTTCTTGGTTTGACTATCATTGGTACAATTGTTTTAATTTTTGAATCTACAAATTTAGCTACATCGGTCATTTCGTTAGCGAACCAATCCATGAAATTCACACCTCTGTAACTTTGGAGAACGATAGAGAATCGTCAAAAGCACATTTCATATAGTAGCCTGCACTGTAAGTTTTATGATGTTGATATTTGTTTGTTGTTTTAGAAATGATTTCATTACATTGTATCAATTGAAATTCAAAACCAGCGTAAATAATGAAAGGACATTTTTGCTTATATGTATAATTTTTAAACTCAACAAAATCATATTTGGGAAATGAAATTTTTTCGTTGTTTAAATTCTCATAAAGCTTAGAATGACCATCAAGTCTCTCTTGCGATGAAAAGTAGTTGAGACATCTATCACAAACATATTTTTTACGGCCTTTTTTATTCAACCGCGAACTAATTAAACGCGATAAATCTTTAACCCAACAATATTATTATGAGCTCTATTTATTGGAATACAATATATAATAATATAATATTAATGAATGCATGCATTACAGGTGATAAATAAAGAAATAATCGATAAGTGATCAATCACTTGTTTCGATATTTGCGGAATATAAATATAAAAATAATTTCATGTATATGAACATGCTTAGAAGATATAAAATACACATGAAAATGTTATCACAATTATACATTATGTAATATTAAAATTAATTAGCTGAAATAGAAATAGATATATATATATATATATATATATATATATATATATATATATATATATATATATATATACATATACATATATATACATGCAAAGCACATTCTAAAACATATAAAATGCGTGTTAAAATATTAAAACTAAGACATATAGCATTAAAAATTGAAACATTAAAAACATAAAACTAGAACAGAGTAAAAATAAGAAACGAGTCAGATGATGAAGAGCGGATCATCTATATTAATGCAGTAAGTATGTTGTTTATGGTTTCGTTTCTATCAGATCGATTATTAATTTTCTGTCGTTAGTTAAGATGTAATCTTTTAATTTTTTTTTGAAATTAGCTTTATTTCTTTCAGATCTTATAGTGTTCGGGACACTATTGTATAATGATTTTGTGATATAGGAGTGAGATCTTTGGGATATTGATTTTTTTACACGTGGTACTACCGTAATGGGTTTTCGGCGGGTATTATACACATGAGTGGGTCCTGCTATATCACCAGATAGGTGGAATTTCACATTCGTACAGAAAAAGAATAACTGCCTGACATCCATGACTTCAGATTGTTTGTATAGTAGTTCCGAAGAAAACCTTCGGTTCTTCATCATTATCACTTTCAGAAATCTTTTTTGCAGTATTTCCAATAGTTTGAGGTGTAGTCGGAGAGCATTTCCCCATGTCAGGATTCCATATCTTGAATGACTTTCCACTAAGGAGTTATATAATATCTTCATTGTTTTCAGTGGAAGGTAATTACTTAAATATTTAAATTTGTATAAAATGGATTGCAGTTTCTTTATGACGTAGTTTATATGAACGTTCCATTTCATATGCGGATCCAGATATACACCAAGATATTTAATATTTTTTTCAGATTTAATTCTGAGCGTGTTTTCCTGAGTTTCTAGGTCGAGATGTGAAAAAGGGCAATTACCAGCCGAATTACATCTGAAGGATAGAAAGTTGGTTTTCTCTGTGTTGAGCGTCAAAAGTCTTTCGTCGAACGACTCCTTTATGAATCGGAAGTCAGATTCGGCTTTATGTTTCAATTCATGCCATGTTTCCGCTTTATATATTATTGCGGTATCCTTAGCATATCCTATGATACTTCCTTGACTGTTCAATGTGAATATTTGATTTTTGTAGAGATTAAATGAGGGCCCAAAACGGTTCCCTGCGGTACGCCATATTCAATTTCTCTCTGATCGCTCAGTGTTTCAGCCACTTTCACTTCTTGAGTTCTGTTGCTGAGGTAATTTCTAAGTAAATTTGCACATTTACCTCTCATTCCTACTCGTTCCAGTGTAACTATGAGCAATTGGCGACTAACAGTATCGAAAGCCTTCAAAAGGTCATTGAAAACACATAGACAAGGGTGTCCATCTTCCAACGCGCTATGTATTTTTTCGGTCAAAGCTAATACAGCATCTTCCGTTGAAGTATTTTCTTTGAAACCATATTGTTTATGGTAGATCAAGCCGTTTTTTTTATGAAGGATGTCATTCGCTTTTTCAGAAACATTTCGAAGATCTTCGATAAATGGAAATAAGGGAAATCGGTCTTTAATTGGTAACTATCGTTTTGTTTCATTTTTTAAAAATTGGTATTACTATCGATTTTTTTAAAGCATCTATTTAAAATCTATGCTAGGGGATGAACAATATATTGTGCAATAGATTTGGTGGTTTCCGCTCTTATCCCGCCCTTACTCACGGCTTTCTTATCTTTCAATTCTCTCATTATGTTCAAAAGTTCTATAGAGTTGCTTGGTGCTAGAATCATAGTATTAGGTAGAATATCGTCAATGAATTCGTGATTACTATTTGTTTTGATTTTTTCAGCAAGTGTTTTTCCCATTTCAATGAATCTCAGATTGAATTCATTTGCAATATCTTTGCTATCATGGAGAAGCTCTCCCATTACGTTTTGGACAGCCGGTATTTTATTATGTTTTGTTTTCGAGTTACTCAATTCCCTTACCTTTTTCCATAAAAATTTTGTGTTATTTGGATTTTTTTCTATTTGCTGTTTATAATAATCGTATTTTACTTTCTTGACCAGGTTAGTTGATTTGTTTTTATAAAGATTATATATTAGATTTTTCAGTATATTGTTATTCGGGTTTTTTTAAGATTAACAAACATTTCATTTTTTTTGGTTTATTGACGTCAGTAACGAGTTTGTGAGCCATGGTGCAAGTTTGGAGTTTTTTCTCGTTTGTTTTTTTGTTTCTAGGCATTCGTTACTTGTTATAGATATTATTTTAATTAAGTCGTTGATTGCAGAGTTTGGATCTGGAGTCAAATACATAGTTTCCCAATCTACCTGTTGAATTTTTTGTTTAAACTTTTTGTAATTCAAAAATTGTGTAAATATATTATTTATAGTTTTTTTATCGTTCATTTTTCCCGTTATGATCTGTAGTATAGTTGTTTTATGATCAGTAATGTTGTTTTCGATTATCAAAGGTATCATTATGTCTGTTTTAGATTTAAGAAAAATATGATCGAGACAACATTTCATCCTCGTAGGTTCATTGATAGTAGATACATAACCAAATTCGTTCAGTACATTAAGATATTCTGTACCATGTTCATTTACCTCCTAATATATCGATGTTGAGGTCTCCTACGAGGATGCAGAAATCATTAGATTCATTATAATTTTTTTCCAAAAAGTTTTGAAGGTTTTTATTGAATGATGATATATTTGATGCCGGAGATCGGTAGATTGCATTTATTACGAAATTTTTGTTCTTAAATTTTATAGTTGTTCTCAGAATTCTGATTTCAACCATTTCAACTATATCATATTCAAAATCATATTCCTGCTTTATGTACATTACAACTCCATCATTTTGATTGTAATCACCTTGATTATATATCATATTGTAGCCAGGAATACCATATATACTGGGATCTACTAATTTCCAGGTTTCGGTCAAAACCATACAATCAAAACTTACACTGATATTACATAGTAGTATCTATATTTTTATTGATACTTCGAATGTTGTTATGTATTATTTTAAAGTTCTCGTGGTGTTTGTTTACTTCCAAGATTTCTTTACATTCTTTGTTCGTGTTAATCGTAAAGGTCTGTACCGAATCAACCTGTAAATTTATGTATGGATCCATTTCAGATACAGTACCGATACACATACATACACATATATACATATACACACATACACACATATATACATACATATACACACATATATAATACGAGAAAACAGAAAAAATTTAAACGATCTACATTCATATTAATACATGCCTACCCTATTGCCTAGCTGAGCGGGTTATATGTTTTTCTTGATTTCTAGTTGATAGTTTTCGCACCAGGGGTGGTTTTGGGGTAAGTTTTTTTCTTCTTGTTCCAAGCGTTCGACTTGGGCGTTTTCTTCGGTGGATGTTTTTGGTTTTGTCCCTTTGTTGGTTACTGTTGGTGTGGTCAGGGCACTAGTTGGTTTAGCTCTTTCTTCCTGGTTTTCAAAGGCAAGAAGAGCGTCCACTCCGTAAGCTATTTCTTCGACGTACAGCTTGTTATGTTTGATATAGCTATGTCTCTTGTCTTGTCTAGCCAGTAATAAATGTTTCCTTAGGATTTTTTGTTCTTGTCTTTGTTTTGGTGTTAAATTGCCTTTTAGCTTCGAGATATTTTTGAAGACATTTTTTTTGTAAGGTTCGAGACAAATTCTATCTTCACTGGTCTATCTTTTTTCTTTCCCAAAGGATATATATCATTAAAATGAGAATCATCCAGGTCTATATCAAGGAGAGTTTTCAGTTCTTCGCTAATATATTTTGTGTTTATTTCTTTGCTTTCTTTTTTTTTATTTACAAGCAAGTCGCATCTACCACTGGGGTAATTAGCGACACAAATATAGGTTGTTTATAGTTTAGTTAATATGTTAATGTCACTTAGATATTTAAAAAGGTTCTGTGTATTACAGTTTTCGCCAAGAACTTGGTCTAAATTGTTGCTGAGGTTGTTATCTTGTCTTGATTGTTGGAATTTTGGGCAATCGGTTATTAAATGTTTTACAGTAAGCTGGATCTTGCATAATTCACATTTTGGGGGTTCACTTTTAGTAATTAAGTAACTATGAGTAAGTTTGGTGTGGCCTATTCGTAACCTAGTCAGTTTAACTTGAAGCGATCTTTTGTTTATTGGCTGCGCTCGAGGTTTCACTTCCGGTTTCACGTCGCGTAGTTTCGATTGGGACGATTGCCACTCGATTTGCCACAATTTTAGCACTTTTGATTTAAGTAGCGGTTTTATGTCGTTATACACTACCGTTTGCACTTCACTCACGGTTTCACTAATTGCTGCTTGTCGTGATTTGCGGTCGGCTTCTTCGTTTCCTTGAAGGCCAGTATGAGAAGGAACCCAAAGTATTTCCACAAAGTTATTGGAATGTTGCAACTGCGATAATTCGACTTTAATTTGGAGGGCTATTGGATGTGTGGGATAAACTTGATTGATAATATGGATTGAGTTAAGAGAGTCTGTTATTATGAGGTATCTTGAAGTATTTTTTGTTGTTATGAGAGTAAGTGCTTGAAGAATGGCGTATAGTTCTCCAGTGCAGACGCTGCTTATTTCGGGTAACTTGAATTGTAGTGTACTGTTTTGCATGATCACTGCCGCGCCTACGCCATCAGAGGTTTTGGATGCGTCTGTATATGCGAGGTGAAATTGTGGATATTTGTCAAGTATGGAGGCAAATGTTTTCCTAATTAGGGTATGGGGGGTTTCTAATTTGTTAAATTTGCACAGTGAAGTGTCGCTGGGAGGGATATTGATCGACCATGGAGGGGAATTTTAATTTTGTTGGAAAGGAAGCGGGGACGTTTGATTTGGAGTTCTGTGAGAATTTTACTAGCTCTTGCATAGAATGGTGGGTCTGTTTTGATATTTGCCGAATGTAAAGTTTTGTAGTGCTTGGTCAGTATGTTAATGTAGACTGGATTCTGCTGGTTTGTGCTGATGGATAGTGCGTATGAAGCGGCAAGGTATTTTCTCCGGAGTTGTAGAGAAAGTTCCCCGGTTTCGCACTGTAGGCTTTTTATTGGACTTGAACAGAATGCTCCTGTTGCTATTCTTAGTGCTGTGTTTTGAATGGTTTCGAGTTGGTTAAGAGTAGTTTTTTTAGCTGTTGCGTATACTATAGAGCCGTAGTCTATCTTTGAGCGAATGAGTGTTTTATATATGTGCATTAGACAGGTATAGTCAGATCCCCAGGATTTGCTTGAGAGTGTTTTCATAAGGTTTATACCGTTTTGGCATGATTTTTTAATATGTAGTATGTGTTTCTTCCAGCTGAGTTTTTTGTCAACAATCATTCTAAGAAATCTGATGTTATCGACATAGTTTAGGGAAATGTTGTTAAGTTTGAGTTCAGGAGACACAGGATTGTGTTTTATAGAAAATAATATGCATTTGGTCTTCTCTGTTGAAAATTGCAGTCCCGTGAGTTTAGACCAGTTTTGAAGTTGGTTTAATGTTTCTTGGATGTGTTTCTGAATTGAGTCGATGTTCTTACCTTTGGAGAATATTACCAAATCGTCAGCATATAACCTGCCTTTGACTAGTTTGGAATGATGGTTTAATATGTCGTTGACCGCGATCAGGAAAAGTGTTGAACTAATGACTGATCCTTGGGGAGTCCCGTTAGTTTGTTGTTTTAGAGTTGAAGTTGTGTTATTGGTACGAACACGAAAGAAACGATTATTAAGAAAATTTTGTATGAATTTTAGGATGTTTCCTTTGATGCCCCATGAATGAAGAGTTTTGATAATGCCATGACGCCACGCTGTATCGAAGGCTTTTGTGATATCGATGAAAACTGCAAGGCAATCTTGTTTATTCGCGAAAGATTCGTGTATTTCGGATTCCAAATCAATGAGATTGTCTAATGTTGACCTGTTTTGACGGAAACCGCTTTGTTCTTGTATTAAAAGGTTTCTGTCTTCTAATGTCCACAATAGTCTTTTGTTTATGATTTTTTCCATTATTTTGCTTAGTGCGTTGGTAAGAGATATTGGGCGGTATGAAGTTAACTTAGTTCTTGGGTAGTTTGCCTTTGGTATGGGTATGACGATTGCCTGTGACCACGTGGATGGGAAAATATTTTTTGTCCAGATTAGGTTGAATATTTGGAGAAGGTATGACTTGGCAATATGAGGGAGTTTTTGGAGAAAGATTAATGGAATATTATCAGGTCCTGGGGCAGAAATTTTGGTTGTGTCTAAGGAAAAATTGAGTTCGTCTATAGTTAACGGGATATTAAGTATGTTGTTGTCATGGTCATCGTAATCTAAGAATTCGGCTTCTTTAGTAGTTTTAAATTCCAGAAATTCTTGTGAGTAGTTTGAGTTGATCGAGTTGTGCTCAAAATGTGTTGCAAATAATTCAGTCATGTCTTCGTTATTTGAGACTGTGCTATTGTTGTGAGCTATAAAAGGAATTTTTGTAAATTTGTTTTTTCCTAATATTTTTCTTAGATTTTGCCACACGGTACTTAAAGGTGTAGAGCTGTTTATGTTGGATGCGAACGCTTTCCAGGAGTTTTTTCTAGCATTCTTTGTAATGTATCTTGCTTGGGCTCTTCTTCTCTTATAGTCTACTAGGTTCTCCAGTGATTTATTTCGTTTTAATTTATTAAATGACGCTTTGTATTGTTTAATAGCTTTATCGCATTCAGTATTCCACCACGGCAATGGCGTATGTTTTTTTAGTGCTTTTGTTTTTCCTATAAATTTTTCTGCTGCATCGGTGATAATTTTTGTGAATGAGTTCAAAATGTTGTCGATGTTATCGTTTTCTAGATTGACGGGAAGTAGAGCGACGTTTTCTTCAATGTAATTACTGAAATTTAGCCAATCAGCATGTTTTATTTTCCATTTTGAAACAGTAGGGTATGTAGTGACGGAGTTTTGATCGGAGATCGTGATTTTGATTGGATAATGGTCGCTTCCATATAAATATGGTATAGTGTCCCAGGAAATTAGAGGTGAGATAGTTGGATGGCATATTGATAAATCGATTGCTGATTTCGTGCTTGTGTGAACATTAACTCTTGTAGGCCTACCGTCATTTAAAATATTTAGATTATGTGCATCTAGGATGTTTCCGATTGTTCTGCCTTTTGCGTTAAAACCTGTTGATCCCCAAATAGGATTGTGGCTATTAAAATCATCCAGTAAAATTAGAGGTGATGGAACTTGTGACAAAATGTTAGTGATGTCTTGTGAGGTAATTACTTGATCAGGAGGGATATATATGTTGCAGATATTAATTGTTTGAGGAATTTTGATAGAAATTGCTATTGCTTCTAAGTTTGTATTAAGTGTTATATTGTGTGCTTCGTATGAAGTATTTACATAGATGGCTACGCCTCCGCTTGCTTTTCCCGCGTTGTTTCTGTTTCTGTAAAAACAGGAATAATTGTTGAAGTTGTGATTGTGTTGTCCTTTGAAATTAGTTTCTTGAAGACAAATAATTGATGGTGAAGTTTCGTGTATAAGTATTTTGAGCATTTCATAATGGGTGTAAAACCCATTTATGTTCCATTGCAATAAATTGAAGATAATATTATGCAAGTTCTGTTAGGGATTCCTGAGATGTGGCAAGGGAAACGTCAGATTCGGCATCTTCACCTGATTTTAAAAGCTTCAGTTGTTTCATAATTCTCTTTTTTGTTTTAGTGCATTTGGTCTTTATTTGGCGGTCAGAGGTATATGAATGTATTTTGGTTAAGAGTTTTAATAGTTCTAGTATATCAGAGGTATAATCTTTTGCTGTACTGAGAGGGTCCACTGATCCTTGTACGTTCTCAAAAAAGTCGATTGTTTGTTCGAAAGATATTATTTGAGTTTCATTGTCGAATAATTCTTTGATAGGTGCCATTTGATTTTCCAGTATGATAGTTGATTTAGAAGTGGATTTCGCTTTTTTGAGTTTTGCATCTGGTTTACTGAAGCTAGTGTAAGATGTTGTAGTATCGGAAGGAGGTGTTATGATTTCGGTAATATTTCTTTTCGAAGCTGCTTTATTTTTTGGGTTTTCGATGTCAGTAGCCGTCGATGTTTGTGGAGAATTTGATATTATTTCTAGGGATCTTTTGATGCTATGTGTTTCAGCAAGGTGAGTGATATTCGAATCTGTGGTAGCTGTTGTTATATTTGCTTCGATGGGCATGGTGGTTGAAATTGAAGATATATCTGTTAGTGGCTCAGCGCTTTGCTCGTTTACTGAGTTTAGAGTGGATTGACTGGTTGTAGTTGTTGAGTTTGGTGAAGAAGTGTCGTCTGTTGGTTAGGGAGGCAACTTTGAAGTGCAAGTGCTAGATAAGTGACCATGTTGTTTGCAATGATAACACAAATTATCTACAGCGAGAAAAATACGGTATGTGGTGTCATCATAAGTTATCAAAACTGAGTCTGGTATTGGAATTGTGGGAGGTACAATGTATACTTGCCTCCTGAAACTGAATATGTGTTTATAGTCGGGGTTGGTGGTGCCTATTCTTAAAAAGGAAATTGCAGAAGACAGCTTGAAGCCGAGTTGTTGAAGTTCCCTCTGTAGTACGTCGTGTGGAATGGTGGGACATACATTGGATAAAAGTAGCCTTTCGTTTGGTGTGATAAGTCTGCGTGCTTGTATCACTTCGTTATTGATCTTTATGCGCCCATCATCTTTAATGATAAAATCATCTACGATTTCCTTACTTGAGAGGTAAATACATATCCGATTGTTTGAGATTCTAGATGTGAATAATATGTTTTTCGGACTTATCGTGGAGCCAATAGCCAGGAGATATTCTTCTAATTTAATATTGTTCAGAGAACTAAAAACGATGGCTTGAAGTTTAGATGGGAAAGTGGGTATGGTAGGTTGTTGAGGTTGGCTAGCTACTTTGGAGTACGAAGGTTGAGATGAAGGTGGAGGTTGAGGTAAGACTTGTTGTTTTGGTATCGTTGAATGTTGAGTTGGAATTGAGTGTTGAGCTGAAGGTATATGTTGAGATAAAGGTGACTGATTATTGATGTTGTCGCTGGTTATAATATTGTCGGTTTCCATGTTCCGCTAAGGTTCGTTTTGCCTGAATACGGCTCTGTCCCGCATCGGACCCAACTGATAAGGCTGGTAAACGGTACGATACCGGTTTTAATTGTTATTGAATGAATGTGTTTATGTTGAAATATAACACAATTTCTTAATAAAAAAGCAAATTTAGGCTTACTTTGTTAGTCCGTGTCATTCACTATGTAGTTATGATCACTTGTATACTGTTTTTATTTAAATTATTTATGATATTTCACTGTGATGTATGAATTTCTCGGAGCTGATTTTAAAAACACGTTGTGTAGTTTTCGATCAGGGCCGACCCTCTTTGCTTTCTATTTCTAGTCCAAAAATTATTATGTTGTTTCTCTTTTCTGAAATTTTCAGTTTTTCAATCTCTACCTTGAGCTCCGAATTTTCTGTTTCTAGCTCACGTATTGTTTTTTTCAATTCTTCAAATTTAAATAAGAGTCATGTTTCACTTGCTTCTATGGTCGATTTGATTTCTTCTCTGTTTCTAATTATTTGTTCCAATAGTTGGTTATTTGTAAGATCACTCATATTTATTTGAGCTTCTGAACTATAACTGTCATTAGTGTTAACGAGGTAAGTATGCGTTTTTGTTTTAGAAACTGGAAATACTACAGATAACAAATATGATTCTATATCGATTTATACGTTTAATTTCCTAATTATACCTGAAATGATAATTGTTTTATTGGATTTTATTTACTCACTGTATTATACTCATCTTCTACTACATTTTGGTGTAAATTTTAACTATTACTTTGGACTTTTCTACTGGTACTACCATAATGATATTTAATCTCGACAATGGTATTGCAATCATTATGAGACGGTACTGTTTCGTATTCGTTTAATTTCGGAAAGTATTTATCTTGAATGAGTAATAATTTGACATGACGGTCTAATCTTTTTCTAGTCAATCTTGACGGCAATACCGTATAAAATGTTTTTTTTCTCGTTCACTGCTTTATTGTACTCTAACATATAAACTTTTATGGAAATTTCATTTAGTTTTTCAAATTTCTCAATTTGAGGCAGTTTCATTGGCATGTCTAAGCCTAGAGTTTTCAAAGCGGTGGAATAGTGTGGATATGATGATGTTCGGCCCACCTTTCCTGTGGGAGCGTGTAAACCTGCAACAACGCTTCAGAAAAAGCATGCTTCATCATTGTTCTGGATGTTGATGCATGCATGTTTTTTCTGTATTTGCTCAGGCAATCGAATGAAAGATGAACCCTTACCTATTTCGCATTTGTTAATTGTTATCTCTAGTGAAATGATTTTGCTTAAGGCCCAACCGCTCTGTTTCTCTTGAAACTCAGACATTTTATTCAAAATACAATCTACAACACTATTTTTAAATCATTCAATAAAATTGGTTCCTTCATCAATGATTGCATTGGGTGTACTAAAATGTTTTTTATCTACTACTACTTCCCGATCATATGATTGCTTTATATAATCACCAATGAGTGTAGTATTAACTTTTATCATTTTTAAATTCCTCAATATTTGTGAAATTTTAACGTTGAATAAATTAGGAGCATCTTAGAAAAATTCAATGATTTCTTTGTGTTTCAAATTTACAATAAGCCCTGTCCTAATTGAATAGATGAGGCTTTTACTTGATGAAGATCCATACTGAACGATGAAATAAAACAATATATTTTGTTTAAATCTTCATATATTTGAACTAATGTTCAATTTAAACTTGTTGACGCGTTTCACTAACACAGTAGCTTTGTCAAAACGAATGAAGGTTTTGACAAAGCTACTGTGTTAGTGAAACGCGTCAACAAGTTTAAATTGAACATTAGTTCAAATATATGAAGATTTAAACATAATATATTGTTTTATTTCATCGTCCTGTCCTAATTCTACAATTAGAAATAAACCCAACGTCTAACCATTTTACACACCGTTTTTCCTCAACCCATAACCTTTTTTTTGGAATTGAATTAATTTGATGACGTAATCGCTTAATTTCCCCAATTTTTGATTGAATTTTTCTCTTCTCACCAATGGAATATTTGATTTTATCTAATGTCAAAACATATTTTCTAACATGATGGTCTATTAATTTAATTATTGAATTAGCTAGCGGTTAAGAATAATGTTGTACAAGAAATTCACCATTTTTCACTTTAAATATAATTGATATAATAAATAAAACTCACCAAACAACCGAAAACTAATTTTGAACTACTTCAAAACAAATGGCAGGATTTGGTTTTCCCACCTCAACCAATCCTCTAAAGATAAATGAATAGCTTTGGGTTTTGAAATTATTCACGTGGTCTCGGTACTGGTCCATCACTCTTTTAGGTCAAAATGTAATGTTGCTGGCGAATTCCACCAAAATCACCTCACCAAATTTCGTCTGGACTAATTTCGCTCCTAGGACGGGCTGCGCTTCTCCTCACGGTAAATGTTGAAGCTTGATGATCGGTTTCCTTTCTGCAATCAATGATGTTGAATTTAGTGTAGACAGATCCATCTACAAAAAATAAATATGACTTGTGTTAATAAACTGTACCTCTACTGTACTTTTTTTTGAGTAGCCTTCACAACACAGATTAATTTCTAGCAAACGTATTCTATCAACACTCAATAGTAACTGTTTCGTATGGTATAGTTTTTTTTAATAACCTTCACAACATAGATTAATTTGCAACAATTGTCTTCTATCAATGCTCAATGATAACTGTTTTGTATGGTATAGGAATACCAAATTTATATGAAATTTGAAATGCTACCCCCCACCTCACTACATGCGAGTTAGATTATCCCCCACGAATTGATATCATCTGATTGTTGATTATATCTACTCAAATTAAAAAATTTGAATAGCTTCTCCACATTAAAAAAATGCAATAAAAAATATTGTATAGGACTTTTTTTAATGTTCTCACGAAAAAACGAATTTCTAACATCTGCCCGTTAATTGTAACTACTAAAATAAAAAAGGTCATCCCAATCATTAAAAAGGTGCTCTCATAGTTGGAAAGACACCTCTCCATTCAAATAGAAAAATGCATTCCATGTGTTACTACATACATAAATATTCTTAGGTTACTCAATGATTCCAATTTATTGAAAATGTCTCGAATGGTTTGTTCAAAACTACCTGAGTCTCAATATTAAAAGTAGATCCTGGGTACGCCATTGACGAAACTCCACATAATTTACTCTATTTACCTGTTATACCACAACATGAAATTAACAATGTTACTGTGTTGGCTTTGGACCAAGACGGACATCCTATCAACTTTCGTGGTGAAAAGAGCACCTTGGTGTTGGAGCTTAGAGCGAGAAGCAACAGATGGGATTGGTAATTAATCATAAAAGACGTTCCGCTGCACATTATTTACCATTAGTTAAGCAACGTCCTTCAAAGCAACAGCAGCAGCTTACATTTGCTAACAAAGTGTTCTTGCAATGTTTAGGCTTTTTGTTGAAAGAAAAACGATGACGACCATGTATGTAAAACGTTTTCGTATGAACGATATGCCTCCATTGTTTGATATCTATCGCAAGCCGGGATTCGATGAATTGATTCGCAAAGCTGAATACAGAACATATGCTCCGTTGATCAAATCGTTCAGTTGCAGTGACATTGTGGAATTTAGCATCAATCAAGTCGATTCGTTTTTTGCGATGAACGAAACTTTGTTGTGCATTAAAGGGTCACTCAATATACATGGAGCTGGTGATGTAAATCTGGCAAATAATTTTGGTGCTTTCCTTTTCGATTCGTGCACATACAGTGAAAGTGCAAGATAAATGGAATCGTGAGCACTGTACGTGCCATGACGTGCTACAATCAAGAAGATTCCAATCATATGGCTATAGCTGGCTGGAATTATCCCAAAGACCCCATCCTTAATGCCGGCGATAAATCATTTAACCTACAAATTCCTCTCAAGCATATTTTCAACATTTTCAATGACTATCCTATGATTACATGTGGGCGGAAATCAATACGTTTGGTTCGAGCTCGAAACGATAATGATTGTGTATATATCACAGAAAAAAAGTTGTTGGTGTTACTTCCACTACAACTGTTAGCAAAAACATTACCAATATCGAATTAAAAATTAAGCATATCTATCCTAATGATGATATTAAGTTGGAACTTATAAAGACTATTCAAAAGGATCAGCGTATAGTTATTCCATTTGGAAAGTGGGAGATACATGAACTACCAGCCATCACCAGAAATGCTAGACGTGAAGTTTGGGCTGTTAAAACTACAACTTCACTCGAACGACCTCGTTATGTTTTGGTTTTCTTTCAAACCAACCAACGTGACAACAACACAGCCGACCCTACTTTATTCGACAATGCCGACATTCAAAGCATCCGACTATCGCTAAATGGGGAATATTATCCCAATGAAAAAATGCAGTTGGACTTTACTAAGAATGATTACAATGAAGCCTATTTCAACTATACCGAATTTTATCCTAGCTATATGAATTTAATACAGAAGCATCCTCTGTTGGAATATTCCTCTTTCAAGAAGCGTGCATTGTTTGTTGTCGATTGCTCGAAACAAGAAGAAAGCATGAAGGCATCTACAGCAAACATTGGTTTCCCTGAAAATACCAAAGTATATTGAGTCATAATACACGACTGTGTAATGGAGTATTTCCCCCTCACCGAAATTGTCAAGAATTTAAATTAGAACTTGCTTCAACCGTATGTTCATAAACTACTTGATATATATTTGTTTCATAACGATTGATTGTCATTATTACTTGTCCTAAATCACTTTGTTATTTACATAAATGTCCTGTCGTTCTCATTATTTTATACTCTATTTTGTTTATTATTTCCTTCCTAATAGTTCATAATTAGTTCTATAAATTGTCTTGTTAATTATTTTATTTTTAAAAAGTCCTCTGATTGGTGGAAACTTGAAATCTATTTATTTAATCTTGGCAACATAAACAAATACATATCATATATTTAATTATTCCATTTTTATTTGCCTATTTATCCATTCAATTATTACATATATATTCTTACTGATTCTCAAATTTCATTTATTCATACCTTCATGTAATCATATTTGTTGATACATATGTCAACATAATATGACATTTCCGGTTTTTTTGTACTTTCTTATTTGGAAATAGGTTTTTTATAAATTTATATGTATTATATGAATAATATTGAATCTTCTATCATAGTATTCACAATTGTTGACTTTATATGTTTCTATCCAAATTTAGCATTATAAACTTTATTAAAATAATCTCATTTTCTTGTATTATATAAAATTGCTGAAAATCAAACTACAATTGACAGATGTTGTCATATCACTTTATATATATAAAAAAATGATCTTTGTTTCGTTAGTTCTATATTTTATTGGATTACAATGTAAGCATCCATTCATACTACAACAATATAATAATAATAATTTTAATAATTTATTCAGACAAAAGTACACTACAGAAATACAATATAATAACAATTACACACATGCAGTATTCAATACAGTATTAGAAAATTAACTCTCTGAATATGTTCCCATGCAGGCAAAGCTTGTCCATGGGGTAGTGTATGGTGTATAATAATAATAATGTTTAATGTTATGTGCAATGTAGTGACAATATATAATGTAATCATTACAGTTTTACAATGGAAAATACAAACATTTATTTACATTAAAATACATAAATTTAACACCTGAACAGATTTTTAAAATGTAACACAATTTAAAATTAAAAAGTTACATCACAAATGAGTGAGAACTTACGGTACAATCAAATTACGTACTTTTGTTCTACTGAGTGACAGCAAAAATATTTTAACACTTTTTTTAAATTTGTTTTATCTATCTTATTTCTAATGGCAAGAAATTATATAATCTGTTAGAGAGATAATTATACCCTCTTTGTCCAATTGTTTTATTGGCTTGAGTGGTCTTTAAAATAGATTGCATTTTTGTCATGTGTTATAGTTGTGATCTAGATATATATTTTTTGTTCCGTGTTTATATACTACTGACTTGTGAAAATATATCTGTCTGATATCTAGCTCGTTAAATTCGCGATATAAAGTATCGGTCGGTTACAGTCTGGGTCTATATAAAATTATTTTTAAAAAACGCTTCTGAAAATTTCCTTCCTCAAATAACTGTCTGCAAGCCCCCCCCCCCCCCTTCAACCCGATTTTTAATTGGTGGAGGTCTAATATTTTTTGTAAGTATTTAAATCTATTAAGTAAACTCCTTAGTGTTGTTGCAACATTGTCCATATGTTTATTCCACCTTAGATCTATTGTTATTCCCAAATATTTGATAGAGTCTTTTGAGAGTATCGTAATATTTTCCTGATTATTTATTATTTGCGAGGAATCATAGGAACGAAGAGTATGTGAGTAACAGCTGAAGGTGATAAAATATGTTTTCTTATAATTTATAGTCAAATATCTTTGATTGAAACAGTCTATTATCTCCTTCATGTCTCCTTTTGCTTTTTCTTTTAATTCATTCCAATCGCGGCCTGTATACAAGATAACTGTGTAATTTGCAAAACTGCTTATAATCCCCGCACTTGTACAATTAAGAATTGCGTTCATGTACATTATGAACAAAATCGGACCCAGTACTGTTCCTTGAGGTACTCTATATGCAATTTTCTTTTCAGAACTAATAATATCATTTATTGAAACATACTGTTTCCTATTTTCCAAATAACTGTTCATTAATTTTTACGAACTACCTCTGAAGCCCATGTTCTCCAAGACCCTCATAAGCTGTATGTGATTCACAGTGTCGAAGACCTTAGCCAGATCGAGAAACACACACATTGAATGCAGTTCCTTATCGAGATTCTGATATAGTCTGGAAGTCAAAACAGCATCCTGCGTCGATAGTTTCTCCCGAAAACCAAATTGATTATCTGATAAGACACTGTGTTTATTCAGGTAACTTAATATTCTTGCTTTTAAGAGTTTTTCAAAAAATTTGCGAAATTTGTTATTAATGAAATAGGCCGATAGTTGGTTATTAGTTGCCTATCGCCATTTTTGAACAACGGTTTAATTATACCAACCTCCAGTGCAGAGGGCCACTGTCCCTCTTCAATAATTTTATTAAATAAGAACGCTATCGGTGATGCTATTTCCTCATTGACACTTTTCACCAACTCTGCCCTTATCATATCAAAGCCATGTGATTTGTTTGATTTAAGTGTTTTTATGGTTTCAATAACTTCGATTTTATTTGTGGGTGATAGAAATATAGAGGAGCACAAATGTTGAGAAGGTAAGAGAGGATTTTTTGGAACAGTAATATATATATATATATATATATATATATATATATATAAATAAAAATTTCATAAAATACGAGGTGTGTCTATGTGAAAGATACATTTCGGTTTTCCTACTATACACCTTCGTTTAAGTCAAAATATTAATAATTTCGACATATCAGTCTGGCCGTTCTTCGAAGAGGACAACAACTACTTTCCTGGCTAATACCACGCAGAATATTGAATTACGTCCCCTTCGAAGAACGTGACGCCGTTCGACCCTTTTGTCGATATAGACATCTGTGGTGATTCGCAACCGCAAGGAGAAGGGCATACTGCACTGACCGGTTTTGACCTACTTGGGTCTCTTCAAGAGTGCCGTAATGCCTTCCAGTTCGAAGTTTCTAATCCAAACTGAAGATACCGCCTTCCGACAACCTCTATTTGGCTCGTGTGGTTACACACGAGAATAAATTAAAATTTCATTAAATAGGAGATGTGTCAATATGAAAGATAAATTTCGGTTTTTCTACTGTACACCTCCGTTTAAGTCAAAATATTAATAATTTCGACATATCAGTATCAGTTGCCTGTCTACAAGTTAATGTGTTTCCTTTAACAAAAATAATTGATTTCGTCATATTGTTGGCATCCCACTGCTTACTTATATTTTTTGGAGCAAATTTTTCCTTTTTTCGGGGCAACTTGTACCTAAAAAAATGTAAGTGCAATTTTTTAAAACCCTATACTAAAAATGGTCCGAATATGGGCCAGGTCAATCTTACAAAAATAACCTTAAAACTGTCTGCATATAAACAATGTATTTAAATGGCATTTTGGACAAGTCCTAGTAAGACATCTTAAAGAGTAACATTTCTAGTACACACTTACTGTTCGGAATTCATATTCCTGAAAAGAAAAATAATATACATATTCATTTTCATGCCGTCATTCAATGGATCGTGACAGTTAGCGACAGCTGTCAACGGTATGTCCGAATAAAGAAAAAGAATCAAGTGACAAGAAAGAGTAAAAGTCAGTGTGACATTTAATTTCCAAATTCTCATTACGAGAAGTTTCTCAATCCAAGTTAATTTCTGTTCCTTCGACGCATCAACGGCATACACTATTTTAGTACAAGAGCAGTGATCGTAAAGTGATATTCATACAAGTGCAAAAAAGCAGGACCGGTTTTGGTCTAGCTAGAAAGCTAGATATTCTGTATATAGTCATATTTTATTGTGTTTTAAAGAAGTGTTTGTAATAATTTGAATTCTATAAAGGCAAGTAGCCGGTAGGGATTGCATGCTGTGGCCTTACAACCCACTATTGCAATAGTAATAGATACTCCTTCATAAATAGAGTATTATTCCACCGTATTTTTCATTGGTTTTGATCAGGATAAAAGAACTTAACTGCAGTCTACCGTCTTTGACAACAGCGAGTTTGTTCAAGGCGTCGCTGCGCACGTTGGTAGAGCGTAGCTCCAAAGTGGATTAATACACCAAATTACTCCACTTACTAACTTTTAACTTATAAAATTAACAATCATGAACGGAAACACAAAATGTTTACGTGCTTGAATAAATATTTCCAAACAACAGAATATCAATATGTGAACTGCTTTTTTACGCTATCTATATTTTAAAAGCCGAAGTTAGCGATTTCTTCGCAAATCACAGTAGTGTACAGGTTCACGCTATTTTCACATCGCAGAGGTATAGTTGACGCAAAACATATAGTGTAGGAATGTAATGGTATATCCCCTTTAAGTTATGTTGCGGAGCTAGACTCTGAAAGGTATTACTATTTTGTTTACTTTTAACAATACCTATATTGTATTTGATGTTACGTAATTGTTGAAAGGGCGTTCGGTTTAATCGGGATACCAGACGTGAACTAAGCCCTTTTTGTATCCCATTCGATTTATTAAGAACAAAACAAAATTCTATGAAAAAATTACAAAAAAAAGAAATTTCATAACAATGAATAAAACAATTCTTTAAAAATAAATATTATGTCTATTATATTAATCCTTCATATCATCTGCTTCACTATCGTCTTGTAAATCAATAATAAATTTATTTCCTCCATTAATATGGACTTGCCCAATATTTTTATACTCATCTTCAATTTTGATTACTTTTTCAAATTCCTGTTTTAATTGTGCCCAATTTAACTCGATGGGATTGAAAATACAAAAATAAGGAGGAAATCTCATTAAAAAGTGTTCATGTTCTTCAGCAATACTCTCTAGGGCGTATAATTTCTTAAATTTCTTTGTCTGTAAAACTTCAATCAGTTGTTTTTTTGTATAATAATCTTCAAAGTACAAATTCCTGAGAAAAAACACTACACTCTTTGTTGATGTCAGCCTATCAACTAAAGAACGAGCGCTGCTTATTGCTGATTAACACCTGCTGTGTTCGGAAAAATTGCTATCTCAAAATATACTTATAGTTCGGTGAAAGATGGGAAAATAATAAGTTATTTGAAAATTATATTCCTAATTCTTGTCAATAAAACGAGATATAAGGTAGTGTAATTGTCTGGTGTTATGTTTAAGAGGTTTTTAAATATGTATGTATGTATTTAATAATTATAAAATTATTAAATACATTTTAACGCTTATTAGTTGAAATTATAATATTAAATGAATATATCGTCAAATATGCATTTTAAATTATAATATTGACTGGACTATGACGGCAAATAATACAAATGATAAGCTTAAACCTTAAAGCTCACACTATAGCCATTTTTCTTTGAACTTAACCACCCAAACCGGGTTAACAATAATATGACGTCACGGTAAACTTTTATGACGTAATGGTTTGTGAAGATGACATATGCCAATTTGTTTTAAGTTTGTTTATGTTTGATGTCGGAGACAACCCTTTGATTTGTTAAAAATAAGAAATATTGCTTTGATCGATTGATATCTTATCTTCTACACTCTTTACGTTTGTCTTGTAATCTCTCTTCAGGTTGTTGAAAATACAGTGAGAATGGATGTAACTAATTTATTAGTTATGGAATTTATGGAGGAAAATTAGCAGAATCAACTAAGTACTTGCCTATTTTCAACAAGTCAATAATCTCTTTTTCGTCAGTAATTTGATACAATCTTTCATTCACATATACTTTGAATGAATCCATAATACACTTTTATCCTCAGATGGAACTCCACAAATATAAATAAATCTTAGATAAGGTATACACACACAGTCAAAGCTAAGAAATAAACAACACCTAACCTCCAATAAAATAACATTTCTGTCAAACTATCTCAGTGAGCTGGTTTGTGTGGTTGGTTAACTGGTACGTCATAGTTTGGAATACTAGTGGAGGAATATTGACTGGTTAACTTATATTTAACCCGGTTTGTGTGGTTAAGTTCAAAGAAAAATGGCTTATATCTCTTGCGTCAACTATACGTGCTGTTGCCATATTACAGGCATGGGGGCATGGCCAATATTCGGACCTTCTCATCTATAAATTTAAAATTATTTTAGATATTTTTGGTTAAGTGGCAAACATAAAAATTCAATTATTCATTAGTAGTTTGTTTGCTTACAGAGCTAATTCCAAGTTTTATGTCGTTGATATAGATGGAAGTAGTTCTAAATGTGATAAAAGAGTATAAAAAGTAAGGTATATCTCTCATTTGTAATAAATTATGTCAATGTAACATTATAGGTACTTACAAAGACATTTTCACGTTTTTAGTTCCACTGCATAAAAATCCTTATTTCTAGCAAAGAAACTTGCAACATCATTGTGATAAAGATTGTGAAATATTATCGTTGTTCAATCAAAGAAAAATAGTTCATACTTTTAACTTGATTATGAAAAATAAGCGTCAACTTGATCGCGCAGTGACGTCATCCCGCTCTGATTGGTGTTAGCAGTCATGTGATAATAGGAAATAAATAACGTAATTTAATTTGATTTCATTTAATTTAAGACGAATAATTAGGTTGAGTGAATGACACGACGAGTATTGAGTGTGCAGTTTATTATAAATTCCAGCTAAGCGCTTTCAGCCACTAGACCATTCTCAAAGCTGTCGTCAAAAAAGGTTACAACAGGTGTCTAAGCAACATAGTACTTTGGTACTGTGCAATTATTCTTCAAAACTAGATGAAATTGTTAAAAGTTACAATACTTGTAATGGATCAAAATAAAATAAGTTAAAAAAACCCAATAATAATTATATTTTACGTGTTACAAATATTGAAAGGGGCACATTATGACTTAAATTTAGCAATTTATTTGGTTTCTCTAGCGCCTCTAGTTACTTCACAGTTAACTATTAAAATTTGAATAAATACGTCGCTCCACTCGTTTTCCTTGTAGCGGTTCTGGCGGTAAGCTACGTTATCATCGCCGATCGCCTCACTAGAGAATTAGTTTCAAGTGGAACGTAATTACTATTACGCCTTTGCTGTTTGTGTTTTGTGAAATGTCTGCTCAAAATATTCGGTATAAATATTGTATTGTGCCAAAATGTACAAATACAACAATAACTACACCAAATGAAGTATTTATTAGTGTGCCAAAAGGAGACAAAATACGGAAACAGTGGTGTAATGCAATAAAGAGGGACAATAAAATAAACAAAGTTCTTTCGAGTACATGTAATCGGTTTTGTTGAGAAGATCATTTCGAGATAAGTTAACTTTTAATCAATTCAAATACCTCTTACAGTAGTACTTTTAGTCCAACTAGCATACGTACTAACTTACAGAGTTTGCTACTGCTAAATTCAAGTGTCATGTGATAAAAGATCTATAAAGATGCATTTGAAGGAATGAAATGTTACTTTTTTAGATCATTTTAAAAAGCAAAACACAGAACACTGGAATACGTACTCTATTTTGTGTAAATATTAATAAAAATCACTATACACGTAAAAACCATTAAATGCCAGACGGATTTTCCATACTTCCTACTAAAGTAGTATAAAATCTATATTAGAACATATTATGTAAATTCTGAGTCTGTGTATTTTCTAATGATATAGAAATATGCAGGTAAATAGTATAGAATGAACCGTTACATTTGGGTCTACCCTCATAAAAAGGCATTATAAATTTATGGGAATTCCCCAATATTATAACGGAAATAAATAGCTCATCCTTTAAGATGTACCTACCCAAATATATTCTGAATTTCTTAGTATTCAAAAGGAAATAGAGATTTTTATTAATATTTGCAAAACACATTTAAAAATGTTTAAGACATAAAAAGAACAGAACATAATAGTACTCTATGTTTTTTTATTCCAGCTTGAAACTGATATGGAAAATTATAGGAAGTGGAAGATGATGGGCGGGAACGTAAAGCTCAGAAAAGGTGTTTAACCTCATATTTTTAAGTGTCAGGTTCCGAGTCTATCAAACCTGAAAGAGGTGTTGCAGCGAAAAGACGTCGCGTTGAAATCCTCCAAAATATAGAGTCGTCAAATGTCACACAGTAGAGGTACTATGAGAGTTCTGGATCACTACTTTGAAAAAGGTCCGCTAGGCGACGGTGGCGCTGGTGTCGTTGGCGCTGCGTTGGCGAGTGATTTGAATCGCTGTCATCCACGGCATCTCTGTGACGTCACTCATCGTGTGTGTCGGCCATCTTGCCCTCCACGTGGGTATGCGCGTGACATAACACATTCATTTTTATAAAATCGAAAAAATTTATTGTTTCGAGCCAGATTGGAACAACCAACCTATGCATACGTAATTTATAAATCACGCTAGTCAACAAATCTCGCCATAGCTCAGATAAAAATTTCCGTTCTAAAATTCCGTGCATTGTTAAAATCTAATCGAATTGAGGAACGAAATCAATAACGTTACTTTTTATGAAGAGAGAAACTTAATTAATAATCTTAGAAATTCACGACGAGTGAAATCAAAATGTATATTAGCATAAAATAGATAATTATGTTAGCATGGATGACACCTAAACTTATCAACTGAAATGAGTTTTTTCTGTTTTTGTTATTCAAGGTACCATATAGGACTAAATTCACGATATACAAGTGAAATCAAAAGTGTCTATTGATAAAAATACTGTAGTGAGCGCTTTGACACTCCATTTTAAGATGTGTGTGATTAGTATTGTTGAAATAGATCTCTCTCATTGTAATCACTTTCACGGTGTTGAATGATGTAATCTAAAATACAGTAGTAGGCGCTTCGTCACTCCAATTTAAGATGAAAAGTTCATGAGAGTCTTGTCAATGAGATACAGAGAGGTAAATTGCTTTATTATTTCAACTTGATGTCTTATTACTCAGTTTGTAATGCAGGAGGAATAAAAAATATTTTTGATTAAATAGTGTGTGTATGCATATGTATACAAAAACAAGGCATAATAAATGTTTGAATTTTCTCCATAATTTTATTCACGGTATACGAGTGAAATCAAAATGTCTATTAGGATTTATTAATCATAAAACGTCATAAGATAGAGTGTTTCCAAAGTAATTTAGCTTTTACTATAACAAGTTCTCAATACACACAACTGGCTTTTCTAATTAGAAAATAATGAACATAAAAATGTGAGTTTGATTGATATACAAAGAAAGTAAAAGTCTGTTTTACACGAACAACAAATGACACTGAATATTATCACAATGTTCCTCCAACGAGTTATTGTATTCAAATATTATATTTTTATTATAAAATCAGGCATTTAATTACAAATATAGGTATATGTTATCAAAATGTCAGGTAGGTTTCATGAGAGAGAGATTTCAAACACTTTTTATATACAGGATCTAATCATAAAGATATGCTACATGTGTATGTAGAAAATCGAAAAGCTTTAAAGATGGAATGACACTTAACATGATAAAGGTACCATAGAACTAAATTCATGATATACGATTGAAATCAAAAGTGTCTATTAATGTTTATTAATCCTAAAACGTCATAAGGATATATGTAAAACAGAAATTTGTCCTTTAAAAAATCATCCCTTCAGCTCACATGACTATAGAGGGAAGAGAGAGAGATAGAGAGAGAGAGAGAGAGAGAGAGAGAGAGAAATAAAACACAAACCACTGAAAAAAAAAAAAAAAAAAAAAAAGAAAAAAAAAGATGTTAGATTTTCTTATTAATTATTAGCATTGAGTATTTTTCATCCAAACCGTTTAAAACACTACTACTACTACAAACACAAATGGCTTACAATAACTCTAATTTACTCAAATGTCCATTATTTTGAGCAAAATTTCTAATAATATCTAATACATTTTTATAATCACAAAAACTTAGAGATTCTAAAAATTCTTCACAAGATGAAGATCGTTCAACAAGAGCAGACGCTACCCATTGAGAAGTAAAAACAACACATTATTTCAATGGTGTATCCACATTTTAGACTTTGAATTGATCCATTTTATTGAATTGGGAAATAAGCAAATAATTTTTTTATCGCATTACCTTTCATTTCAACAATTGAGCTTGAATGGATACTTTTCAGATAATGACACAAAGTTGATATATGATTAACGTGCGGTTTTAAGACACTTTGTATTACAAGAGAAACAAATAAAAGACACTGAATATTGCCACAATGTTCCTCCAACGAGTTATTGCAGTGGTATTTGAATATTAGGGGTATAAAATCAATTTTAATGTGTTTAATTATGGGTTTAGCATTCAGAGCCATGGTGAAGGATACAGTCCTCTAGAAGATTGCATAACTCTGCTACAAGATAGAAGTACATCCAAAAATTCTCTGATATACTCTGTTTCGATTGCAAAATGTGTAGTACAAAGTCCATGCTAGAACAGCTGATGTCTTATGTTTAACAATATGCTGCAATAATGGGGTAACAGACATACATGAAAATTGACTAGACATATCCAGGATGTAATCATAAAATGTTATAAGGATATTTATATATACAAGGTGTTTCCTAAATATTTTAAAATATTGTAGTGAGCGCTTTAACACTCCATTTTAAGATGAAAAGTTTTTATGAACATGTCTACCACAGGGCATCGTCTCAGACTCATATTCTTCAAAAAATACCTCATTTATAAAGGAATTATTATTTAAAAAAATATTGATAAACGTAGAAAATATGTGGTATTGCAAGTAAGTTATCAAAAATGTTGTTTTAAAATTTTAAATATTTTATCTACCCCTTTCATCCAAAGAATGCATAACGAGATACAGGACGTTGAATTGTTTTATTATTTCAACTTTGATGTCTTATAACTCAGTTTGTAATGCAGAGGAATAAGAAAATATGTGTGTGTGTGTGTGTGTGTGTGTGCATATGTTAACCAAAACAAGGTGTAATAAATGTTTGAACTTTCTCCATAATTTAATGAAAACATGATGAAGATTCTAGAGAAAATTATGAAGCTCAGTATTCACAATTTTTGTGCTTGTTTAATTTGATTGAATAAAAAAAGTGCTAACCGGGTCTCAAACCAGACATGTACAAACATTCATAGCCTTTACTCACAGACTCCATATATCGACAGGTTCTTTCTGAGTACGACTTTTTTATTATATTTGTATAAAACTAGATTTATCATCATTAATTTCGTTATTTGTAAAATTATATGAATAAAACAAAATTATTATGATATATATATATATATATATATATATATATATATACAGATCTTAATCAAAAACATCCTTATTTTAGAATAATATTAACATTTTTTATATACCGCATGAAATCGACAACGACAACGACAACGACAACGACAACGACAACGACAACGACAACGACAACGACAACGACAACGACAACGACAACGACAACGACAACGACAACGACAACGACAACGACAACGACAACGACAACGACAACGACAACGACAACGACAACGACAACGACAACGACAACGACAACGACAACGACAACGACAACGACAACGACAACTACAACTACAACGACAACTACAACTACAACTACAACGACAACTACAACTACAACTACAACTACAACTACAACTACAACTACAACTATAACTACAACTACAACTACAACTACAACTACAACTACAACTACAACTACAACTATAACTACAACTACAACTACAACTACAACTACAACTACAACTACAACTACAACTACAACTACAACTACAACTACAACTACAACTACAACTACAACTACAACTACAACTACAACTACAACTACAACTACAACTACAACTACAACTACAACTACAACTACAACTACAACTACAACTACAACTACAACTACAACTACAACTACAACTACAACTACAACTACAACTACAACTACAACTACAACTACAACTACAACTACAACTACAACTACAACTACAACTACAACTACAACGACAACGACAACGACAACGACAACGACAACGACAACGACAACGACAACTACAACTACAACTACAACTACAACTACAACTACAACTACAACTACAACTACAACTACAACTACAACTACAACTACAACTACAACTACAACTACAACTACAACTACAACTACAACTACAACTACAACTACAACTACAACTACAACTACAACTACAACTACAACTACAACTACAACTACAACTACAACTACAACTACAACTACAACTACAACTACAACTACAACTACAACTACAACTACAACTACAACTACAACTACAACTACAACTACAACTACAACTACAACTACAACTACAACTACAACAACTACAACAACTACAACAACTACAACAACTACAACAACTACAACAACTACAACAACTACAACTACAACTACAACTACAACTACAACTACAACTACAACTACAACTACAACTACAACTACAACTACAACTACAACTACAACTACAACTACAACTACAACTACAACTACAACTACAACTACAACTACAACTACAACTACAACTACAACTACAACTACAACTACAACTACAACTACAACTACAACTACAACTACAACTACAACTACAACTACAACTACAACTACAACTACAACTACAACTACAACTACAACTACAACTGCAACTACAACTACAACTACAACTACAACTACAACTGCAACTACAACTGCAACTACAACTGCAACTCCAACTACAACTACAACTACAACTACAACTACAACTACAACTACAACTACAACTACAACTACAACTACAACTACAACTACAACTACAACTACAACTACAACTACAACTACAACTACAACTACAACTACAACTACAACTACAACTACAACTACAACTACAACTACAACTACAACTACAACTACAACTACAACTACAACTACAACTACAGCTGCAACTGCAACTGCAACTGCAACTGCAACTGCAACTACAACTACAACTACAACTACAACTACAACTACAACTACAACTACAACTACAACTACAACTACAACTACAACTACAACTGCAACTGCAACTGCAACTGCAACTGCAACTGCAACTGCAACTGCAACTGCAACTGCAACTGCAACTGCAACTGCAACTGCAACTACAACTACAACTGCAACTACAACTACAACTACAACTACAACTACAACTACAACTACAACTACAACTACAACTACAACTACAACTACAACTACAACTACAACTACAACTACAACTACAACTACAACTACAACTACAACTACAACTACAACTACAACTACAACTACAACTACAACTACAACTACAACTACAACTACAACTACAACTACAACTACAACTACAACTACAACTACAACTACAACTACAACTACAACTACAACTACAACTACAACTACAACTACAACTACAACTACAACTACAACTACAACTACAACTACAACTACAACTACAACTACAACTACAACTACAACTACAACTACAACTACAACTACAACTACAACTACAACTACAACTACAACTACAACTACAACTACAACTACAACTACAACTACAACTACAACTACAACTACAACTACAACTACAACTACAACTACAACTACAACTACAACTACAACTACAACTACAACTACAACTACAACTACAACTACAACTACAACTACAACTACAACTACAACTACAACTACAACTACAACTACAACTACAACTACAACTACAACTACAACTACAACTACAACTACAACTACAACTACAACTACAACTACAACTACAACTACAACTACAACTACAACTACAACTACAACTACAACTACAACTACAACTACAACTACAACTACAACTACAACTACAACTACAACTACAACTGCAACTACAACTACAACTACAACTGCAACTGCAACTGCAACTGCAACTGCAACTGCAACTGCAACTGCAACTGCAACTGCAACTGCAACTGCAACTGCAACTGCAACTGCAACTGCAACTACAACTACAACTACAACTACAACTACAACTACAACTACAACTACAACTACAACTACAACTACAACTACAACTACAACTACAACTACAACTACAACTACAACTACAACTACAACTACAACTACAACTACAACTACAACTACAACTACAACTACAACTACAACTACAACTACAACTACAACTACAACTACAACTACAACTACAACTACAACTACAACTACAACTACAACTACAACTACAACTACAACTACAACTACAACTACAACTACAACTACAACTACAACTACAACTACAACTACAACTACAACTACAACTACAACTACAACTACAACTACAACTACAACTACAACTACAACTACAACTACAACTACAACTACAACTACAACTACAACTACAACTACAACTACAACTACAACTACAACTACAACTACAACTGCAACCGCAACCGCAACCGCAACCGCAACCGCAACCGCAACCGCAACCGCAACCGCAACCGCAACCGCAACCGCAACCGCAACCGCAACCGCAACCGCAACCGCAACCGCAACCGCAACCGCAACCGCAACCGCAACCGCAACCGCAACCGCAACCGCAACCGCAACCGCAACCGCAACCGCAACCGCAACCGCAACCGCAACCGCAACCGCAACCGCAACCGCAACCGCAACCGCAACCGCAACCGCAACCGCAACCGCAACCGCAACCGCAACCGCAACCGCAACTGCAACTGCAACTGCAACTGCAACTGCAACTGCACTGCAACTGCAACTGCAACTGCAACTGCAACTGCAACTGCAACTGCAACTGCAACTACAACTACAACTACAACTACAACTACAACTACAACTACAACTACAACTACAACTACAACTACAACTACAACTACAACTACAACTACAACTACAACTACAACACTACAACTACAACACTACAACTACAACACTACAACTACAACACTACAACTACAACACTACAACTACAACACTACAACTACAACACTACAACTACAACACTACAACTACAACACTACAACTACAACACTACAACTACAACACTACAACTACAACACTACAACTACAACACTACAACTACAACACTACAACTACAACACTACAACTACAACACTACAACTACAACACTACAACTACAACACTACAACTACAACACTACAACTACAACTACAACTACAACTACAACTACAACTACAACTACAACTACAACTACAACTACAACTACAACTACAACTACAACTACAACTACAACTACAACTACAACTACAACTACAACTACAACTACAACTACAGCTACAACTGCAACTGCAACTGCAACTGCAACTGCAACTGCAACTGCAACTGCAACTGCAACTGCAACTGCAACTGCAACTGCAACTGCAACTGCAACTGCAACTGCAACTGCAACTGCAACTGCAACTGCAACTGCAACTGCAACTGCAACTGCAACTGCAACTGCAACTGCAACTGCAACTGCAACTGCAACTGCAACTGCAACTGCAACTGCAACTGCAACTGCAACTGCAACTGCAACTGCAACTGCAACTGCAACTGCAACTGCAACTACAACTGCAACTGCAACTGCAACTACAACTACAACTACAACTACAACTACAACTACAACTACAACTACAACTACAACTACAACTACAACTACAACTACAACTACAACTACAACTACAACTACAACTACAACTACAACTACAACTACAACTACAACTACAACTACAACTACAACTACAACTACAACTACAACTACAACTACAACTACAACTACAACTACAACTACAACTACAACTACAACTACAACTACAACTACAACTACAACTACAACTGCAACTGCAACTACAACTACAACTGCAACTGCAACTGCAACTACAACTGCAACTGCAACTGCAACTACAACTGCAACTACAACTGCAACTGCAACTGCAACTGCAACTACAACTACAACTACAACTACAACTACAACTACAACTACAACTACAACTACAACTACAACTACAACTACAACTACAACTACAACTACAACTACAACTGCAACTACAACTACAACTACAACTACAACTACAACTACAACTACAACTACAACTACAACTACAACTACAACTACAACTACAACTACAACTACAACTACAACTACAACTACAACTACAACTACAACTACAACTACAACTACAACTACAACTACAACCGCAACTACAACCGCAACCGCAACCGCAACCGCAACCGCAACCGCAACCGCAACCGCAACCGCAACCGCAACCGCAACCGCAACCGCAACCGCAACCGCAACCGCAACCGCAACCGCAACCGCAACCGCAACCGCAACCGCAACCGCAACCGCAACCGCAACCGCAACCCCAACCCCAACCCCAACTACAACTACAACTACAACTGCAACTACAACTACAACTACAACTACAACTGCAACTACAACTACAACTACAACTACAACTACAACTACAACTACAACTGCAACTACAACTACAACTACAACTACAACTACAACTACAACTACAACTACAACTACAACTACAACTACAACTACAACTACAACTACAACTACAACTACAACTACAACTACAACTACAACTACAACTACAACTACAACTACAACTACAACTACAACTACAACTACAACTACAACTACAACTACAACTACAACTACAACTACAACTACAACTACAACTACAACTACAACTACAACTACAACTACAACTACAACTACAACTACAACTACAACTACAACTACAACTACAACTACAACTACAACTACAACTACAACTACAACTACAACTACAACTACAACTACAACTACAACTACAACTACAACTACAACTACAACTACAACTACAACTACAACTACAACTACAACTACAACTACAACTACAACTACAACTACAACTGCAACTGCAACTGCAACTGCAACTGCAACTGCAACTGCAACTGCAACTGCAACTGCAACTGCAACTGCAACTACAACTGCAACTGCAACTGCAACTACAACTACAACTACAACTACAACTACAACTGCAACTACAACTACAACTACAACTACAACTACAACTACAACTACAACTACAACTACAACTACAACTACAACTACAACTACAACTACAACTACAACTACAACCGCAACCGCAACCGCAACCGCAACCGCAACCGCAACCGCAACCGCAACCGCAACCGCAACCGCAACCGCAACCGCAACCGCAACCGCAACCGCAACCGCAACCGCAACCGCAACCGCAACCGCAACCGCAACCGCAACCGCAACCGCAACCGCAACCGCAACCGCAACCGCAACCGCAACCGCAACCGCAACCGCAACCGCAACCGCAACCGCAACCGCAACCCCAACCCCAACCCCAACTACAACTACAACTACAACTACAACTACAACTACAACTACAACTACAACTACAACTACAACTACAACTACAACTACAACTACAACTACAACTACAACTACAACTACAACTACAACTACAACTACAACTACAACTACAACTACAACTACAACTACAACTACAACTACAACTACAACTACAACTACAACTACAACTACAACTACAACTACAACTACAACTACAACTACAACTACAACTACAACTACAACTACAACTACAACTACAACTACAACTACAACTACAACTACAACTACAACTACAACTGCAACTGCAACTGCAACTGCAACTGCAACTGCAACTGCAACTGCAACTGCAACTGCAACTGCAACTGCAACTGCAACTGCAACTGCAACTACAACTGCAACTGCAACTGCAACTGCAACTGCAACTGCAACTGCAACTGCAACTGCAACTACAACTGCAACTACAACTACAACTACAACTACAACTACAACTACAACTACAACTACAACTACAACTACAACTACAACTACAACTACAACTACAACTACAACTACAACTACAACGACAACGACAACGACAACTACAACGACAACGACAACGACAACGACAACGACAACGACAACGACAACGACAACGACAACGACAACGACAACGACAACGACAACGACAACGACAACGACAACGACAACGACAACGACAACGACAACGACAACGACAACGACAACGACAACGACAACGACAACGACAACGACAACGACAACGACAACGACAACGACAACGACAACGACAACGACAACGACAACGACAACGACAACGACAACGACAACGACAACGACAACGACAACGACAACGACAACGACAACGACAACGACAACGACAACGACAACGACAACGACAACGACAACGACAACGACAACGACAACGACAACGACAACGACAACGACAACGACAACGACAACGACAACGACAACGACAACGACAACGACAACGACAACGACAACGACAACGACAACGACAACGACAACGACAACGACAACGACAACGACAACGACAACGACAACGACAACGACAACGACAACGACAACGACAACGACAACGACAACGACAACGACAACGACAACGACAACGACAACGACAACGACAACGACAACGACAACGACAACGACAACGACAACGACAACGACAACGACAACGACAACGACAACGACAACGACAACGACAACGACAACGACAACGACAACGACAACGACAACGACAACGACAACGACAACGACAACGACAACGACAACGACAACGACAACGACAACGACAACGACAACGACAACGACAACGACAACGACAACGACAACGACAACGACAACGACAACGACAACGACAACGACAACGACAACGACAACGACAACGACAACGACAACGACAACGACAACGACAACGACAACGACAACGACAACGACAACGACAACGACAACGACAACGACAACGACAACGACAACGACAACGACAACGACAACGACAACGACAACGACAACGACAACGACAACGACAACGACAACGACAACGACAACGACAACGACAACGACAACGACAACGACAACGACAACGACAACGACAACGACAACGACAACGACAACGACAACGACAACGACAACGACAACGACAACGACAACGACAACTACAACGACATCGGCAACTACAACGACATCGGCAACTACAACGACATCGGCAACTACAACGACATCGGCAACTACAACGACATCGGCAACTACAACGACATCGGCAACTACAACGACATCGGCAACTACAACGACATCGGCAACTACAACGACATCGGCAACTACAACGACATCGGCAACTACAACGACATCGGCAACTACAACGACATCGGCAACGTCGACATTCTAGGTATCTGACTATCGCTAAATGAGGGAATATTATCCCAATGATAGAATGCACGACAACGATAAGGACAAGAAAATTGTGGGATGAGTGGAACAAATTCATGATCAGAACAAAAAAATAAAAATGGTACTTTAATACCACACACAACCGTACTGTATTCACCATTTATTGCAGATATAGCTTTTGATTTCCAATTTTAGTTCTTACGAGAGTAAAATACGGAGTCTTAAACCTTTGTCTAATTATGTAACCCAATAACTGGTTTGCATTGCAATATTTTTTAATATGTTTAGCAATAGATAGTGAACTTTCATAAGTGATATCCAAATATTTTACTTCAATTCAACGTTTTAGGATAGACTATAAATTCGATGTTCAAAAATCATTGGATAGCTGGAACGTATCACACACAATAAGAATAAAGCATTTTTTCCCATCAAATATATTGTATTCATTAAACTCCAATCATAAATACTATATGAACCTCTTTTTAAACCATATTGTATCTTTTTAAAAAACAGTACCTTGCAAATGGTGTTGCAAAGTACATAATTCACTGCTATTTTATCTTAACCCAATTTGATAAAATGTTCTTGTAGCATCAAATATACTAAAATTTTTATTCCCAGAGGCATTCACATACCAAAAAGCTATGATATTATTTCTAATTGGTCAGATGCAAACGCCTGAAACAATTAGTATTCTATAAGAATCCCAAACATTTCACTACGATTGATTTACAATTATACAAACAGATATTGGAATTAACGGATGTCCACCATGATAGAAGAGGATATCTAAGACATCAGGCCTGTCCCACTAAATTCAGTGAAATAATTAAACCGCTCTTCAAAAAGCGTAAATACTCCAGAAATTCAAGTAATATTACAAAATAGTTCGATGACTCTCATAAACTTTGCATTAAAAATAAGTTGAATAATACCATCAAACAACTCAATGAACCAATTACAAGAGGGTTTAACACGTCAAAAAGCTATGATATCCTTTCTAATTGGTCAGATCCAAACTTATTGGTAGACAGATTAAAACAACTACACCAGAATGATGATGAATTTCATAAAATAATTGTAGAGCTTAGGCTAGCAAACATTATTGAATAGAAAAAACATAAAGAAGAATTATGAGTGCATCACTTCCAGCATTTTATGAAGAATATGATCCCAAGATGATACCCTGTGGGGACTACTGCACTATTCGACAAGTAATATTTGATTCTTTGAATGGTTGGAAGTGGACAAACATGACACCTGTTTCCTTTTAATGTTTAAGAGATGTTCATCAAATTCTACAAGTCCATAGTGCTATTCAACGCGACAATCGATTATAATCATTTCCTGTCATTTAAAAAACAACATGTTCAACAATACATTTTCGATATCAATCGATCACTCTGATTATAATCGGTCTAAAATTATGATGCTATTGAAAACAATCGTAAATCAGAAGCATGTGATTGGACACAAAAATTTAAATAAACTACCGTTTGTCTATGGGTTATGAGATGTGAGTGATATTTTGCAATTGTATATTACATTTTTAGTTAACAGAACAGATTCTATAAAATTAAACGTGATTAAACTAAATGAACTTGTGAAAAGTGTTAATTCACTCGTCGTGAATTTCTAAGATTATTAATTAAGTTTCTCTCTTCATAAAAAGTAACGTCATTGATTTCGTTCCTCAATTCGATTTTATTTTAACAATGCACGGAATTTCAGAACGGAAATTCTTATCGGAGCTATGGCGAGATTTGTTGACTAGCGTGAATTAGAAATTACGTATGCATAGGTTGGTGGTTCTAACCAAGAATACTCTCGACCAGTGATCCATCTGAAGTGTTACAATGGCTTGCTTGGTATGCTTTAGAGGCAGTGATACGACCATAACGCATTTCGTGCGACAATGGGCAAGCAGCTTGTCCTGTGGTAAGTTTGTATACTTCATTACATGTATCACTATTCATATAGTTTGAAGAATATCTTATAAAAATATTAACATCAGATGCACGTGGTCCTGTGTTTTTAAATGCGTGAAATAATCTATGAATTGTTAGTTCAATAGCAATGGAAGGATTGTAAAAGTAGCTACTCAACTGAGCTTCCAGAGATCTTCATTTAGATACTTCTATAACTGTCTTTAAAAATCCTCCATCGGTATCTTCAGTAGAAGTTGACCTCTTCGCAATATCTTTGATTTTTAAAAACTTAATAGAGGTACCTACTGAAGACAATGTTGATTTCAACCAATAGCACTTCACAGAAGTCGGAGCTGGTTCTTCGCTTCGTCGATGCATCCAAGATAAGAATGCTTACAGCCTCCGGCACTTGCAGCACAGTCGTGACATTGGACACTTTGAACCACAGATATTCTTTCGTTACAAATTAAAGTAACGTGATACGGTGTCTTACGAACCTTATGTTCCGGTGTAATTCGGGATTTTACTGTGCATATATCACCTCCCCTCTTCAACTGCACGTACCCTATTGCGTTATCGCCATAAGATTCTCTAGCTGACCTGGAAAGTTAATTTATTTTTCTACAACATCTATGCAAAACACGCTTTTCTATACAAATGTGTATACGCAAAGTACGCCTTTTCTTAATTCCTTACTATCCGTTGGAAAAGTAGGTAATGATGTAGAGTGTGGGAAAAGTATACGTTATGGTACTTTTCTGCACGGAAATGTCACTGTGCCCACGGAAATGTCAATGTCAAATATTTTTTGACAATCTAACTTTATCTTTTTAGTGAATTTCGTTGACTGACACCAATATTACAATTAATGAAAACTTATTGTCAAAAAAAGATACACCAGGCATAACAATTAAAAATTCATGAAATTTTAATAATAACTATACCTACGTTTACCTGGTTTTTCTATATTCAATACAATATCAATTTTTACTAATCAAAGTTCAAATAAAATATTATTTTCTCTCATTAATTAACGTGGTTGTAGAAAAAATATTGTATACAACTAGTACGCACGCGCACTTGTACAAACTACTATTTCAACTAAAATATCGTTTTTCTCAAATATACTTATCGATTGAATTAATAATATTGCGCAGTGTAAAATTTATGGTCTCAAATATATAAGAAAAAAAGACGTATTATTATTATTAATAGTAAAAAACACCTTGAAAATAAGTGATATATACAATTTGAACTTCTTACCTTGATGCTTTTATGCCGCGGATTTCAGCACTTATAAAATCGTTATTTGTGCCAAAATAACTAGCCATTGCCAGGGAATCTATTTGGGGCAAGTTGTCTGATGATTGAGCACGAACAAACCTCTGCTCCATTTTTATTAACAAATCAACACGTTAACTCGCAAATCAACTCTATTTGTCGTCAAAATAGCGACTAGCCACTCAGCCAGTAGTAACATTTTGTAGAACAGTCGGCGCTGATGACGTAGCATCTATTTGGAACGGATCTTGGGTGGTATAAAATATACCCAGATTTTAAACCTTATAAGTTTGTTAATACTAATTCTATCGACTTCAAATAAACGCCATTATTCTTGTAAAATTGAGTTGTATTTATTTTCGTTAAAAAAAATAAACTTTTTTTTTTAAATTTTCCAAGCCCATTCAACAGAAAGTTTTAAGGTTATTTTTGTAATATGGGCCTGGCCCATATTCGGACCACATTTAGTATAGGGTTCTAAAAAATTGCACTAATATTTTTTTTAGGTCAGATGCCCCGAAAAAAGGAAAAATGTATCTCAAAAAATATAAGATAGCAGTGGGATGCCAAGAATATGATGAAATCAATTATTTCTGTTAAAGAATAGTATATTACGTAACGTGTGTTGTAAGAAGCATTTTACGCACGAACGGAAAAGTTACGAACGAAGCCGCGTAGCGGCGAGTGCGTAATTCCGTGAGTGCGTAAAATGCGATACTACACGAGTTACGTACTATACTTTACCTACGACACACTTGTACTTGTGTTTATAATCTTATTAAGGTATTTAAAGTACAAGTAAAATCGTACATCCTTAATGCCCAGCCAAGTTTTATAAAAGTCGATACTCGATGCCCAGCCAAGCATCTTAGAAGTTCATCCTCGATGCCCAGCCAAGTTTCGTAAAAGTACGTCCTAAGTAGTATTTATTTTTATTAAAAATGTATGTAGAATTACCGGAATTGCATAAAATAGCGTATACACCTCTCGACTGAAGTGACATTAATCCCTTAGGTGGATTACTTCCCTCAGGAATTAAACACCACCCGCGGGATTAAATGGGCCACTTTAGTCCCTTTGTGTATAATATACTATTGTTTACTAATATGAGATACATTCAGACAGCTAAAAGATGCGAATTGAATGAAACGGAACCAATTATCATATAATTCCAAATAACTCTTAGTATTAAATGCAATCTCATATCTAATAAATGTTATCTACCATTTATATATAGAATAAAATTCAACGTCAAATATCTAAGTAATACATTTTGAGTAAAATGGCTACGTCTATTGACAGTTACTAAGTGGTTGCTATGGAAGCCGTGCGATTTACTTTACAGCCGTTCGTTTTGCTTTACCGTGCGTAATAGACATCTTACATTGATTGCCGACTGTGTGTTTTTGACTACTTACAGGGGTGGTCGTAGGTAAAACACATTAACTTGTAGACAGGCAGCAAAATCTAATAACTTGATATGAACATTACAACTTATTATATCATAATCCACACTTAAATTTTCAAATATAGAAAGTAGTGGCAATTCTTCATTTACAAAGCCCACTTGAAGAGATTGTCCAACATGTTTTTGTCACTGAGTCGATACAGTTCTATTATATACTGAAGTGGAATTTCAACATTGTATGTCAATTAGTTTGCTTGTCTATCTATATTGTTGGTCCAAAAATATTTGTTAAACAAAAATAACGCGTTATCTCACGAGACTACTTTTGTAAACAATTTTGTGAACAACAACTCTTATAGATTAACCGCATTTTCCTGATTTGGATGCTGCAAACATTTTTAACTTTCCAAGACCTAAATGACAAATTTAACGCATCCGTATTCAGTAGATAGAAGGTAAATACTCAAGTGAATTACTGGAAATACATTTAACAAATATTTTGGAATTCGCTGGGGTAAGTCTCTTATTCCGGAAGTGGCCTATTTTGAAGGTGATTCAATATATTTGGCTCGGTACAAAAAATTACCTTTCAAGATAAAGAAAACTGAGAGATTAAATCTGCTTTATGAATTTTACATAAAATTCGTGCACTGTGTGTTTCCAAAACATAAAAATTACCTTCGATTCTATGTTTCTGTGATGGGTGAACGAAATAAGTTAAATATTGTTGTGCAATGCCCGCATACGTACAATAAAATTATGTTCATGATTTTGCCACGGGATTTACGAAATCATAGTTTTATTAAACCTAAACTTTTCACTACGATAAAAACTGAATTAAAATAGAAAACTAATTTCATTCAATCAATTCATAAAAATAGAGTAATTGTATAATAGAGTAAAAATTATTGTTAACAATCACTACTTTTTTATATACAATGAAGATAATCCTAACGGTCAAATGCAAACAAAGGCAATTTGTTTTTCTTATTTTGAGGGGAATATATTTTAGCCTATGTGTGGACGTTTAATATACTTAATAAAGGCGCTAAAATTACACCCTTTAAAAATGAGAACAAGTACAACCCCTACGTAGTTATTTGCCGTTAGAGAAAGCATTTTCCAACTAACGTAACATGCAAATGTGCCATAACTGCCATAAGGATGATGGACATTAAAATTATATCCAATTTTTAAAAATATAATGTGGCCGGATGATGTAATTGTTACTTTTTTAATAGAAAATTACCTTTTTTAATTGATTTCATATTTTCCACGTAACAACAATTTCATTCCTATTTGGCAAATAACCTATTATTAAAATTTGTGTACACTACACAATTATATGTATTCATGAAAATGGTCATTTACTTCCATTTTAGAGCTTACAAGAGCTTCTATCTTTGCTAGACACCTGATTACTACATGCACAAATATTTCCAAAAGAGTGATTATCTTCAGGAAGGTATTGTTGAAAAATATCTTATTCATATGAATATGGATACTAACAAATACATTTCTTGCAAAAATTCCAAATAATATTTAAAATTATGTCAGTAATTACTAAAGAATCGTTTGTTCAGACTGTATCCTTAAAAATCTATAGTCCCCTTTTTGTCGCTACTTCGCCAATTATTTCTCGACAATTATAGCTGGATATGTTTAGGATATGGCGTGGGTTTATTACACTCCAGTTACTGATAAGAAAAACAAGACCAAGTCCAAGACAAGAGCATCACTTTCGATTGTTGTATTTTTTGGTAAATCTTACATACTACTAATTTATAAGACTTGTCCAATTTTTGCTGCGTTATACCGGTATAACGCAGCAAAAATTGGGCCAAGTCTTATAAATTTTTTTTATTGCCAAACGATTTTTTAGATCAGCTTAAAATTAGTTGGAAAATAACTATGTATATATAAATTTCAGTCAATAAATTGAGAATTATTTGGAAGAATATTTCTTTGTAAGTATCAATTGAAAATAGAAAAAGGTGGATAAATTTAATATACGGCATGGTATTTTACGTGATTTCAAAAATTTTTGTGATTTAAATTTGATTAGGTAATTTAGTTATTTATAAAATGGAAATTTTTTTCTTTCTAGAGTCACTTGAGACGTGTAAATGGCGCAAAGTTTTACTGACATCCGTAGATGGCAGTTTTGGTAGTATTTCAATTATTTTTGTAGTTTAATCTTTTAATTCGTTCTATTGTTTATTTACTGATTCGTTTTTTCTACACTATCTTCAAAATATTTTCTTCAATTTTTCGACTATTGTTTAAGCCAACTAGGTAAAGTGTCGCCAGTCTTTTATTGGTAATATATATATATATATATATATATATATATATATATATATATATATATATATATATATATATATATATATATATATTTTCTATGCTGTCAATAACAACACAGAACTTAAAGAAAATATATTTCTAATTAAGCTTTTCAATCAAATTATACATTAACAGTAAATATAATTGTACAGAAAAGGAAAAATGTATTAAACTAACTAAAGATAATGTAGACATACACTGAACTCAGTCTATACGATTGCCCATAAAAATAAACTTTATATATGGGTAGATAGTCATCTCACTATTAAAATTTTAGTACATCTGCGTGGTTGTAGTCAAAACTAACAGACCCACCAAAATTTAAAATCCCATATGAAAATTTTATTGTTAATATAATTTTGGCGTTCTCAAAATTATCGGAACAAAACAAAATACTTGTTCATTAAATGTAGAATAATCAATTGCACATTTTTTTATAAAGAGGAAGGATTAATATTTTGCTTTCTTATTCATTTAAACATAACAATACAACTTAATTAAATATTTAAGAGAAATTATATATTCAATACTTGTTTGTTTAGTATGGGATTATTTTGAGAACCCTAAAACAGCAAAAACTACATGCTCCTATATAGGGTACCACTTAAATAAGAACGCACATATGTTTAAAATGTTAAGTACGAATGAATAACGCCAAATTCTTAATATAGAGCACCTACAGCCGTCAGGCCCTTATCTGAGGGTCGTCCACCAAATCATCCTACTTTTCAACTTCTAAATATAGATCAGTTCATCGGTTTTGCTCTATTATTCTAAAATACTAGATGCTGCCTACTATCAACACTACTGGTTATTTTCTTTTCAAAGAAAAAATCTATGGTGTACAGGCATTCGTGATAGGGGACATTTATCAGAAAGAATTCAATAACACAGTTTTGTGAATGGTCATGTGAATGCATGTGTTGTGTATGAACTTTGGTAAAAAAATTATACTATTGATAAGGAACCTGAAGATGAAATTGATAAGGAACAATCTTTTTGGAAAATGGATCTTCGAAGATTATTCAATGTCATACTTACCATAGCAAAGAATTCTTTGGCTTTTAGAACACATCGAGAGAACTTAAGTGAGGAAGGGCACATTGGAAAGTTCCAGTCTGTTGTTCAACTTCTTGCCCGATATGATCAAATATTGCAGCAAGTTTTGGTCCAAAGGTATTTTTGTTTATTTGTTAAATTTTGTTTCCATTTCATTTATTCTTTCATTTTATTCGATTAACTCTTTAAGATTATATATTTAACAATTATTTTCATTCAAAATCATGCTTTTTTGTTTCTAGCATCCACAAGATATCTGAGACCAACAATTCAAAATTAAATTATTGAATGCGTGAAAAATACACTTGAAAATCATCTGATAAAACAAATTAGAGCATAACCGTTTTTCGCCATCATATTAGATACGACATAGGGCATATCAAAGGTAGAAGAGCTAAGCATTGTTGTGAGGTATGCTGTAATAACTGGATCGGAAATGGACAGCCAGTTGATATAGAAATGAGGAGAAGGGTTTCTGGGCTTTCATGCAGCATTCAAACATAACACGGCAGATTTAATAAAACAGGTGACTTCATTTCTTATTGACCAAAATATTTATTTAAAAAAATGTGTGGGTCAAGGTTATGATGGAGCGAGTATGATGAGCGGTATGTATAAAAAATTGTATAGAAACAAATTTAGGATATTCAGTCTAATGCGGAGTGCGTACATTGCACTACTCATAATTTAAATTTGGTAGTTCATGATGCTGTTAGCAGTTGTATCAAACTACAATTTTTTTACAACGTTACAAGATTTTTATAATTTTTTTGGAAATAGCATGAAATGTTGGGATTGTCCAGTAGAGTCAATACAATTTCTCCAATGAAACTTCTGTTTTTCGATATCATTAAGGCATTTTCACAAATAGCTCTCAAGAATTCCAGTAAAGAGGAGCGAAGTAAAGCAAAAATTATTAAAACAAAAATGCTTAATTGTGAATTCACTTTTCTTTTCCATTTTATGCACCGCATACTGAATGACATCAATTATGCATTTAAAGCATTACAAAAATGCGATATCAATTTGGATGACGTATGTGGAGCATTAGCAGAGACGTATGCAAAGATGAAAATTTACAGAAATGACTTCAAACCTTTCAAGTGCAAAGCTAGTGAAGTTGCAAGAAAATGTGGTATAGATTCCCATTTCGTAGAAAATGGCTGCGACATTTATCTCTAATATCATTCGATAACGAAGCTGCATCAAAAACTGGATTTGGCTGAAGTTATTAATTCTTGCGCAGAAAATAAGGATTGTTGTAAACAAAACTGGTTATATTTTTTAATACATAAGTCAACCTTTGTACATGAGTAATATACTCGGTAATACATATACATTATTTTCAATGTTTTATTTTTATCCACAATTGAATATTTTATATAAATACAAAAATAAACCTATCGATTAATTTTGTTTCATTACGTAATAACATTATTTATTCAAGTATATTCCTGAAATGCTCAACTGTAGAACTGTAATAAACACGAGATATGACATAGGAAATTTTAAGAACGCCCTATATAGACAAATTTTTCTTAATTCGAAATAATCAATAAATACTGAGCTCCAGGAAAGAAATTGATACAAACAACTTTGTTATAATTAGCAAGGTCAATAAACATTACAGCTGATGGTTTTGCCATGCTTTGTTTATCAATAAATATAATCAATACGTTGCAAATTGAAATAATGAAACGTTAAATTAACCTTCACACAAGGGCATAGACGAGGTAATTTTAGAATAAATAACAGGAATTTTTGAGACTAGACAGAGAGGTAGTAACTCTCTCTAAGTGGCCAGTCTAAGTACGGACGGCCCCTTTACCGTCAACAGTAATATTGTGTAGTTGTGATTTGTGATATTCCAAAACGTAAGTTTTTAACGTATAATTAATTTTTTATATACTATATTGATATGTTTTATTTTTTTGACTTAACTGGGTGTCCCAAAGGGTAAGGAAACCCATATTATCGGTCATATTGAGTGTACTATTGACATCTGCGCCCCTCACCTACCAATATTGTCTAAAATTATAGGCATATACGGGAGATATCGTATGTTCGAGGATCATCTCCCTATATATTTGTTTTCTGTATTTGTGCAAGGATCTTATATTGTTCAGGATATCATATTTATTCTGATTTAATTCCAAAAAGTCGCGTCCGATATTTTATTACCTTATTATTGTACAGGATATCCACATACCCGAGAGATCATAATTATTGCCAAGGTGTGTTGAAATTTTATTTACTATATTGTACAGGTTCTCAAATTTTCACGAGAATCATAATTATTTTATTCGATTTCAAAATTTCGTTGATATAGATTATTTACTATATTGTACAGGTTATCCAATTTCACGAGAATCATAATTATTTTATTCGATTCCAAAATTTTGTTGATATATATGATCTACTATAGTGTACAGGGTAGCGTATTTATGCTGATTTAAAAAGTCTCGTCCGATATTTTATTACCTTATTATTGTACAGGATATCCACATACCCGAGAGATCATAATTATTGCCAAAGGTTGTTGAAATATTATTTACTATATTGTACAGGATATCAAATTTCACGAGATATCATAATTACTTTATTCAATTTCAAAATTCTGTTGTTATATATGAATTACTATAGTATATAGGATATCGTATTTACTCTGATTTAATTTCAAAAGTCCTGTTCGATATTTTGTTATCTTATATTGTATAGGATATCCAAAATTCACGAATTTACTATATTGTACAGGTTCTCAAATTTTCACGAGAATCATAATTATTTTATTCGATTTCAAAATTTCGTTGATATAGATTATTTACTATATTGTACAGGTTATCCAATTTCACGAGAATCATAATTATTTTATTCGATTCCAAAATTGTGTTGATATATATGATCTACTATAGTGTACAGGGTATCGTATTTATTCTGATTTAAAAAGTCTCGTCCGATATTTTATTACCTTATTATTGTACAGGATATCCACATACCCGAGAGATCATAATTATTGCCAAAGGTTGTTGAAATATTATTTACTATATTGTACAGGATATCAAATTTCACGAGATATCATAATTACTTCATTCAATTTCAAAATTCTGTTGTTATATATGAATTACTATAGTATATAGGATATCGTATTTATTCTGATTTAATTTCAAAAGTCCTGTTCGATATTTTGTTATCTTATATTGTATAGGATATCCAAAATTCACGAGATAGCCTAATTATTATATTTTATTCGATTTCAAAAATTTGTTGTTATGTATGACTCACTACTATTTTGTAATATATACTTGTACATACTTATCCTTCCAGTTTATTTCCTCTAACAACAACCCTTACCCTCGTACCAGCAAATAGAACGGACTGACTCGACCTGCATTCGAACTCAGGCTTGGCACATTGTATAAGCCCAAAGGGCCCCACGAAGACCTTGACCGTTCGTGCCAGGAAAACCTCTCCCTCGAGGTAACCCGCAGGGAGATTCCTGGTTCTAAATTTTGTGCGGTAAGGCACTGGTGACAGCACGCTGCAAAGATTTCTAGGATAGGAGTATACAGTAGGGCCCTTCCGGTCACTACAACCAGAGAAAAAAAAACAGAGAAATACTACCGTTCCGATACCAATTGGGATATACCAGCGGTAACGGGATACAACCCCCAAAGGAGCGAGAGAAATTCATTAAATAAAAGGTCAGAAGTATTACAGAACTATGCTCAGGTAAGACACTCGTGCACATACTTACAGTAAGTAGCATTGCTGTGCCCTGCGCTGCAGTGCATGATAAAGAATTGATGATAAAGTAGCTTTGCTTCTTTGAATTATTTATATTTCGACTCGATAAAAACTATACAATTTGATAGGGGGCTACGCTAGTGGTTAATATAATTCATTAGATTGTAATACTAGTATTTGTTATCATATTTAATTCTAAAGTAAATGTAACTACTCTAACCTTACCTGCTAAATTGTGTATCGGTAATGAACCTAATTTTAAACTTCTCTTGCTGTTGGGCTAAATACACCCTTCATGAAATTGTTCCCAATAAATAAATTATTATTATTTGTGTGCCTCTTCAATTTGGGTGTAATACTAATTGTAGAATTTGTTTTCATAGACGAAATTGAGAAACATATTTGAATAGCTTCTTTAGAGTACGTTCAGATGCTTTGTCGGGTGAAGACAAAACGCACGGTAGGATTCGTTTTGGATGTAGTCGTTGACCCAAGATTCAACTGAAGGACTTGATGTAATATTTTTAGATGTCAAACATAAACCAATAACAACCAAATGTCAAATATCAACTTTTGTTTTACTTAAGCACACTCAAACAATATTGACAAAAATAAACATTTGTAATACCTAATTTGTTAATATTTGTGAATGTAATAATGAATATACAGGTAGTTCGAGATTTAAGAAATATTATATTTGAAGATAGTGAATCGTCATTATCTGACGATTATATTGTAACAAGTATATAGGCATTAGTTGGAGAGGTTGGTGGAGAAAATATTTTTTGAACTCACGAATTCTTGAAGATCATAGAAAAAATTAGTGACGCAGAATTCCAACAACATTTACGTTTGACGAGGTCTGCTTATAATTATTTATTTAACAAAATTGCCCATTTGCTGAAAAGCAACAACACATTCAAAGAAAACATTGATCCTAGTTTACAGCTACTATCAACTCTTTGGATTTTGAGCACTCCAGATAGCTATAGGTAAAGTAGAAAAAATTAATGAATTATGAAATATTTACATTGATTTTATTTTGCAGAAGCATTGCAAGCAGGTTTGATATGGAAAAATCCTCTCTGTTTGTGTCAGTAGAGAGAGTAATCAATGCAATTATTTCGATTACCGACAAAGTTTTGAAATGGCCAACACTAGAAGAAAGAACTCAAAGTGAGGAACACTTCTATTCTATGTGTCAATTTCATGGTTGTATTGGAGCAATCGATGGAACATACATTCCCGTAAAAGCACGTCATGAAAATCCAGAGACATACATACATAGAAAATGTTTTTATGGTGTAACTTTACAAGCCATTTGTGATAACAAAAGAAAGTTTTTAGAAATTTTCTGTGCTTATCCCAGTAGTGTTAGTGATATTCGAATTTTTAGGAAATCAACCATATTAAAAAACTTCATAAGACAAAAGATGTTTATTTTCAACCAAGCTCTTTCATAATCGGAGATAAAGCATATCCAGTATCTAATTGGTGTATAGCACCTTATAAAGATAGGGGATATCTCCATTTTCATAAAGTTAGATTCAATACCCAACTTACTAAAGCCAGACAGGTTATTGAAATGGCATTTTGTCTGTTATTTGGAAGATTCAGAGCATTAAAATATTTAGACATAAATCGTACAAATTTAATTTCCCACGTTGTTCAAACTGCCTGTGTTCTACGCAACATATGTTTAATGTTTAACGATGATGAGGCAAATTATGAAGAAGAGGACAATTAGTTCTGCATGAAGTCAATGCCATAGTAAATGACATCCAAAATATTGAAGAAATGGAGAATGAAGGAACTAGATTTAGAGAAGAAATGGCAAATAATTTTAATTAATCTAGTTTTGTAGTTTTTGGTTAAGTTAGTTATACCTATTTGCTTTATTTATTTTGTTATTTTGAAGCCAGTTAAAATATTTGTTTCTTTTTTTCTGCATTTTATTTCCTGATCTTAGTGTATGGTTGTGTTTCTATTGAATGCATAAGTATTCCATAATAAGCTACATCTAGATGACAAATAAATACCAGAAATATTTTCACTTATAATCTCTTTAGATCTTTAATCATTCCAAAAAAAATTTCTAAGCACGAATTTACTTGGAAAAGTTGGCAAATGGGAAAAAATGTATAGAAAATATTTCGAGCTCGCGGGAGATTCGGTAAGAAAATTTTATAGCTACATTGTATTTGAAATAGTTCCATTTTTTTTACTTTCCCTTTGCCCTAGTACAAAAAGTAGGAATCGGTCTTAAATAAATGTATTACTTCTTACTATAGATATTAGAACTAGAGTCACAAAGAAAACATCATAAAATGAATCCTACAATTTTTGTTCCTTCTGAAGCATACTAAAATTTATCATAAACCTATAAAATATTTTTTCTACGACCATAAAGAAAAATGTACATTTCAAGTGCGTCTTTGATTAAGGAACCTACCACATTGTAATACAGATTTTCATTTCCCATGGGCTAACTGTATCGAAATACCTATTTCATTTCATGTCATGTTTGTTAATGTCTATCTAATAATTTGACATTTCACATCGGTGTTTACAAAATTCGTTTGTGAAAAAAAATTATAATCGAAAATGGGTCGCGATAGTGAGGATGATTTGACATTGACATGCTGATCCAGATATGTAAACTAGCCATTGCTTCAGAAGGACATCGGTCACTATCCTGGTAGAAGCATGAGGTGATATAACTCCTTTAAAGAGATACAATAATTGATAACTTTTTCCGCAGGTGAATTATAACGATTTTTTCTGCATAAAGTATTTTTATTTCAGAGTTGTCAAAATTTCAAAATTTTGAACGTTATTTGTTTCAGGACGTAGGTAGGTACATGTACAAAAAGAAAAAAAATATATGGGTCATTTAAACGGCTAAGAGCCCGACTTAGTAATATCAGAGAAAAAATTCTCTACACCATGCAACAATGACGGCAGGAAAGTTTATAATAAAAATTGTTATGTAAAATATTACAGTTTTGTTCATGATTTATGATGGTCGTAGAAAGAGTATAGTGTACAATTGGCAAGAAATGACCCATTTCCAACTCGTAGGTATATGAAATTTTGTATTACTCGCTAAGCTCGTACTACAAAATTTCATATACCTATTTGTGGGAACTGTATGTCATTTCAAGCTCATTGTACAATACAATTTTGGTTTAAATCCCGAACAAGAAGATTTATTCAAATATATGATCAATATTTTTCATGAAATTTTTTACTATTTAAGGCGTAAACAATGTCCCGTATATAAATTCGCATCTGGTAATTTTAAAAATTCAGCAATTATTTTTGTCTGATTACCAATTTTGTTAATTCCGACTACTTTCTTCGAACATTTTCCTCTTTGGTAATTAACAAAAAATTGTTCTATATCTGGTGGTCTAAGCAGAATAAATTTTTTGGAGACCTCGTAAAACATACAAGAAATTACAAAGGATTTGGGTTTGTTTATCAATTAAATTAATTTGAAATTAATTTTCTAAATCTTTACATGGTTTATCTTTAAAATTTTCAATTTTTGATGAAGACGTCCTCCATAAATTCCTAAAATGAACACTAACTAAAATTTTATGAAAAATACTATTTATAATACAAATATCAGCAATAAAAATAAACGCATGAAGCGGGGATTGAACCAACTATATTCTATTCTGTATACAGCTAGAGACGTACGTTAACAGACTGATCCATCACAAACTTATATGAAAGCAACGCAATTTACGGTAACTTGAAATGTCAATGTTACTTTTAATATTTATCATTGTTGTTTTACATAGAATATGTTGTCCAAAGGGTTGAGAGCTTGTTTTTATTCGATATTTCATTCATATAAGCAGTGATAACATGTTCTGATAATATTTTTAACTCCGTTTACCAGAGTTCAATCTATGACCTTTTTGTAACAAAATTCATATTTACTTTTTGATTTTTGGGGTAATGATGTGTGTTATACGTCTCCTTTGCGGCTAAACGAATATCTGATGGAGTAATATTTTTTTTTTGATTCATCACTGGAATCACTCATTTTACTAAAATATTTTTCTTGATAACTAAGAAATATTTTGACAAGTTATCTTGATGTTACATTGAAATTGAAAAAAGAAGAGTTGACAGGTACTAAATGCAAATGCTGATTGGTGAATTTTATATACATTCTAGGATGTAAATGAAATCATATGCGTTCAGTTAACCGAAATGGCCTACATTTCCATTCTGTGAATTGTGCAGAAAATGGGTAATATACATGTGGGTGTAGAAAAATATGTAAACAGTCTCGTTGAATATTTTAATTTATTATTTGTAATTTTGTAAACATAACCCAAACTTCTCAATCATGCATTATAAAATGTAAAGCGCATGCGGGTAAATTTCTACCGATGTGTCGACTGGGTTAAATGGTTGGACGATTGGAAAAATTTACCGCTAGCATCTGAACGACCCGACTATTTACCAGATCTAAGCATCTGATAGCATAAAACGCGCCCGATGTAGCATCTGAATGCACCCTTACATTTGACATAACCAAATGACAGGTGAATTATAACGATTTTTTCTGCATGAAGTATTTTTATTTCAGAGTTGTCAAAATTTTAAAATTTTGAACGTTATTTGTTTCAGGACGTAGGTAGGTACATGTACAAAAAGAAAAAAAATATATGGGTCATTCAAACGGCTAAGAGCCCGACTTAATAATATCAGAGAAAAAAATCTCTACACCATGCAACAATGACGGCAGGAAAGTTTATAATAAAAATTGTTATGTAAAATATTACAGTTTTGTTCATGATTTATGATGGTTGTAGAAAGAGTATAGTGTACAATTGGCATGAAATGGCCTACATTTCCATTCTGTGAATTGTGCAGAAAATGGGTAATATACATGTGGGTGTAGAAAAATATGTAAACAGTCTCGTTGAATATTTTAATTTATTATTTGTAATTTTGTAAACATAACCCAAACTTCTCAATCATGCATTATAAAATGTAAAGCGCATGCGGATAAATTTCTACCGATGTGTCGACTGGGTTAAATGGTTGGACGATTGGTAAAATTTACCGCTAGCATCTGAACGACCCGACTATTTACCAGATCTAAGCATCTGATAGCATAAAACGCGCCCGACGTAGCATCTGAATGCACCCTTACATTTGACATAACCAAATGACATTAGTATTGTAACGTCAACTGACGCTGTTGTGAGGACGATACAATTAGATGACATTTTTAGTAACGGTCCTCGAGAACATCATTTTAGGAACTATTCGCAAATAGAGCATTCACAGGCTTGAGCATGCATGACGTTGGGAACGACGTCAATAATAACGCCCCGATTCGAGATTCAGGGCATCAGTGCGGATGAAACTCAATCATCGACCACCACACCTGCAAGAAATGAATCACCGTCTGCGACATTGATTCTCTTTCCGAAATATCGAAACCACACATGACTAACGTTCATCTTTAGAAATATTTTTACAAAAGTTACAACTTTTATTTTTTAGAACTGAATATCTTTTTAATAAATACATGGAAAATGATCATTGATGCTGCAACTGGAAGATCATATATGAATTATATGGCAAATATATGCATAATTTGCCCGTAGATAATATACTTTTCAATTAATTAAAAAATATATTATAGCGGGCAGAGGAGAAAGACGAAATTTTCGGTATAAGAGTGTCTGTCGTGTAGCGCAAAAATATATAAAAGAGGGCGGAGTCGAGACGTGACATGGCGCGAGTGACGAGAAGTCACTCTTGATAAGGAGTATCATAAGTGATGGAAGTAGGATGGGCTTAGAAATAAATGCAGATAAAATAAAAGTTATGATTTTTGTTGAAAAATATCAAAACAGTACAATAAGATCGGAGGTTTCGAATTTGAAAAAGTGGAGATATTCAAATACTTAGGTGTTACAGTAACAAATACTGGAAATAGGAAATACAAAAACAATAATTAATGCAAATAGAGCTTACCATGCAAATAAAAAACTTTTAAAAAGCAAATTACTCTCAAGGGAAACCAAAATCAATATTTATAAAGTGCTAATTAGGTCCGTCCAGTTGTATGCTGCTGAATCAATGACACTGAGCAAAAAAGGAAGAATAATATAAATAAAGATAATGAGAACAATATTAGGACCAATTTTATAATGCCATAGGCGTATCAAATATCTATTTTTGAAAAAAAAAATTTCTGAAAAATTAAATTATTCGCAATCAATGTGTTTTATTTTATTTAATCAAAGAATATAAATCAATCTAAGCTGGAACTCAAAGAGTAGAATGAGTCTCATGCTCCCGAAATAAAAATAACTGAGCTAGCTAAACAAACAAAACAATTTAGCTAAATTATCTAATCTATCAATATAATAATAATATCTAATAAAATTATGATAAATTAAAAATATAATTATAAAACTATATAATAATTGGCACCAGCAACGTGGGGAGTTTTGAAAATTTTTGGAAGCATTTGTAAATTTTAAAACCTAATTAAAATGGCAAAAAGAATGACTTTGAGAGATGGAAGGCAGGTAGGAGTAGAAAGTGGTCCGGAAGAGAAAGGGAAGAAAGAAGTCATGGAATGGGAGATTATCAAGCAGTGTATTTGGAACAAGGACAACAAGCGGAAGGCGATGCCCATGAAGAAGGTTTGACAGATGAGGAAGCTGTAGAACAAGAAGAGAGGAGGCTAGAGAGAAGGGAACCACAAGGAGGAACAAATAGTAATTATCAATGGATGCAATTGTTAATAAGTATGAATGGAAAGATGGACAAGAAATTGGGAATCAAACAACAAGAGAAGAAAACAAGAAAAAGGTTAGAAAAAGAAAAGCAAATTGAATAGTAGGACATGAAAATAGGAATAAAGTTTGGAAACGAAAATACAATTCAATGGAAAAGGATACAGAAATGAAGTTGAAATAAAAATTTATTATTAATGAGTAACACAATTATAAATAATGTACATAGATATGATGTTATGTTACGAACAAAACTTAAGAAAAAAATAATAGTCATAAGTATAATATTAAATTTAATATGAAAGTATTTTATAATGATAGACATAATATAGTGTAGATAGGGTTTTGTTTTCAGTTGGCAGGGTGATAATCCAAAACGATTCTTCACTCTTTGTTCTCCAGAATCTAAAAAAAAATTAAAAATAAATAAATAAATAGATATAATATAATATAAAGTGAAATTTATTAGGTGAGATTTGATGATAGAAAAATCAGCTGTGAATATAAAGAGAGGGCAATTTAAATATGGCAAACGAATAAGTAATAATTAAAGAAACAACTTATGAGAAGTACTGGCTTTATAAAGAAATAAAATATGAAGATATAAGATAGAGGGGAAGAACATAGGAATAACTTAAATATCAAATAGATTTTCACATCTTTTAAAAAAGAAATAAGACACATAAGTAATGGAAAGGAAAAGAAAGGAGATTAAGTTATGATATAGATTAGAATATAGGAGGTGATGTTTGATGTCAATTAGAATTTTATAGGATACTTGAAAGTACATGGAAGAATAAGGAAGTTGATGTTGATATATATATATATATATATATATATATATATATATGAATTTAAGAAATGATTAATTATATTGAATAATGAGTATTGAAATTAAATATGATATGAGGAGTATATAGAAAGTAAAATATAGGAAAAATAAATTTGATATATAAGCGGATGTTAGTGTAGATATGGGTAGCAGAGAAGTATTAGAAGGAGTAATATTATGAATATTGGAATTGACATTGATACGAATCTAGTATATTTTATGAAAGAATCATTTTACAGGCATAGCTAAGAATATGGATGTAATAAGAAAGATGCGAATATTTATTTAAGAAAGTGGTATAAAGTCAAGGAAATAGGAGATTGTGCCATAAATTTGTAAATATTTACATAGAAAATAGTTATAGGATGAGTAGGAATAGATTATTTAGAAATTATGAATCAATTGTAAATAATAGATAGAAATGAGTATTTAAATAGAAATATAACAACCATTTCAAAGAAGAAAATTTAAATTTAAATAGCTCTCAATGTTACTGATATCATTTGAATTTAAATTTGAGGGTAATTGAACCACATATCTTATATCATTAAAGCACATTAGCTGATTGATAATGTTTAATTTAGTATTTAAATAAATTGAAACTATATTAATAAAAGAACACATAAAAAACCACAGTCAGAATTAAAATTCATATAAAATCATATTATAAAATCACTTGTTTGGTATAATAAAGAGAGTAACAATAAAATATAGAGAAATTACCTTAATAATTTTCTAAAGGTATGAAACGTATAACAAGTATGGAAGAAAACATTGAATCTGCCTAAAATGGATATTTTTTTTGTCACTAGGGAATCAGCTGTTTATCTGAAAATAAACAAGCATAAGTAATCAAGTTTAATACAACTATAAGTTGAATATTTATAATCAATATTTGTTATAAAGAATTAGACAAATTAAAAATATAAATCCAAGATGACATAACTCTGATATGTCAAAATTTTGTATCAATTTTATATATTAACAAAAAAGGGAAATGGATAATAAGATGGTGATAGATATATGTCAATATCAGAACTATAAAATTTGGATAGTTTTAAATGAAGAAACCAAGACATATATTAGATAAGAGGATTTGTGTTATACATTTAGATATTATTTCAAATTTATCACATGTAGAAAAACAAGAATTTATATTGTAATTTCAATGTATTAACCGTGAATTTTATCAATTGTCAAAGACTTATTTATTTAAGTTTTGAATATATAAAAAGAAAAACAGACTTCTTTAAGGTGAATTTATAATCATGTGTTTTCCTGAAACTTTCAAAGTGCAATAAAGTCAGTAGAACTTTATAGCTCGTGAAAGGAAAGCATTGATGTTATGACAGGACAGTTTTGTTAAATTGTAAAGGAAACAAAACTTTGTTTGGAGCAGTGAGCTGGGAAACAAACAGTTTGTTGATTAAAAAATCTACAATCGGGAAGGAAGCTTGGGTTGAAGAGAAGCGTGGCGTCGTAAGTGGATAACGAGACTATGTGAGTTTTGGAACAAATTTTAAGTAAAATTGAAATAAATACATATGAAAGTTAAAAAATCGTAATATAAATCAAACACCAAACCCTTACGATTGTTGATATCCAGTTATTCCCGATAATATCCAAGATTTCTCCAGAAATTGTGCAGCGTGGTTTCCAGTCGGCTTTTTCCTGTTACCAGATGTGGTAATATCCAGACTACAGACTCCAGGTCAGTGTGTTTTTAATATTATTGGCCAATAATAACAAACTAATTATAAATTCAGTGATTATTTCCATTTGTAAAGTACTTTTGCGTATATTTGATCGATCAAACTAAAAGAAAAAGACATTTATCTAATTATTCATTAGATTTTAAAATTGAGATTAGTAAGAAATTTTCATGAGTATTCTTCATTTTGTTAAGAAATAATGGTGGGTACTTACGTGATTAATAATCGTATGGCAAACTTGTATTGCAATTTATAGAGATACTTTTAAAACGTATATGTAATGTTTATTTAATTCCTCTGATGATCTAATAATATGTATATATAATCCCGACACATGAATCCTTTCATATTATTTTCCATCACCATTCTTATTATAAAGAAAACAATTCTTATGTACATAATATCCATACAAGTTAGCAGGCGTTTACATTCTAACACAAATGTTCGGTTTTCGTTCGTGTGATTTCACTTATTTGAGCATGCGCATAGACTGTTTGGTTGCATAAATAATGACTGAGGGTTTATAATGCCATAGGCGTATCAAATATCTATTTTTGGAATAAAATTTTTCTGAAAAAATTAAATTATTCGCAATCAATGTGTTTTATTTTATTTAATTAAAGAATATAAATCAATCTAAGCTAGAACCCAGAGAGTAGAATGAATAACTTTTTACACACGGAAAAAGGTTTTCTGAAAAATTATTTATTTAACAAAAGTTACAATTTCCAAGATTCGAAGTAAATTCTAGACTGACTATACAACTAAACAATTCAAAAAGGTAAAAATTACAATGTAAGCAAAAATAAGGTTCAACAATTTATAAAATAACAGGTTATTACACAATATACTGATTAAGCAATTTATTTAATATGTACTAAGTAATTTAATGTATATAACACCTCCCCCATTAGATCGAGGTAATCCCTGGAAGTTGAATTTTCTTTTCTTGTAATTCCATTGGAGTTTCTTCTGATTTTCTTCTTTTCTGAATTTTCTTCAAGAGTAGCCAAATAATTATGAATATTGTGCTAGAATATAGAAATACAGTCCATATGCTAGGAATATGGAGATTTAATTGTTCTTCATGAATTGGTGTCAACCCTTGCGAAGATATTTCTTTTAAATTTAATTTTTTCAAATTTATTTCCAAAGGCTGGATTTTAATTGTATTAAAATGTGTCTGGAGTTTATTCAGTACCAGTGGTTGACCAAAAGTACTATCTTGAAATATTAATTCTTGATTTTAAAAAGTTATTTTACATGGCGAATTTTTGATCAGGAAAATTCCTTTTAAAATTTTGATTCCTGTGTTTTCTGAACATTTAATTATCAATTTTTCTTTTTCTGGAAATACTACTAGGTATTGGTTTATTTCTGGTATAATTTCCAAATGATTTTCAATAATTTTGATTTTAGGGTATTCGCAGTTAGTAGTAGAGTTTTCCATTAATAGTATTTGTTCTTCACATAACTGTTTATTATTGTCTTGAAGGTGTGAAGCACATTGAAAAGTTTCGCTTCTTGTACAAATATCGTTTAGAGGTTTTATTTGTGTATCAGATCTTAGCAAATACATGGAATTTGGTATTATTATTACGAATTCTGATTCTAACTTAGTAGGTATAGGTAATAAATAAAATAATTCAAACTCTATATTAAAATCTATGAGAATTGATAAAAAAGATTCTATTCTATTTTCACTTTCTCTACATGTTATATCTAAAATTGATTCGAAGTTTAAAACATTCTCGTATTTCAATTCCAACGGTAATTGTAATTTATAATACGAAGATATTTTTTGTAACTCTGTAAATAATTCCTTTAATTTAATTATACTTGGGTGCAATGTCCTTTGCAGAATGTTCAGGAATTCTCTACAGTTTCTATTACATCTAATATAAATAATTAAAACGTCATTCAACATATCTTTGAGATAAATAAGATTCTCATATTGCACTTGAAGGTCAAGCATTTATTAAGCCTCTTTTGTTTCTATTTGTTATTGAATGAATATTTAAATTTTCAAATTTGTCTTCTATATTACTCTTAACATTATGAATAAGATTAACTATATTTTCTGTTTGTTGTTACGAAATATGTATTATTTGATATCTCAACTGTGATATTTGCAAAGTGTTTATTTAAGGAATTATATTCTTCCAGTAACGGACTTAAGTTAAAGAAATGTACAAATGTATGACTTGATTTTTGTAGTTTTGCCGGTCCAAGATTTATTGGTAAAATTCCTAAGTTATTAGTGATGTCTTTTATTTCTATTCTTGCTTATCCGGATGAGAAGAATCTGGAATAAAAGTCTAAGGTTTCTTCTCAGGTCGTTTTATATTTGAAATATGAATATCTTCAGCGGTATTAAAATGACGTGTTACAATTTTCGCAGTTTTATTTTTTCTGTTTACGGATTTTATTTTCTCAAGTTGATATTTATTTTTTGTCTTACTTTTAATCTGCTTATTTTTGACAAATACGTTTGTAGGTAAAGGGTCTGGAAGGTCTTCTCTACTTTCATTAGCTATTGAAATAACTTTACCTTTAGTTTCTTGCAATGATTTATTTATTTTAGAATAAAGTAATTTCATTTTTTCTTTGTTATTATGAATATAATTATTTACTAATTGTCGATCAATGTCTAAATCAAAAGAAGAGTTATTCTCTAAATGACCTGTAATAATTTCGTATGGTTTTAGTTTCGTTACTGAGTGAATACTATTGTTATATGCCAAAAGAGCATAATTTACTTTTATTTCAATAGGTTATTTCTTAAATTCGGTCTGATTATTTAAAAGTCTAAATATGTTCAATAATTGTTGAATGAAATCGTTCGGCAATTTTTTTTGCTTCAGGATGTTGTGAACTGATAAAATGAATTTGAATTTTATGAGTTTCTAATAAATTTTTTACTAAACTATTGTTTAATTCTGTTCCGTCATCGGATATTATTTGTTCCGGTATACAATGATGGGTGAAATATCTAATTAAATTATTAACTATCTCTATACCTTGGGCTGGAATTCAATTTATACAACTGCCCGTATTTTGTAAATGAGTCTATAATAGTTAGAAATTTCGTATTTTCTAAGTCATAGTGTCTAAATGTATTATTTGAAATGGTTTAATAGCTGTAGAGGTAATATTAAAATATGGTTTAACGGGTTTGCGATCATATTTTGTTATTTGAAATATTTCGCATTCGTTAATGTACGTTTGAATAGAAGATCTTTGATTAGGCCAATAGTATCGAGATTTTATATTATTTTCGGTTTCATCTAATCCTCTATGATTCCGTTTACCTTCATGATAGTTTTGTGTTACTTCTTTGATTTCATTTAGAGGGATGTCAATTAATTTTTTATAACATTTGATAAATGAAATGTGTGAATCATTGAAATATGTTTGTATAACAGTGCTGAATTTTTCGTATAAGGAATCTTCAAAATAAATATGATATTTTGCTTTTGGTGCTACATATTCTTTCACAAAATTTATTACGTCTTGTTCAAATATATTTTTAGAAAACTGTACTAGAATTATTTGCTTAGTTTCATATAATCTAATTATAGTTGGTATAGCTGGTTCAAAATTTACTTCAGAGATTATAATTTGATTTTTTCCCACATTTACTGCAGATTCAGGAATAGGTATTCCTGCAATAGGATTTTTTATGTTAGTGTGAATAGTATTATTATCGTCATCAAATTCGTCATTAAAATCTTCAGCTTCTACAATAAGTGATTCGGTTTCTACATTTTTATTTTTAGTATTATTTGAAAGTACGTCATTAAATCTTTACATATAAACTAATAATTTTTTGGGAGGATTATCCGAAGAATTTATTTCATTCATATTTAGCTGAATTCGTGATACACAGTCACTATTAGTGTTCAATGCACCTTTCTTGTACACTATATCATAGTCGTATTCTTCGAGTTTCAACCGCCATCTAACTAATTTAGAATTGGGTTCTATCAAAGAAAATAACCATTGAAGTGGTTTATGATCTGTTACTATAGTGTATTTTCTTCCTAAAAGCTAGTGCGGAAATATTATACAGCCCAAACAATTGCAAGGAGTTCCTTTTCAATTGTTGAATAATTTACTTCAGAATCATTAAGTGTTCTGCTAGCATATGCCACAGGAAAATCGGTTCCGATTTTTCCTTGGCTAAGAACAGCGCCTAGAGCAAAATTGCTTGCGTCTGCTGTGAGATTAAATGGACGAGAAAAGTCGGGGTATTGTAAAATAGGATCATTTAATAACATATTTTTACAAGTATCAAAACAGTTAATATAATCAGGATCTTTTATGTTAATTACAGCATTTTTCTTAAGACGATTAGTTAAAGGTTTAGTTAGTATTGAAAAATCTTTAATACATTTTTTATAATATCCAAGAAGTCCGAGAAAAGCTTTAATTTATTTACTAGTTTTTGGAATGGGAAATTTTTGAATAGCAGTTATTTTATCGGGATTTGGTTTTACACCTTCAGGGGTAACAATATGTCCCAAATAAGCTACTTCTCTCCTCAAAAATTCGGACTTGTCAATTTGTATTTTAAAATTCGATTCGCGTAACCTTTTGAATACTTCTTTTAAATTATTTATGTGTTCTTGCAAGCTTGTACTAAATATAATTATATCGTCAAGATAAACTAAACATTTTTCGTTTTGGATACCTCTTAAAATGTTGTCCATCACTCTTTGAAAAGTTGCTGGAGCTCCCTTTAGTCCGAATGGCATTCTCAAAAATTCCCAGTGACCATTTTCAGTAGTCAAAGCCGTTTTGGGTATATCTTCTTCAGCCATCTCAATTTGGTGAAATCCGGAGGCAAGATCCAAGGTAGTGAAGTATTGGCAACGACCTAATTTATCCAATAGATCGGTTATGTTTGGTAATGGATATCTATCTCCAATAGTTATTTCGTTAAGCTTGCGATAGTCTACGACGACTCTGAATGTTTGTTTACCGGTAGAGTCCAATTGTTTTGGAACAACCAAATACTACTCGGTCACGGTGAGGATGAGGCTCTTATAATATTTTGATCTAACATACTCTGTATTTGATTTTGGACTTCTTTTTAATATACTTCTGAATATCTGTACGATTTAGTATAAATAGGTACATAATTTGTAGTTTTTATTTGATGCTTGATTTTATTCGTGAAAAATGTCAGAATATTCTTTAATTAATTTAAGAATAGCATTGCGTTCTTCAGAATTCATATGTTCTGTTCGAACTTTATTAATATCAAATTTGAATTTTTCTGCATAAATAGCAATAAAATTAGGGCTCAAGGTTTGTTCGCATTCGTCGAACTGTTCAACCTCTAAAGGAGCACTTAAATCTACTTTAAAATATGACTCAGACGGATTTAAAATAGTACATACAGCTTGACTATTTTCCGCTTTTGTAAGACATTCGGGAATTTCTAATTCTCCTAATTTTGTATAAGGTATAATTATATCGCCATTATTAATATTATCAATATTCAATTTAATTATTTGTTCAGTTCGCGGAGGTACTACTATACAATTAGTGTTCTCGCTTCTGATTTTAAAATAATTTATTTTTATTTCACTATAAGGCGTAATTAAAACATTATTTACTAAGTCTAATAAGCAATCAAAATGATTGTGAAATTTAAATATGCAATATTCTAAGTTCATTTTATTTTTCATTTTAAATATCTTTGAAGATGGAATTACTGTACAATAATTTTGTTGACATGAGCCTAAAGCAGAAGTTACTTTGAAATATTTTTTCATTGTCGATTTTGAAAAATATTTCTTTGCAACTTCAGGTGTTACAAAAGATTCTGTACTACCTGTGTGAATCATTACTTTCAAATTTTGTTCAGGAAATATTATGTACGGTAATTCACTTTCATAATTCGTAAAATTAAACATTTCTACGCGTCTGTCTCTTCCGAGGCAATTTCGTCTAAAAAACAATCTCAGTATCGTCCATATTATGCAATTCTTCGGAAATAAAATTTTTTCTATTACCTACGGAATGCGATTGATTTTGGCCATTATTTTTATTCTGTACATTTGGTTTATTGTACGTATTAGAAGTAGATATACTCATTGGATTAGATTTTTGAAATTGATAATTTCTACTAGGTTTGAAAACATTAGTATTTCTATTTTGAAAATTTTTATCTCTACTTGTACTAGGTAAATTATTTTCATTGTTGAAATTTCTATTAAATTATGGTTGATAATTATGTTGTAAATTTGGTCTGCTTACCGTTTGATTATTATTAGGATAATTATTTTTGTTATGTGATGTAACATTAAACTGAGACTTAGGCTTATTAAATAAATTTTTTTGATTTGCATTATTTTATTATCACTTGAATAAACTTGAAAGTCATTCGTTAGAACATTTAAAGCTGAATTTAGATCGCTAGGATTCTTGGTACGCATTAGTGTACCGAGAGGCTCCTTTATTCCGCGCAATAATACTCTTAGTGCTAAATTCCTGAAATAGTGCCTAAAATGGCTTGTTCACTTGCATTAGAGCGTGTCATTAATAATGATGTTTGTAGATTTAAAAGATGCTGTATCCTATTGTAAAAGTCAAAAGGTGATTCATTTCCTTGCTTTAATTCCGATATTTCAATACTTAACGTGTAAATGTCTCGTTTATCTGCATATGTCTTTAATAAAGCATCTTTCAAATTCTGCCAATTTGTTATACTACAAGCTGAAATGTTTATGGCGGCTTGGCCTTAAATTTTAGATAAATTACTAGACATCAAATATTCATTTTGAGTCTGTTAAATATACTGTATTGTAAAATTTATTTACTAATTTTTCAGAAATTTCTATGACTCTAGGTAATATAGCGTTTTCGCCATGGAATTCTGGAATCATGTCCAGATATTCCTTTTTCAATTGCGGTACCACTTGATCTACTGGCATTTTGTATAATGTATTTAATTTAAATCTAGGTTTTGATAATTCAATATTTATTTTACGGTTACGATATGTTTGTGAGCCAGAATCTAAATCAGAATCAGAATCGGAGTTGTCAGAGCTTTCTGAAATGAATAAACAATTATTTCCTCTATACGACATAAAGTACTTACATCAAGAGCAGGACTGCTTTCGCCATCTAGTTGCTCCTGTAGTTGGAATTACCAATGTTCCCTTGAAATTCCTGTTCGTACGAGCCAACTGTCTTCGAGTTAAGCTACTTAATTCACTTAACCAAGAGGCCCAATGATTCACTTAAGGTATGTTAATAAATCATTGATACGAACCGATTGTTATATTCACTAACGCCCGTTTAACATATCCTACTGACTGCGCCAAATAACTTTTTACACACGGAAAAAGGTTTTTAAAAAAATTATTTATTTAACAAAACTTACAAGTTCCAAGATTCGAAGTAAATTCTAGACTGACTATAAAACTAAACAATTCAAAAAGGTAAAAATTACAATGTAAGCAAAAATAAGGTTCAACAATTTATAAAATAACAGGTTATTACACAATATACTGATTAAACAATTTATTTAATATGTACTAAGTAATTTAAGGTATATAACATATATATATATATATATATATATATATATATATATATTATAGCAAATAATTTCATTCATAATAAAGAAACATTTTTTTATAATATAAATTAATAAGGGGAGCACCCTGTGTGTCAAAATTCATAAATATTGAACTGTGATCTAAAGTTTCACTATATTGAATCATAGAAATTCTATCTGTCAGAATCGAGGAATATTTTATGACAGTTCAGGAATTTGTTGATATTGTTGCGAATAAATAGAAAATTTTTATTTATTAGTTATGTATAATGATCTATAAAAGTAGTAACAATGTTTTGAGTTATTATTTATATTGTACATAGTTATTATTTTTATTGTTACATATGTACAAATTTTTACGAAAGTCAACCAATGAAATGTCACATTAATTGGTGACATTGAAATGAATTGTATTAGGAGATCCAGCTTAAGATTTAAACCAATCTGATGACAAGAAAACTCTGGTATCTAGGAAGAAAAATTATGGTTGCTAAGAGGGAGAGAAATAAATAAATCTGGTGTCGAGGTAAAGAAAAGATTATTATTAGATTTTGAAGAACAAGTTGAATAATAATTCGAAAATTATACAGCTGAATTAAGAAGCAAAATCAGATATTATAAACGATGGTTGATAAAATATATGTGCAGAATTAACTAATTGGTGAATTCCTTTAAAATTTGATGAACAATTTCTTAAAATAAAGATTAAAAGCCGTCTACATGGTAAGATATAGCAGCTGACGGCACATCAATAGAAGAAAGAAGTTATTGTGCGGTTTATTTTTTTCTTTCGAAGGTTAGTAGTAATTTTCTATGATTGGTACCAATTATAATCGTTATACTTTCAAATAAATTGAAAATTTGAGATGACATTTAAGAAAGTATAACAGGAAAATATCTGAACTCATTTCTAAAGCAAAACAATAATATTATAAACTTAAAACTCGTGATATTTAATACTTATTGAATTATACCTAGGTTAAGAGTCGTTCCATTTTAATATCATTAAAAATTTCACTTACCATCTGTCAATTCATCCATTTTGTTTTTTTTTGCATTATATTTTATGTCTTCAAAGTTATTAAACTGTTTTCCAATTTGAGTTTCATGTTTGTTCTTAAAATAATCTGCGGAAAACAAAGGCCTTACTCAGAACCCTGTCTGTTTCCAAATTAATAATTATGATAAAATATTGAGCGCTAGCCGAGGTAAATGAGAGGAAATCCAGAGGAATAATATACGAGGTAAAACAAATTATATAATAAAATAAAACTTATTAAATACATTTATTAGACACAGATTAAAATTTTAACATAATATATATATATATATATATATATTATTACTATATATATTTATTTATTACTGAAATAATTACTTACTTTTATTGTGAAATTTAAATGTTGATGTTTATTATTTAGAATTTTTGTTTAGTTTGGCTAGCTCAGTTGGTTATTGTTATTTTGTTTAGTAATTTATTTTAATTTGATTATTCGGGAGCATGAAATCCTTTTTCTCTTTGAGTCCTGGCATTTTATATTGTTGTAATTGTTTAAATAAAAAGAAAACACATTATTTTGAAATCAATTTAATTTTATATTTTATATATTTGATAAAAATAATATGAGACGCCACTGGTTGTATTGTATCTACTTATTTATTTTAATCATTTCATCAATACGCATGCGTGAAAAAACTAGTCATGCGCTTTAGCATAAAACAAACAATTCTTATACATACGAAGCATCTATTCATATTATACCAAGTTTGTTGAAGATGCAGACAAATGAATGGTTCAAACACATAAAAGAATTTATATATAAATCATACATATATATGATACAAATTGCTGTGGGAAGAAAATAGTTATATACATAGATAGAAATATATGGAATTATATACAGATGGGCATAGTTATTACATTATGAAATTTCAATCACCAGATTTATGCAATTACAAAATGGCGTAAGTACATATTTCAATTTACTTAAAATTCGGCCTTTTATTAATTTTAACGATTTATGCGATTAATTCACTATATAAAGTCTGTTTCTTTCTTTTTCAGATCGAACATATATGCAAAAGTTTATCAATTTATGAAATTAAGTACTTATTTGAGTATTTGAGTTTTTACTCTGATTATTGGCCAATAATGATTTAAAAACACTGACCTGTTGCTCTTGAATTGGGATGAAAGTCTCTGGATCCCAGGAACACTCCGCTGAAGCTCCAAAAAACCAAAATTGATGGAAATTTCGTAGATTCTTGCCAAAAAACTTGATACAATTGACTGTAAGTATTACTAAGATTATATTTAATAGTACTTTATAGGTTTAAATGTGTTAAACCGGGAATTTCTTGAAATTTCAGGAACACCATCACACACACTCCTCGCTTCTTGACACCAGCTTCCCTTATTTCTTAAGCGTCCCCTCGATTCTCTACTTTTTTCAACAAACAGTCTTTTGTTCTTTTTCAGGTCACTATTTCAAAGTTTATTTGTTGATTCACAATTTGTTCTGTCATATTTTATAACCAATAAAATATTGTCTTTTGCAATCAGATTCATTGAAACTTCTTCCACTTATTAAAAAATTTCATACATACACTCTTTTACATTATTAGTTCATTTATAGAGTTCCTATGAGTTTTTTCATCATACAAATAAATTAAAATTGGTTATACATAGATACATTTACATGGTACAACATTCAATATTGTTATTGATAGTATATCCTTGTTACACTCATATTAATTATAAATATAAATTCTCTTATGTTATTTGTCTAAACTCTTTGCATTATATTATTTATAATAAATTTTAACAAATTACTATTTATTGATTCAATGTTTATTTTATTTACCATATATCATTTGTCTATATGTCATTATTTGTTTATCTATGAAAATCTATTGAATTCTATTCTATTCAATATTTGTATTTGTTTTTATTCTTAAATTAATGATTATAATGAATTATCTATAATAATATTTGTATTCTAATGTAACTACTTATATCTAAAATTCTCTTGACTTGACTATATAATTATATCTTTTTAGGTGAACAGCTGGTTATGGTATGGAAATTATTCTTCGTCTTAGGCAACTTTATTTACATCATTACATTGGTTAGGCAATCTCTATATTTTGTATTATTATTGAGGTAATTCCTTTTTTTATTATATTGTTATAGGCTATTATTTAATATATCTTTATTTGATATGTTGTTTAAATTAAGAAAAGTGTTTCCTTTTTACCTGTTTTCTTAAATTATATTATTTTCATATATTTTAATACTAGCAACATATTTTTATAATACTAATTCTCTTATTATCTATGATATCTGGTTCAATATATATATATATATATATATATATATATATATATATATATATATATATATATATATATATATATACAGGGTGTCCCGGGACTAATGGGAAAAAAGTCAGGAGCGTATAATATGAGCCAAAATAATGTTAGTATTTCATATAAACTTTTTCTATGCAGGCCCTCGTTTCCGAGTTATAGGCCTCCAAAGTTTGAATTTTGAATTTGGTTTTAATTTTTATTATTTGTACTAGTTGTTTGATCTTCCTAAAATTTACGGCAAAGCTATAGTGTACGTGTATGCATATTTTGGAAAGGTAAATAGATTTACAGTTGTGCCTTGAAGCCAGGGACGGACTACCCGCAATGGTTAGTGTTCCAAAAATTTTGCAGGGATGGCATACCCTGTATTAAATTATCGAAATTGACTTCCCCACACATTAAGCTAACGAAAAGGTACTCTTGTTGGAACTCGATAAAATGAGCCGTTTGGCTAGTATTTACAGTTTTATTAATGCACTACGTACCAATTTACCTAACTAACTTATTAATACGATGTCCAAGATTTACACCTACAGTACTACAACAAAATAATTTAACGATAGCAGAAGATGAAAAACATTAACGACTTATTAATTCGAAAGTTGGTAGAAACTTTTTAAAAGTGTTTTTACCGTTTATGAACTAACCATAGGATAATTTGGTCAAACGTTGTGTAGAATAGTTCGTAGTCAATAATTCATAAGTCCTTAATTTAACAGTTACTATGGCAGAATTCACTTTTATTGAGTGCGCAGAATTGCATTTAATCTATGGACTGGCTTCTCGAAACTGTTTAGAAGCCAGAAGGCTTTATGCAGAGCATTTTGCAAACAGAGCATTGCCAGACAGACGAATGTTTGAGCGTATTGATCTCAGGTTACGAGAAACAGGTATGAGTAAGTAAATGTAATTTTCCATGTATACAAAACAAAATTTAGTGCCACAAACCGTGGAGAAGGTCCAGTACGAAGCGTACGTACTGTGGCAGTTGAACAGGACTTGTTAAATGCAGTTGATAATGAACCATCATCGAGTTTACGAAAATTATCGAGAGAACATAACGTCTCGAAATCAGTTGTTCATCGCGTCTTAAAAGAACAGCTTTTATATCCTTTTCACATGAAAAAAGTACACAGCCGCTGATTATCCTGCACGAATTGAGTATAGCCAGTGGTTTCTGCGACAACAACAAGCAGACAATACATTTATTAGTAACGTTCTTTTTACGGACGAATCTGGTTTCACCAGAGATGGATTCATTAATTCTCACAATATGCATTTATGGGATGATGTGAATCAACATGGCATTATCCAAACTAGGAACCAGCATAGATTCATGGTTAATGTTTGGGCAATCATTTGATAGGACCGTACTTTATTGACGGTACTTTGACCGGTCAGAGATATTTGGAGTTTTTGCAAAATGAGTTATGGAACCTGTTTGATGATGTGCCTCTACAAACTCGTAGGAATTTATGGTTCATGCATGATGGGGCCACTCCTCATTTCAGTTTAGATTTACGCCAGCATTTACACACAAGGTTTCCTAATAGATGGATTGGTCGTGGAGGCCCTTTTCAATGGCCACCGCGATCAGGAGACGTTAATCCTATACATTTCTTTCTCTGGGGTTATCTCAAAAGTAAGGTATACGCAACACCTGTGCAAACAAGGCAAGATTTAATAGACATAATTATGTTACACTGCAATGTTATTAGAAATAATATGGGATTGCTCTTTCAAGTGCAAAGAAACAACCTTCGTAGACTTGTGCGTGGAAGTGGGAGGAGCTGATATTGAACACTTATTACAATAACGTTAGTTTTTGTTGTTGTTTAGGAATTAGTTTTTGTCAAATGTTTTTGAACTTGTCTTTTTAGAGGTTTTCTTAATGGCTTAATAATGTTGTGTTCGTAATTTTGATTAAACGCAACTAATTACGTTGTTTCCGTTCCTATTTAATTCCCATTAAATGAGTTCTTAATGTTTCTATCATATGCTATCATCAAATTATTTTTTTGTAGTACTGTAGGCAAATCTTGGACATCGTATTAATAAGTTAGTTAGGTAAATTGGTAGTTAGTGCATTAATAAAACTGTAAATATTAGCCAAACGGCTCATTTTATCGAATTCCATCAAGAGTACCTTTTCGTTAGCGTAATGTGTGAGGAAGTCAATTTTGATATATACATACAGGGTGTGCCATCCCTGCAAAAGTTTTGGATCACTAGCCATTGCGGGTAGTCCGTCCCTGGCTTCAAGACACAACTGTAAATCTGTTTACCTTTCCAAAATAAACGTACACGTACATTATAGCTTTGCCGTAAATTTTATAAAGATCAAATAACTAGTACAAAAAATAAAAATTAAAACCCAATTCAAAATTAAAACTTTGGGGGCCTATAACTCGAAAACGAGGGCCTGCATAGAAAAAGTTTATATGAAGTATTAACATTATTTTGGCTCAGATTATACGCTCCTGACTTTTTTCCCATTAGTCACGGGACACCCTGTATATATATTTATGTGCGGGATACTTTCTTTTTGTGTTTATATTTTATAAAAACGACCTAAAACCAAGAAAAACTTTAGATATATGTATATATATATATATATATATATATATTAATGTTAGATGTTAATATAGTGAAACGAATAGTGATATATGGTAAAAGAAATAATAACAATAATAGGGGGATACAACTTAATTGGAAATTGAACAAGATACTACAAGAGACTAAGGAAGAAATAGAAGAAACAACAAGTCAAAATGTAGAAAGAATAATTTATGCAGAAAATTTCGAAATTAGAGTAAAATTTGGCAGAAATATAAAGATAATTGATCCAAGAAATTTTAATAGGACAATCAAGAATGAAATGATAGGAAGTGAGAGTATTATGGGAAATAAAATAATAAAAAGAAAAGACAATAATATGAAGCAATTGGAAACGCAAATTTTAATGAATTTATTGGGAGAAATTGATGAGATAGGGGACAACAAAATTAAAAAGGACATAGTGGAAAATTTAAAGAAACTTAGGATACAAGAGAATCAAACAATAAGAGAAGAGAATAAGACAAAATTTAGGAAAAGAAAACAAAATTGAATAAGGCTGGATTATAGGAACGGAATCTAGAAAACAAATAAGGAATTGTAAAAGGTCAGGAAGAGATATAAAAAAAATGTGTAAATAAAAAGTTTATAATTAAGAAATAATATTGAAAAAAGACATATGTAAATATAGTTTTGTACATAGATAGAAATTAGGATATGTAAAGATATAATTATGAAATACATAAATAATTATGTTAACAGAAATATTAACAATGGATATTATAATACTAACAATAACTATAACAGGAACAATAATGCTCAAAACAACTACAACAGAAATGATAGATATCATAATAATAACAATAATTATAGAAATAGAACATTTGAAGGAAACAATAGAAATGGATCTGATGAAAACAGACAAAGAAATGAAAAACGAGAACAAAGAAGAAACTATAATACATAAAGGACAAATGGAAATTTTGAAGGAAGAGGCAATAGAAATGAAGAACAAGACAGAAAGAAAGAGTGATATCCATAGAACCAGAAATAGTCACTGAAACAGAGCCCGATCAAAATTTTGGATCGAGCACATACCAAATGTAAAGAAAAATATTATCTGTACATATGAACATCCAAGGGAATATATAAAATTTGGGGAAGAATTAGAGTTAAGAGAAATAATGGGATTAATAAATATTAAAGGGAAATTAAATGGAAAAGAAATAAAACTATTGTTAGATACAGGTTCCGAAGCGTCCATAATATAAACGAAATTAATAGAAGAAAACGTTGAAAGTTATGAAAATAAGCTAATTAAAATACCGAAAACTACATTAATAGGAGCAAATGGTAAGAAATTGTGTGAAGTTAGCAGATCTATAATACAAAGGATTAAATTGAAGGATAGGAAAGAAGTTGAGATGCAATTATTGTTGGTAGATAATTTAGAAACAGACAGTTATAGGAATAGATGAATTAACGAAATATAAACAAGAATTGATTTTGAAAAGATGGAGATAGAATAAAATGGTAATAGAATTGAATTTGAGGAAGAGAATATAGAAGTATTGGCAATTTAAGAGGATAATAAGTAGTTATGGAATATAGAAAGGAGTGGAGATATGGAAGAATTGGAGTTAGTGTGTGGAAATAAAGAATATGAAGAGAAAGTGAAGAATTTAATAGAGAAATATAAAGGATTGATTGGAAAAGAAATGAGAATGGCAACGAACTATGTGCATAAAATGGAAGTTAGAGGAATAGAGAACTTCAGAGTAAGAACATATCCCATACCTTGCAAATATAGAAAAGAGGTTGAATTAGAAATACAAAACATGTTGAACGATGGTATTATAGAAATATGCAATACAAGATATGTAAATCCTATTGTGGTAGTGCGAAAAGTAAATGGTGAATTGAGATTATGTCTAGATGTAACACAAGAAATATTAATCAATACACTGTACCAAAAGAGACTCCTATAAATGTATAAGTTATATTTGGACGCATAACAAATACTGAAGAGTTTTATAAAAAATTGATTTGAAACACAGTTTTTGGCTAATTCCTTTGGATAAAAACAGTAGAGACTATATAAAACGGCTAAGTGCAAAATTGTGATGGAAAAATTGTCTGATTACATGAAGGAGGTTATAAAACCAGAAAAATGCATAGTAGATAATGCAACTTATTTTGTAAATAGTAGATTTAAAAAATTTTGCAATGAAAATCAAATACATGTAAAAACAATTAGTATCAGACATCCACCTGCAAACCCCTCAGAAAGATATATCAGAGAAGTAATAAAATTCCTATGAATAGCTTTGAAAGACCAGACTCATGAAAATTGGGAGAATCATATTGAGGAAATTCAAAATTACATAAACAATATACCTAACACTGTCACCATGGAAAGTCCAAAGAGATTTTGGAAAAAGTCAACAAAAATTTACAGAACAATGCAAATAAATATTTAAGTAGAATGAATAAGAAGAAGAAAGTAAAGACAACGTTTCAAAAAGGAGATTTAGTAGTAGTACGTGCTCTAAGAGTATCAGACAGAAACAGGAGAACATGTGCTAAGCTAAAACTACCTTTCGAAGGGCCATACATTGTAGAAAATGAAGATGGAGTAAACAGTTATGTGTTAAAATACACAGACGGAGAAAGGATTAGAGGTATATTTAATATACATGATTTAAATAAATATCACCATTCATAGAAAAAAATAAAACATAGAAAAAAATGAAATGAAAGTCTCCATAATGGAAGTCTCCATGAACAATCATATTGTACATAAATTGATACAAAAGTAAACTAAGAATTTTTTTTATTTTTTTATTATAATATTGTGAATCAATTTAAGAGGACATTGAAACATAATATTTCAGAATCACGATGAAGGCTCATCTTACAACAGCGACCTGAAATAAAAAGAAATTTTATTATCAGTCAAATCGAAAGATAATATTTAAATAAAATACTTGAAGTAAAATTTGCGTTCATAAATTTTTTTTCTGATATTAAAAAAATTTATAAACGCAACATTTAGGGGATGTTAATGTGGAAAAATAATGCTACACACCGTATATATATATCTAACACGAGTCAATTACAATTTAAGATATTAACGAGTATAAGATTATTGAAAGGAAAACTATTCGAGAGTCAAATTTAAACTAAATCAAACTAAAGAAATTCATTTAAACTTTATAATGTACCTTGTACATATATACATGACACCGATATAATAAGAATTCAAACTATTTAAGAGAAAAATTTAAAATTTATTGAATACAAATATTTTAGATCACAAATTTTTTTATCAAAATTCAATATTAAGATCTGGCGCTTATTTTTAAATGAATCATATGAATATTTAATCTTATGAACTCAACATCCTGAGAAGCTGTTTGCTCATTTAAAAAATTTAATAATTAAAAGAGATATAAAGCTGAGTGCACTGTGTGACATTATTGAACCTAAATAATTTTTTTAAATATACTGGGGCAAATTAAAAAACCTTATTGAAATCAAAGATATAACATATAATTAAATTCATATAAGATAAATTACATTTAAATTTAAAAAATTTAATAATTAAAAGAGATATAAAGCTGAGTGCACTGTGTGACATTATTGAACCTAAATAATTTTTTTAAATATACTGTGGCAAATTAAAAAACCTTATTGAAATCAAAGATATAACATATAATTAAATTCATATAAGATAAATTACAATAAAATTTAATACAGTACTCCTATTTCAAATTTTAAAGAATTCACTTAATATATTCTTAGGCAATACTTTTGGAAAACCCTGTTTTGTCTATGTACTCAATATAATTGAAAAACCCTGTATACATAAAATTTGACACTATTTAATTTCTGATGACATTCCGATGACAATTCAAAAGATATTGAAGGTTAGAGAAATAAATAGTCATTTTAAGGTATTTAGTTAATACAAGAAACCCAAATCTATTTATAGTAAGGAGATAAAAATTTAGTTTTTTTTTGAAAAAAGAGAAAGTTTGGTAACCACAATATAATTTGGGTTGTTTATTGAAGAAAAATATTCAGTAACGTTGAATCCTCCGAAGAGGGAACTTCTAAGTAGGAGCTCTCCAAAGAGTAACATATAATTTTAGATCTATTCAAAAATTTTGTATTATAATAATTTCAACAGTGCATAATAATATAAAGCATTATTCGGTAACTCATTTAAATTATGTGCCTGAGTGATAAAAAAAAACTTTGTCAAGATTGAAGCAGAGGTGTAAGATCCGGAACTCTAAAGTTTTTAGAATTGTACGAGCTGACTGTTATCATCGAATACTGGTGAGTCCACTCCAGAATTATTATTTAATTGAAAGATTCAGGCCTTAAAAATAAATTGAATTATAGATGCATCTAAACTTTTCAATTCGCATAGAATATTAAATAATTTGAAGATACAATAAAATAAAGACATTTCGGATATTTGACAAGTCAAGTGAAATTTTTGAAATTAATTACAATTTTGATAGCCGGGAAATTTTTGACAACCACTGTCAACTTTTGATATACATAATATATGCAGTTTTAAGCCTTGTTTGCAATATAATAAAAATACGCTCTTTAAGCTACGCATACAATAATTGTCGCTGCAACGTACAGCAATTCTAATAAAATTGAACAATTAAAAAAAACATCTCACATAATATTAGACCATATCTATATATATACACTGTGTCCGTAAAGTATGGAACAAATTCATTTTTAGCTAAACAGACCATTTTATGAAATAATCCTGAAACACGTCGATTTTTGATTTTAATTTACCGTATTTTAAAATAATAATCTAATATACAGGGTGAATTACTTTCGAGTAATCACGTCACCGTCATTTTTTTTAAATGCAATACCCCCATTTTCTCTCAATTTTCGGATTACTCTAGCTGAGCTGATTCCAAAAATGTATCACATGTTGATTCCAATTGGTACAGGGTGGACAAAAATACAATAGTTTTGTGTGTGCTCATAAAGTAACGCCTAACATTCTTTACTAGTTAAATTAACAATATTATCAAAAATACTTATTATCTTGTGGCAATTGGTTTAATTATAACACCCTGTAGTTTGTTACATTTTTTGATTAATAAAAATGAGCTGTTTCCAAACATGTTTGGTACTTGTGGTCTTGCAAACAGAATATGAAAGAAATTATTTCTTATCAATTTTAAAAAAAACATAGTCGTCTAGTTTTTTGTGAAATGTCATTATTTGTTTACTAATTTATTGATCTTCAGTGACAGTTTAGTACTAAAATATTTTTGGTATTCGTGAATGTTTTAATTATTGCTTAGATTTAATTTGAATTAGAAATGGAGTTAAGTGTAAAACAAAAAATTGAAATACTTGGGATGACTGGGTATGGAGACAGATCGCGAACTCAGATGAAAGTGTGTAATTTGTTTAATAATAAATATCCAGAAAGACCTATAACGCGTTCAACAGTCAGTAAGATTGAAAAGAAATTTCGAGAAACTGGTACGGTTGAAAATGTACGCAAATCAGGTCATCCCTCTGCAAATGCTGATACATCATCAGATGTTTTACTTAGTTTTGAAGAAGACGCGCACACTTCTGTGCGTAAAGTTAGTCGCGATATCGGTGTTAGCAAAACAACGGTACACAAATTATTAAAGCTTGAAAAATGGCATCCTTATAAAATCAAACTTGTGCATGAATTAAACGAAGATGATCCCGATAGAAGAATCCAATTTTGCGAAATAATGATGGATAAATGTCACAGAGACCCTCTCTTGATACAAAACATTATTTTTTCTGATGAGGCCACTTTCACGTTAAATGGCGAGGTTAACCGTCAGAATTGTATATACTGGGCCAAAGAAAACCCCCACTGGATGCGTGAGCATCATACACAATACCCGCAAAAGGTAAATGTATGGGCTGGAATTGTAAGAAATCGAATCATCGGACCCTACTTTATCGAAGGTAATTTAAATGGGGCAACGTACCTTGAGTTTTTAAGGGAGTATCTCGTACGTACTTTACGTAATTTGTTTCCCAGCAGACGTAATCCTGAATGTTGTGATGAAAGTTTATGGTTCCAACAGGATGGTGCACCTCCACACTATGCTGTAGATGTTAGAAGGTATCTAGATGAAATTTTTCCGAACAGGTGGATTGGTAGACGTGGACCTATTGAATGGCCAGCGAGGTCACCTGATTTCAATCCTTTGGATTATTTTATGTGGGGCCATCTGAAGAATGTTGTGTATCAAACGAAACCAGCAAATATTCAAGAATTAAAAGAGAGAATGCGGATAACAATAAACAATATTTCTCAAGACACAATAAACAAGCTTCAACAAGAATTTGTACACCGTTTGGGTTACTGTCAAATACAGCAAGGGCTGCAGTTCGAACATTTATGAAGTCATGTATTTCATCATATTCTGTCCGCTAGACAATAGGTATTTTTGATAATATTGTTAATTTAACTAATAAAGAATGTTAGGCGTTACTTTATGAGCACACACAAAACTATTGTATTTTTGTCCACCCTGTACCAATTGGAATCAACATGTGATACATTTTTGGAATCAGCTCAGCTAGAGTAATCCGAAAATTGAGAGAAAATGGGGGTGTTCCATTTAAAAAAAAATGACGGTGACGTCATTACTCGAAAGTAATTCACCCTGTATATTAGATTATTATTTCAAAATACGGTAAATTAAAATCAAAAATCGACGTGTTTCAGGATTATTTCTTAAAATGGTCTGTTTAGCTAAAAATGAATTTGTTCCATACTTTTCTGTTTAGCTAAAAATGAATTTGTTCCATACTTTACGGACACAGTGTATATATATATATATATATATATATATATATATATATATATATATATATATATAAGCAAAAGGTGATGATTATCAGGTATGTGGTCAGTATAAGAAATAAAACTCTATATTCTCATTCTCAATATTTCGATATTGTCCAGTAGCTTCATCAGGAGACACTACAATAATTAAAATATAAATAAAATGTATATGATACGAACATAAATACTTACAGAATCAGTAAAATTCGATGTACACCATGTTAAGGTACTAACTAGACTAATTACTAATGATTAATTTCTAAGAACAGTTCTCGCGTGAATAGATAAAAACAAGAAACAATTTGAGTTAAAAAGGAAACTATAAAATAAGTAATTTGAACGCATGAATATCTGTGGTGACAAAACAATATTAAAATGAATTTAACAGGTGACAATAAATATCACTGAGTTTATTAGTGTTAGATTTGAGATTAATAGCAACTTTTTGCTTGTTGATGTGATGTATTTAAAAAAAATAAACGATTCCTGTATTGGTCAACGTTCTGCAGAATTTCTGTCTCCTTACAGTTGAACGTATGACCTGTTTTTATAAAATGATCCACCACTGCACAGTTATTCTTATCTACTCGACAATCACTTTTGTGTTGGGTAGTACGGTTTTTTAACCATTGAGATGTTTGACCAGCGTAGTATGCTAGGCACTGCGAGCAATTTATTTTGTAAATAACGTTGGTTTGGAATAATGAAGGTGTTTTATCTTTAACTTTCGAAAATAGGAGAAAATTAGTTGTTAAATTGTATTTGGCAATTCTGAAATTGGTGAACTATTTGAACAGTGGTAAAATCAATTGAGTTAAACTATTAATATACGGAAGTCTTTTATATTGATTAGCCTGTTGATTACATTTGTCAACCTGACCATCGTAGAAGTCTGTGTTATAATTTAATGTTTTATTTGGTTAACAAATGTAATCAACAGGCTACTCAATATTAAAGACTTCCGTATATTAATAGTTTAACTCAATTGATTTTACCACTGTTCAAACAGTTCACCAATTTCAGAATTGCCAAATACAATTTAACAACTAATTCTCTCATATTTTCGAAAGTTAACGATGAAACACCTTTATTATTCCAAAGCCAACATTATTTACAAATTGCTCGCAGTGTCCAAGATGCTACGTTGGTCAATCATCTCAATGGTTAAAAAACCGTATTACCCAACACAAAAGTGATTGTCGAGTAGGTAAGAATAACTGTGCAGTGGTGGATCATTTTATAAAAACAGGCCATACGCTCAATTTTGACGATACAGAAATTCAGCAGAAGTTGACCGTTTAGTTTTTGAATTGTATTATATCAACAAGCAAAAAGATGCTATTAATCTCAAATCTGACACTAATAAGCTCAGTGATATTTATTGTCACCTGTTGAATTCATTTTAATATTGTTTTGTCACCCTAGATATTCATACGTTCAGATTACTTATTTTATTGTTTCCTTTTTAACTCAAATTGTATATATATATATATATATATATATATATATATATATATATATATATATATATATATATATATATATATATATAGTGGGTCACCTGAACTCTTTGTCTTTGATTTTTCTAAATTCTCATTATTCACATCTAGGTTGGGAGAATATCAAATTTGTCAGTCCACTTTGAGGTAAACCATGCAGTAGTCCTGTGGGTACCAATCCCTAGAAGAGTTTTGAGAGAGGAATTTGAGGTCTTAGTATTCTAGTCATTCAGTAGATCCTGCTGCAGAGAGGATTGTGGTTAAGGTGAGATTGTTCTAATTATTTTGTCGTTTCTAACTGGGTACAGGTTGGCTCTCACCATGAAGTTAATAATAATAAATGAATAAAAAATAATAATTAAATAATAGAATAAATATATAAATAAGTAATTGCATAAGTGAATCGTAATAAAAGTTATAGTTTTATTTACATTAAAAGTCCAGTTAATAATTAATGTTTGTTAATTAGAAATTTATATTGCTACGGCCCTTGGTTTGTAGCATAGTCTGTTGAGTCAATTGCGAGCAAATGAAGTTTCTTTGGTTATTAAAAAAGACGTGATTATTTGTGAAGTTGGTCGAAGATATCTAAGAAGCCATAAAGAAAAACATTTAGTGATGGTTGTTAAACGAAATATGCGAAGATTACTTATTATTGCTAGAAAAGTATTAGGATTAGGCCAGCTTTACTTAGAAAATGTTTTGAAAGCAAGTAAATTTAAAACAATAGCTAAAGCGACTCGAATGATTGCTGAATACGAAGAGGTGAATCATAATTATAAATCACCTACCCTGGCTTTACAGATGTGAACTTTAGTAAAGAGTGCAGTAAAGAAAGAAGAAGTTCAGAAATAAAATGTGTCATCTGACCGTTTGGAACAACTAAAGGCTCTTATTGCTCTTATCGAAACTGACTGGGCCCATGAAATATCAAGTGAATCAGGACAAAACCTGACCATTAACAAATTCAATAAGCCTACTCTGACACCATTGGCAAAAGACATATCAGTAAGTTCCCCTATTTAATGTATCTACATATTGTTCTTTCCAAAAAGTTTCTTATACTCACACTTATACTATAAGTTTGGTGGTGTGTATCTATGTTTTCTTTGTTTCATTAATTTGAGAAATATCTTCAAAACCTTATACGAGACAACAAAACTAAATTGATGCAAAACCCTAATGATCTAAGAAGTTTTAAGCGCCTCCAAGAAGGCATTTTTTGTAGCCTATTAATTTTTAACAAAAGGTGAGTAGAAGAACTACAGCGGATGGCTTTGCAATCATACTTGAAAACTTCTCAGATGGCCCCTTGAAACGTTCACTTAGCAGTTAACATTTCTAATAGAGTTTTAAATAAATAATTCAGCGATGAATGTTAAATTTATTGGTGGAATAGACCACACGTCCTTCCTTGCCAATGTTTTAAACAACTATTTAAATGTTGGTGGAATAAACTGTATAGATATCTCACAGAAAAAAATCCTGAATAGAAATTCGGAATGCGGCACTATACGAGAGATTGTAATAGAGAATGGTAGTCGCAGAAATCCTGATAAAAGTTTTAAATATTCTGTATATTTATTAAAAAAACTTGTTCTAAGAACAAATTCGTAGGGATTCCTGGTATGTTTTATTTTTTTGTGTAATATTTTCTTAAACTGATAAAGGTTTTTGTCCAGGACAAATCCTTAAACTAGATTGTATTTTTGTAAAAAAATTGATAAGAACAGTTTTATATATGTCGCTGGACAGATATCTAAATATCGTGTTAATTAAAAAAAGGTCTATCTGTAACACACTTGGTGTTCTTGTAGCGATACCGCCAGGAATAATTTAATTATATCAGTAAATTTAACTAAAATCACCCGACGGAAGAACTAAGATGAAGATTTGTCGGCGATTTGTATTGACTCACAAGAAATGGTGTTCCCATAAGAGCCAATTCATGATCTAGATACTCAACTGTGTATTATACTGAGAATTATTTAACCTAAGAAGATTTTATGGAGAATAGACTTCGACTTTCTACTTCCAGATAAGTAAAATTATATTGTATGGCTTCACCATTCATATTTGTACAGCTCGTTTTAGTTTTAATTTACACTTTCTTTTTCTTCACACATACACACTTTTACTAACCCATTATTGTCAAACTATGTAACACGTTTAAATATTTTTTCATACATTATATTCATACATATTAGTAGTCTGTTGTTTTATTTATTATACAGGAAGACCTGAGAAATAGCCTTCAGCACATTTTTTTTCATAAGTATTGTCTAAAAACTAGCAGAGCACAGCAGGTAAGAGGTGACTGATTAAGGAGGTTGATTTTTTCTAATTTTGTTTAGGAACAAAGTTAGTGGTGCCCTTACTATTGATGTAACTTTACTGTTTTTTGTAGTTTTTCTCTCTCTCTCTTTCTCTTTCTTTTTCACATTTTTTTTCTTTAATTAAACTTCTTTCAGATAACAGAGCCCTGAGATCTGGCTCCGTTATCTCCAATCTCTTTGTCAGTTTGGAAAGAACCTACTCTCTTTTAATACTTTCAATTATTTAAATAATTTTTACACTGAGAGGAAGAGGTTCTTTGTTTCACCCTGTTTCTCAAGATCTTGGAAAAGTTCTATCTGAATAGGAGAAAATGTTATACAATTCTCTTAAACGAGCTGTGATTAAAGGCAAAAGAGGTGTGCCTGTTCTCTTTGAAAAATAAATAGTAGATGCTAATGAAATTGCAATTAACTGCCGACAAAAGTTTGACCTCCTAGAAAACCCTTCTTTTTGCTATTCCAGGCACAGAGAATCCCATATCAGGGAATGTAACTGTGAGAAAATATGCTAATATTGTCATACAATATATTAGTCGAGCGTCCCTTTTAACATCCACAAAATTAAGAAAGCAGTTGGCTACTATTATTCAAATACTTAAAATGAACAAAAATTAACTAGTGCAACTAGCCACTTTCACGGGACATACGTCAAAAACGCACGAAGAGTTTTACCGTCAGGAGATGATATCTATCAAACCGCCAAAGTAAGCAAAATTTTACTTTTGGCAAAGACAAAGTCTGTAGAACAATATAAGGGCATGTTTATAGCTGATATAAATATCAGCTTAAATACTATCGAAGAAGACTCAGACACTGAGGATGGTATTTTGATACTTAGTACAGGAGAATACCCCGCAGTTTCTATTTAATAATAATTCAATCTGCTCAAATAATAAACCTAGCCTAAAAATAACGAAAAAATATAAGAAGAGAGTGCTAATACAATGATCAGAGCAACAAAAAAAACTAACAAATTATTATTTCAAGACACATATTGAAAGAAAAAGAGCGCCGGGGAAAAATTAAGTGGAAACTTTAATTGGGAAGCATACAGATGTTTTTACGATCAAGTCCTGGCAAGTTATTAAGACATATGTGCAAAATATTTATACAAAAAAGTATTAGACAAACAATGTACCATCAACGTTGTTGTAGTGGATATTATGTTGTTATTTGTACAGTTACTTTAATTTATGTTGCATTGTTCCTAACAACATTTATTTTGATGGTTTTCAGTAAAGTTTTTTTGTTTTATTCCAAATTTTGAACAGAAACTTCTATTTATTGCATATTATTTATGCATAAAATAATGAAATGTTTAAGTAGAGCTTTGGCCTTTTTGTTAGCAAGTAGTCATACCGACAATCTACGCCACCCATTTATGGAAACGACGGAACCTTTGGCAAGAGATAACCAGCAAATAGCACATTTTAGCTGAATATCTATCCAATATATTCAATTCCAATCGATTCAAGAAAAAAACAACTTCATATGAAATTGATTAATGTTGATTAACATTTTTAAAAACATGTATTGAAGGTATAACTTGGTAGTTTGTACCTTTTTTATAAATAAAAAATATTCCAGCTAACATTGATTTTTGTAGATAAACTGAATTATAATCATATCTACAGTAGTTGTGCAATAAATGACCAATATCAATTTATCTTCATATTGCTTAAAAAGTCATATATAGTACTGGCGTACAAGTTGATGACAATATATATATATATATATATATATATATATATATATATATATATATATATATATATATATATATAGTACTGGCGTACAAGTTGATGACAAGTCAAGGTAAACAACAAAGTGGCGCATTGATATAAACATGGCGTATATAAGTGTATATAGATACAGGCTAAGTTGACGTCTATTCTAGTTCCAGTACAAATTGGCAATTTACTCGAAAAATTTTTCCAATTTAGACACATTTTGGGCTGCCTTAAATTGTTTTGTGAGGTAAAATTAACAGCCGATCGACGTTGCCATATTTAAACATTTACTGTTTATCTAAAAAAAGTGTCTTTAGACTGACTTTTGAAGCAATATGAAGATAAATTGATATTGGTCATTTATTGCACAACTACTGTAGATATGATTATAATTCAGTTTATCTACAAAAATCAATGTTAGCTGGAATATTTTTTATTTATAAAAAAGGTACAAACTACCAAGTTATACCTTCAATACATGTTTTTAAAAATGTTAATCAACATTAATCAATTTCATATGAAGTTGTTTTCTTCTTAAATCGATTGGAATTGAATATATTGGAAAGATATTCAGCTAAAATGTGCATTTTGCTGGTTATCTCTTGCCAAAGGTTCCGCCGTTTCCATAAATGGGTGGCGTAGATTGTCGGTATGACTACTTACAAAAAAAAGGCCAAAACTACTTAAACATTTCATTATTTTATGCATAAATAATATGCAATAAATAGAAGTTTCTGTTTAAAATTTGGAATAAAACAAAAAAACTTTACTGAAAACTATCAAAATAAATGTTGTTAGGAACAATGCAACATAAATTAAATTAACTGTACAAATAACAACATAATATCCACTACAACAACGTTGATGGTACATTGTTTGTCTAATACTTTTTTGTATAAATATTTTGCACATATGTCTTAATAACTTGCCAGGACTTGATCGTAAAAACATCTGTATGCTTCCCAATTAAAATTTCCACTTAATTTTTCCCCGGCGCTCTTTTTCTTTCAATATGTGTCTTGAAATAATAATTTGTTAGATTTTTTTGTTGCTCTGATCATTGTATTAGCACTCTCTTCTTATATTTTTCCGTTATTTTTAGGCTAGGTTTATTATTTGAGCAGATTGAATTATTATTAAATAGAAACTGCGGGGTATTCTCCTGTACCAAGTATCAAAATACCATCCTCAGTGTCTGAGTCTTCTTCGATAGTATTTAAGCTGATATTTATATCAGCTATAAACATGCCCTTATATTGTTCTACAGACTTTGTCTTTGCCAAAAGTAAAATTTTGCTTACTTTGGTGGTTTGATAGATATCATCTCCTAGACGGTAAAACTCTTCGTGCGTTTTTGACGTTTGTCCCGTGAAAGTGGCTAGTTGCACTAGTTAATTTTTGTTCATTTTAAGTATTTGAATAATAGTAGCCAACTGCTTTCTTAATTTTGTGGATGTTAAAAGGGACGCTCGACTAATATATTGTATCACAATATTAGCATATTTTCTCACAGTTACATTCCCTGATATGGGATTCTCTGTGCCTGGAATAGCAAAAAGAAGGGTTTTCTAGGAGGTCAAACTTTTGTCGGCAGTTAATTGCAGTTTCATTAGCATCTACTATTTATTTTTCAAAGAGAACAGGCACACCTCTTTTGCCTTTAATCACAGCTCGTTTAAGAGAATTGTATAACATTTTCTCCTATTCAGATAGAAATTTTTCAAGATCTTGAGAAACAGGGGCCGTTTGAGAAGTTTTCAAGTATGATTGCAAAGCCATCCGCTGTAGTTCTTCTACTCACCTTTTGTTAAAAATTAATAGGCTACAAAAAATGCCTTCTTGGATGCGCTTAAAACTTCTTAGATCATTAGGGTTTTGCATCAATTTAGTTTTGTTGTCTCGTATAAGGTTTTGAAGATATTTCTCAAATTAATGAAACAAAAAAAAACATAGATACACACCACCAAACTTATAGTATAAGTGTGAGTATAAGAAACTTTTTGGAAAGAACAATATGTAGATACATTAAATAGGGAACTTACTGATATGTCTTTTGCCAATGGTGTCAGAATAGGCTTATTGAATTTGTTAATGGTCAGGTTTTGTCCTGATTCACTTGATATTTCATGGGCCCAGTCAGTTTCGATAAGAGCAATAAGAGCCTTTAGTTGTTCCAAACGGTCAGATGACACATTTTATTTCTGAACTTCTTCTTTCTTTACTGCACTCTTTACTAAAGTTCACATCTGTAAAGCCTGGATAGGTGATTTATAATTATGATTCACCTCCTCGTATTCAGCAATCATTCGAGTCGCTTTAGCTATTGTTTTAAATTTACTTGCTTTCAAAACATTTTCTAAGTAAAGCTGGCCTAATCCTAATACTTTTCTAGCAATAATAAGTAATCTTCGCATATTTCGTTTAGCAACCATCACTAAATGTTTTTCTTTATGGCTTCTTAGATATCTTCGACCAACTTCACAAATAATCACGTCTTTTTTAATAACCAAAGAAACTTCATTTGCTCGCAATTGACTCAACAGACTATGCTACAAACCAAGGGCCGTAGCAATATAAATTTCTAATTAACAAACATTAATTATTAACTGGACTTTTAATGTAAATAAAACTATAACTTTTATTACGATTCACTTATGCAATTACTTATTTATATATTTATTCTATTATTTAATTATTATTTTTTATTCATTTATTATTATTAACTTCATGGTGAGAGCCAACCTGTACCCAGTTAGAAACGACAAAATAATTAGAACAATCTCACCTTAACCACAATCCTCTCTGCAGCAGGATCTACTGAATGACTAGAATACTAAGACCTCAAATTCCTCTCCCAAAACTCTTCTAGGGATTGGTACCCACAGGACTACTGCATGGCTTACCTCAAAGTGGACTGACAAATTTGATATTCTCCCAACCTAGATGTGAATACTGAGAATTTAGAAAAATCAAAGACAAAGAGTTCAGGTGACCCACTAACTTTATTCCATGATAAAAGGATTGAATTTCACATCTAGTGTCTTTCCAAAACAATATTACAATTGAGCACAGCTGAGTAACGCTATCCAAATCGGTAGTCAAGGAACGATAAGTTTCATTGAACCTTAATTAATTTCATTTAACCTTAATAAAATTCATATAAACAAGTTTCAAATAAACACTCGAAGCAATTGCATAAAGTGCACAAATATCTGAAGTAAACCTTATTATTATTTAAAGTTTAGCAATCATCCTCAAGGGATTGCAAATTCTTAGGTTGTATATTGAAAATTAAAATTATTTTATTTATTAACAAGAAAGTATTATATTAGTTACCAAATGTATTTTAGTTATCATTAAAAGTATTATTTTTAAAGAAAAAATGTTCATATAAAGTAAAAATACCACTAATCAGAATAAAACCAAAAAAACTTTGTCTACCTGTACAAAAACGTGTTTTCACGAGGCAGGCAGCAATCGACTCGATACTTTGGAAAATCACTTTCACCAGGCAGCGACAAATACATCAGACTAAGAAAGTAGCACTGCATGAAATAATGTTTCTGGATTTTCGATAGCGAATAGCATACCACCAAAGATGTTTTATACAGTGTGACCCAGCTTTCTAATTCGTTTTAAAGTTGATTCCGGAGAACTATCTGAGTATCTGGTTTCTCAATGGAAATAGGAAATTTACAATTAAAAATTACCAAGAAAATGTTTTTAAAATAGAACTATAAAAGATGTAGGTTCGCCATAGAAAGATTTTTTGGAATGACACCTCGAAAAATCGAGATTTTTGAAAATGGCGTCTCTACCACAAATCCTAATAACTGGACGTTATAAACGATTGAACACTCCAATCGTCCATACAATAGGTTGCGCTTTAAATCCCGCTATTTATGAATCTTCTTTTAAACCTTTCCACAGGCTATGAAGACAACTTGCTACCACAAGGGTACAGCAAAAGCAACAATACAGTAATAGTGGCTTCTACCTATTTTTTCACAACACTTCAGGAGGTTCTACAGGGCGGAAGCCCCACTCTCTCCGGAAATTATAATTACTAAAACTGCCACTGTAGAAATTCAAAATAACTTCAAAACTCAATAATTTATGTAGACCAAACACTGTACAGAGGCGAACTCACCCATCATTCACTCCCAAACTTCCACAGAAAACACTCCTCAGCGCAAATCCAATATAAAGAAATATGCCCAACGACTCCCAAACAACTTCCCTAATTTTAGAAGATCCATCCTGCTATTCAACATCAAGATCAAACCCCAAATCATCAATCTATTATTAACCGAAAAATTAGGTGCAGAACTGACTATAAAATTTGACCATCAGGTTTGTCCAGCTAATTGAGAACAACTGATAAGGCGATTTGCAAATAAATATCCTAAAAGTGAGTAACCCAATATACGTTAATTTTACAAATTTGTGATATAAATATAATTATGTTAGAATTCGAAGATTATTTAGTGAAATTTTAATATATGTATTTTAAATTTCAATTAATTATAAGAAAATTATTTCGTGAATTTTAATACGGTAACAACTACTGGTAGTTAAATATTATTGGGATCAAAATGTCCACTCATTATTGTTTGTCCCTCAATTTGCGCATTAAATCGTTTTGAATGATCACTTTTAAATAACAATTCTTGACGTGACGTCGCAAACTTTTTGGGGCATAATAACCCCGGCAGACTACAAGCAATATATTGATTTTAATTTTTTCCTGATGCAGACATAAGAGGAATAATATTAGATGTCGAGAAATCTCGTTCTCGACGTAATTTATCTATAAGCTTCTTGCGTTTTAAAGATTTTTTGTCCAGACTCATGATTTCCTGTACGGCTAACTCGTCACTGTGGTTTCTTTCAATATGTCGGGCAAAATCATCAACTTCTACGTCACAAAAAGCACAAGTGTGTTTTTTTAATACGTTTCTTGTTAATTATTTTTTTTCTTCGCAACTGGTACCTTGTTCACTGATTTTTGGAGTAGTGCAACATTGGGAAGCCTTATAACTTTCATTTAATGAAAAGTTACAAATTGTGTTCAAAGGTTAATGTATCTTTACCGATATTTTCTTCAGTCGAGTTACGATTAGATATGTCGGATAAGTATTCCCCACGACAACAGTGATCACTGCAGATAATAGTTTCTAGAGTAGGCAACTCTGGAGAACTGGACATTTTAGTTATTGATCAATTTTCATCGTGACTTCCATCTGAAAAAGGAACATATTCCGACTATGAAGCTCCGTTCTCACTGAAAGATTCATCTGAGTACGTCAATTCTGAAAATCGAATAGTTACTAATATTCTTACAATATAAACTTTAAAATATTGACATGGTGATTTGTATGTTGAAAAAAAATCTCACCTTATTTAATTTATATTTTTATTCATACAGGTTGTCCCAGGTAAGCATGGCCGACACTTGGGAGCGAGTAGATCAAGTCGAAATAATATCTGAGTTATAGGACTTAAAAGTTAAAAATGAAATATTCATTTTTACTTTCAACTGTCAAGATATTCTTTCCAACTTAAAAATTTGGTGAATTATTTAATGAACTATCTTTCATGAAACCGTTCCTGGAACACTAATACCCATTTCTAATATACTTTAATACTTACTATAGGAATGTTATTATACAATAGTATATTATGTACCAAGTTTCAAAAAGGTTACTTTAGTCATGAGATTTATTAGCGAGTGACTAAAGACGTTTTTAACACGAGGTGCTTTCTATTCTTTTTCTTCGCCCGCAGGAATGAAAAAAAATATTCATAACATGGCGGACAAATCAAATGACACAGAACAACAACATTATCAAGGAACATGTAATTTAACGTACAAAAGATACACTTGATGTGACGTTTTAAAAACAAAAGATAAACGAGATGTGACTTTTTGCATTCTAAACACTAGTGTTTTAAGAGTTGTTTTGCGCATGTCAAATCCATGTTTTAGTAACGGAAGTAGAAAAAATACTTCTTTATTCATCGAATTGAAAGATATAATCTACTGTGAATAGTCTGATACTCCAAAATAATTTCATTGATTGTCTATTTGTTAATTTTTCAAAAATGTAAAGCTGGAGAAAAAAATACAATAACTCTTGATCACCCCAACTGGAACGCTACCGAAACGTAGAAAATAAAGTTTTCACAAAAACTTCATGGTTTAATTCCCATTTCAAATAAACCGTTTACTGAATACACCACAAGGAACATACAGAAGTTAAGTAGTAAGTTCTTTTCTTAAAGTACTGGAAGTAATGAATAATCTACTTGAAATTTTATACTCAAGTGCCCAGTATAAAGTAATGTCTCCAAGTACTCTTAAGTATTTCAGCTATTTGTGGAGGACTTTAAAATTACTTCCTTACAGTAAACAAATGGCATTTTTAAACTAGTATTCTGATTTTTAGTTACTTGCATTGTAATATTAACTTTTTACACGATCGATTGTGGGAAAATATATTTTTAAAATAGAATATAAAATGATATAATTTGCCAATAACAAATTTTCCTCTTAGTTTTCTTTACTATAGATTATTAATTTTTACTTTTCCGCCCAACCTACTCAATATGCCAGAAAAGTATTGATTTACCCCAAAAAGAGTTGGGATTTCGAAAACATTTTTTGAGTTATTATTACGTTTTCCATCAATTTTCCTGTATTAGTAGTTGATATAGATATTTCATGATGATCTGAAATGAGAGGTCTATCATTGTCTAGACCACTGTCTACCTATTATTAACGATACCAATAATAAGGGTTGTTAAGGTTAGGTGCAAACGTTTAATTGCTTATCAAGTGGATCTCTCTTTCCATCTTGTACACCCTAGGTCGAAACACGAGTATGATGTTGACTGAAAGCTCTCTCATTAGCAAGTGACAGCTGTCTAGTACTAGAAACCATTCCTGAGCTGTCGCTATATACAACACATTTTCCGCTTCTTCCATTTTTTCATGTGAGAGGTTATGTATTTAACAAAATTCGAATTTTTGTTTCTAGTAATCACACAATAACCCAAGTTACCCTACCGTTCTAGTAGGGTTAAATGGTATTAACTCGTTCCATAACCTATTCAACTTTTCGAAAGAGGATAGTTCCATCGGATCAAGTAAACGAACGCAAAATTATAAAAGTCTGATGTAGATCACTAACCCGATCAAGTTTCCGTGAATACCTATAAAGTAATTATACTCGTATGTCTACGCTAACATATATCACGTAGATATTGGTTTTCTGTTTTTTGTCTAGTGATGGCTTTACTTCTTAATTCTGTCATCAGTAGTTGGTGAACATATTTATTCAATGATAATCTGAGGTGAAAGGTATGTCAGATATCCATTAGTAACTGAACAACTATCAACGTATCACTAACGAGACCCAGAATCAGGATTGTTCAGGATAGATGCAGACGCCTATAATCTTATTACTTTTCCTATCTATATGCGAGAAAAGTATTGGTTTACCCCAAAAAAAGTTGGAATTTTGAAATTTTTTTCCAGTTATTTTTACGTTTTCCATCAATAACAACACGAAAAAACGGTTTTTGGAAAAAAAATCCTGTGTGTATGTCGTCGTCGTCGTCGTTGTCGTCGGCCACTTTTCCTTACATGTCTTGTTAGCACGATACAGCCTCCGGAGTGCAACAAGTCACCAATTTTATGATTGAGTATTGTTCAGGACATTTTACAGATGAGCCCTATTGATTTTCAGCTTACCAGAGCCAGTACAACGGGTGCTATGGTACTTGAAGTACGACATTTTTGTAATTTTTTGAGAAATTTCAGTTTGTTAGCACGATACAGCCTCCGGAGTCCAACAAGTCACTAATTTTATGATTTAATATTATCCAGGACATTTCACGGATAAACCCTATTGATTTACAGCTCACCAGATCCAGAACAACAGGTGCTATAGTACTTTAAGTGCGACATTTTTGTCATTTTTGGAGAATTTTCAGTTTGTTAGCACGATACAGCCTCCAGAATGTATACAAGTGACCAATTTTATGATTGAATATTATTAAGGGCGCCTAATAGATGAACTTTATTGATTTTTAGCTCAACAGAGCTAGTACAACGGGTGCTAATGTAGCTGAAGTGTCACATTTTTGGTCCTTTTTGGAGAAATTTCGGGTTGTTAGCACGATACAGCCACCGGAGTGTACACATGTGACCAATTTTGTAATTGTATATGTATTAAGGTGTCTCACAAATGTACCCTATTGATTTTCAGCTGATTAGAGCGAGTAAAGTGGGTCCTATAATTCCAGATATACTACATTTATAGTTATTTTTGGACAAATTTCGGTTAGTTAGCACGATTCATCCCCCGAAATGTATACAAGTGACAGTTTTATGATAGAATATAGTCCAGGGCCTGTTACATATGCGGAAAAGTTAGTTTTAATCTTTAAAACCGTTCATTTTAAGTTTGTCTTAAATTCCCTAAAACTGAGAATTACACTGAATAGTTCATTTGCCACCTTTCTATCTATTTAAAATGAAAATAATACAACGTCTTCCTCTTTAACGTTCACGAAAATGACACAATTTTACAAGTTTAAACGAGTTTCCCTGATTGCCGCGAATACTTGTATTTAGGAGAGACTAGGGAGGGTTGATACTATGGGAAGGATGATACGCTTTCAAATTTGCCGCTTAAAGCACTTGTTGCTTGGTAGATTTGGCAACAGTGGAACGACTCCATGTGATCAGCATATTTGATGCCTGTTTGCTGTATTAGGAGGCGGTTTTCAGAAATTTGCGCAGAAAATTTGTTTTTACTGTATAAATTACAAAGTTTCGGAAGGCAAGTGGAAGCATTTTAGTAAAAACTGGTTGAGATTAACCTATTTATAAGATTTTTATGATATAACCCGGTGTTTTATCCACAATTTGGTACTAAGTAGATGCCTGAATGTGGATTCTGTTTACAAATATTTCAAGTGTTATAGAATAGGTCACGTATGGGAGGATTGATACATTCCATTTCGGGGAGACTTGATACATGTATCAAACCTCGCACTCTCTCAGAATTCTAGGTTGTGCATACATAAAATGTTCTCTTTAATTTTAGGATACCTTTCAAATGAAAGAAAAGAACTAATAAAACACCGGCTTCACCTGAACGGATGTAAAAAGCCGTCCAGGAAGTTATAGACGGAGGTAAATTGAGAAGTACGGCTAATAAATATCTCTTAGACAAAATGACACTAAGAAGATATGTTGCCAAATACAAGGAAAAGGGAGAAGAAGCAAAGTTTCTTCCAAATTTTGCGACTTCTCAAATATTCAATTCCGAAGAAGAAAATTCTTTAGCTAAATATTTGCTAACTGCGGCTAAAATGAATTATGGGTTTACTTCGAAAGAGAAGAGAAAATTTGCATATTTGTATGCTTTGGAAATTGGCTAAAAATGAAATGGCTTCCTATGAGTGGCTTAGAGGGTTTATGGAGAGAAACAATGAACTATCGCTTCGAAAACCAGAACCAACGAGCCTTTCTCGTGGAACAGCTTTTAACCAGCACACTGTAGGAGAATTTTACAACTTACTTGGCGAAGTACTACGCCGAGATCAATTTGAACCAGATTCAATATACAACTGTGACGATTCTGGCGTCCAGACTGTCCACAAACCTAGCAAAATCATTTCAAAAAAAGGACAAAAACAAGTATCCAAAGTTACTTCAGGAGAACGAGGCCAGACAATTACAGTCCTGTGTACCATAAGTGCCATAGGGAATTATATTCCTCCTTTTGTTGTTTTCCCGCGTGTTCGTGAGCAAGATTATATGACCATTGGTGCACCACCAGGATCCAAAGCTGCTACTCATCCAAGTGGTTGGATGACATCTGAAAATTTCGAATTATATCTGTCACATTTCATAAAATTCGCAAAATGTAGCAAAGTTAAGAAATCCTTACTTATTTTGGATAATCACAACAGCCACATATCCCCTGGTGGTTTAGATATATGCTAGCAATATGACATCGTTTTATTAACCATACCACCACACAGAAGTCACCGCTTGCAACCACTTGATGTTGCTGTATACGGCCCATTCAAAACGTACTTCAATGAAGCTTGCGATGATTTAATGGTAAAAAATCCTGGCCAAACTATTTGTTTGAAAGATATTGCCGCGCTTGCTGGTACTGCTTATCAGCGAGCTTTTACTCCACTGAATATTAGCAAAGGGTTTTCTCAAACTGGTATCTACCAATACAATTCTCACCGATTTACTGATCACGACTTCCTCACTGCAAAGGTTACTGACCGACCTGAACCTCATCAGTCACAAAGTGCTACAGTTAATGATACGCTGGCATTACCTGTCGGCAGAGAACATACCCCAGTATCTACTCCTAGGCCGAAGCCTGAACCTTCCTGCTCATACAAGACTCCCGAAGAAATAAAGTCATTGCTGCAGGCACCAGCAAGAAAACAACAATCATCAAGAAAAAAACCTGCAAAATCAAAAGTTCTCACTGATACCCCAAATATGGAAGACATAAAAAATGACTATGAAAAAAGCAAGAACAGAGAAACAAGGGAAAATTTAAAAGAAATCTATGGGCACTAACAATGTTGTTGAAGTGAAGAAACAAAGAGCAATTGAAGAGGAATCTGAATCTGATAATTCTGTATTCGATCCATCATTATCGGATGAAATAACTGATATAGAAGACCAAATAGAAAATAAGAAAGAAGAAGATTATTTTGTTAGAGGAGTAGTAAATTTGAAGGACTATGTTCTAGTAAGATTTACAACAAAAAATGCAATAAAGCACTATGTTGGACAAGTTATAGAAAAAGTGGGAGATAAATATTTAATAAACTTTATGTGGCGGAAGAAGCCTGGATACCATTTCGTATATCCTGACGTGGAAGACCAAGGTCTAGTTTCTGAAGCTACCGACACCAAATTTTGTAGGTGGGACTGACAGATCAACAAGAAAATTATCATTTGCCGTCAAATTTAATAAATTTTACAATTTCAATTAATAATGAGTACTTTTAGGTCTAATAAATTTTATGGTTTGGAGTATTTTATGGTTTATCTATTTTGTATCAAACCTCCTTGACACCGTATCAAAGCTCCCTTACCATGGGAGGTTGATACACTTTACAGTTTTTAAAAAAAATACCAGGTATCTCCTACCATAATGTAAACTGATATGTTTTAACTGCCTACAATTAATTGCAACTTAGTTGGCCCCACAAACAGATTTCATTGAATGAAAACTTATTTCAATTTCCTAGGTCAAGGATTAACCGTATCAACCCTCCCTAGTCTCCCCTATTACGTTTTTAAATAGTATTCAAAGTATTACATATTACTTAGAATTAAGAAGTAACTTCCTAATATATTTTAAGTACCTAATTATTGTTCGAAACGAGTATAAGTATCCAGTACCTTTTAGAAAAAGTACTGGACAAAACATAATGAGCATTTACCATTTTATCGTTATCACGTTTACAGTGTCACAATGAATTCTCTTTGAACACTTTTTTAGTAATTTTTAGTGTCATACAGTTGGTTATTGTCTGTAGTATATATTTTTATTTAACATTTGACTTTCACCTTGAAGTAAATTATAGAATGGTCTAGCGTTGTTCTAGCAAGCAAATTATTTTATTAAATGGTCTTAAATGTAAATTTTAATAAATTATATATTGAAAATATTAATAAACAAAGTACGCTAATGTTTATTCATCAATGATTTGTCAATTGTTTATTTTTATATTGTATAGGATCAATATATAGGTATACATAATATTCGATTTTTGGTATAAATAAATTCTGTTCATGATATAAAATAAATAGATCGCAAGCATATGCGAAGAAGCTCTTTTTTAAACAAATAATTATCTTCAGTTTACTTAAATGAAAGTTTGTTTACAATTTACACAATTATTCGGTCATATGTCAAAAGTGCTGAAAAAAACCATCTGTGATCTGATCAATCAGGAATCTACAGAATTGCCAACTTAAATTTAAACCACTCCTCCGATTTTAAAAACAGGGATTATATTATGTAATTCTATTTTGTTTAAAAAATTAAATAAATGCGAATTATAAAAAATATTGTGTAAAACTTGTGTCGCAATGATTTTCTGTACTACTCGTGACTTGCGTAACGAACCGCAAGCGGTGAGTTGCGCAAACTTCACTCTTACTACAAAATGAGTCATTGTGACACTTGTTTTACAAATAACTATTATAACATTATTTACAGAGTCACAATGAAATCTCTTTGAACACTTTTTTAGTAATTTTAAGTGTCATACAATAAGTATTTTTATTTGACATTTTATTGTTAATTTTACGATAAGTGAAACTATGACTTGAAATTCAACTTTTATACATCTGTCACATGTCCACTCCAGTACCAACACAAAAAATACTAATGTGATTTTATTTTATTGAAAGAATTCAATGACTTTTATTAGTACTTGTGCAAGCTGCACTCGCACGACAAAAACGAGTCATTGTGACATTATATAATAGTTATTTGTGAAACAAGTGACTCGTTTTGTAGTACGAGTGAAGTTTGCGCAACGAACCGCGAAGCGGTGAGTTGTGCCATTCTTGAGTACTACAGAAAGTCATTGTGGCACAAGTTCTACACAATATTTTTTATAATTCGCATTTATTTAATTTTTTAAATAAAATAGAATTACATATAATACCTTTTTTAAACTAGGGGGAGTTGTTTGAATTTAAGTTGGCAATTCTGTAGATTCTTGATTAGTCAGATCACAGATGGTTTTATTCAGCACTTCTGACTTTTGACATACTATAAACGAATAATTGTGTAAATTGTAAACAAACTTTCATTTAAGCAAACAGAAAATGATTGTTTGTTTAAAAAAGAGCTTCTTCGTATATGCTCTTGCAATCTATTTATATTATATCATGAACAGAATTATTTCTGTAATACATCCTCACATAGATATCTCGTAATTTATCCCAAAAATCGAACGTTATGTATACCTATGTATTGATCCTATACAAAAGAAAAATAAACAATTGACAAATCATTGATAAATAAACGTTAGCGTACTTTATTCATTAATATTTTTAATATATAAATCATTCTAATTTACCTTTAAGTACTTTTAATATAATAATTTGCTAGCTAAAACAACGCTAGACCATTTTATTTATAATTTGTGTCAAGGTTAAAGTCAAATGTCAAATAAACATATAACTAAATACAATAACCAACTGTACACTAAAAATTACTAAAACAGTGTTCAAAGTGCTTCATTGTGACACTGTAAACAATGTTATAATGAAGTCTCTTTCATACGCGAATTATAAAATAGTTATTTGTGATACACACAATGATTCGTTTTGTAGTACGAGTGAAGTTTACGCAACGTACCGCGAAGCGGTGAGTTGCGCAAATAACGAGTACTACAGAAAGTTATTGTGACACAAGTTTTACAGAATAGGAGTGATTTGATTTTAAGTTGTCAATTCTGTAGATTCCTGATTTGTCATATGACAGTCTGTTTTATACTCGGCCCTTCTGACATATATTATGATCGAAAAATTGTGTAAATTGTAAATAAACTTTCATTTGAGCAGATAGAGGATGATTATTTGTTTAAAAAAGAGCTTTTTCATATATTCTTGCGTATTATTTATATTATATCATGAACTGAATCATTTCTATTATATATCTTCACATAGGTATCTCATAATTTATCCCAAAACTCGAACGTTATATATACATATCTATGTGTTGATCATATAAAATAAAATAAACAATTGACAAATCATTGATGAATAAACGTTAGCGTACTTAATTTATTAAAATCTTTAATATATAATTTATTCCAATTTACCTTTAAGACTATTTAACCTATTAATTTGCTAGCTATAACTACGCCAGACCATTTTATAATTTGTTTTCAGTTAAGGTTAAAGTCAAATGTCAAATAAAAATAATAACCAATTGTATGACACTAAAAATTACTTAAAAAGTGTTCAAAGAGATTTCATTGTGACACTGTAAACAAGGTTATAATGAAGACTCTTTTAAACGCGAATTAAATATTAAACATTTTGTGTACGCTGCCGTTGTTTTGCTCGATACCTTAAACGCAACAAATTTTTGTGGAAGGAGTTACGTCGTCATGTACAAAAGTTAATATGACAACGGTATGCTAACCGTCGACATCTCTTATATAAAAAATGCAAGGCAATCTCATTCACAACACAAACTATATTTCCGGACATAACCCTATATAATGTACAAGTTATATGTGTACCTATAAATGGGTTCTTCAAAACAAGCATTCCACATTAAATATTATATTTAAATAATTCTTATTTTATTAAATAAAAGCGGGAATTTAAAAATAATATATAGTTTATGAGAAAAAAAAAGCGCTAAATTCGTCCTTAAATTACCATCGTCTACCCCTTTAACTTAAAGCGTGCACAAGAAAATGCAAATGAATTTAAAGTCTTGACCGAAATTATGAAAAAAAGGGTGTTGCGATCTTTTCAAAACAATTGCAGTAGCCGAAAAAGAGTGGGACAAGCACCGGTGGGTAGGGTACACGAGAGCATCGAGAGTATATCGCGTAAGGATAATATTCTAAGAATTTTGGAACAAGGATATAAAGGATAAAGTCCGGTGCCGTGGTAGGACGAAATCCTTCAGTCAGAATCTCGAGCTTCCGCAAGTAGAGGGGATGAGAGCGCGTAAAAGTGGGGAGTAAAACAAAATAAAATCGTCTTTTGGTGCAGTTCAAGTTTCAACGGTTCGTCAGTTTTATACTGCAACTGAAAACAGCGAATACGGAAAAAGAAAATTATTATTGTTATCCTTATGATACGATTTTAAAAAATTATAATAAATAATTATGGATGGACTATCGAGCACCGAAGAGAACGGCAATGTTCCCGCGCCTAGTTCGGGTAGTTCAAATGTTTCAGTGGTGTTGGGAAACTGTGCTAGTGGTAGTTTAAGTGCTAGGGACTCGCCAAAAGTGTGCGTTACGCCTGCTTCACAGATCCATCTTCAGAGAAATTCTCTTTCTCCGAACATCACAAGGAAAGTTATGAGCAAGAACAACAATAACACAAGTTAGTTACAAACATAACTGACCTAATTTTTTCACATAACCCGCGCAATTTCATTTTGTTATTAACATAATTCAAAACAAATCGCTATTGATCATGTATTCAAAAATTGACTACTGATTAATATAGTGCCCAAATTAACAAATACATAGTAGTATTTTTGTTGGTAAAACAAATGATTAAATTTCTTTTTTGATTTTGTCCTAAACATCTCTAAATTCTAGATTCTCTAATAATTCAAAATGGATATATGAAAAACTGTTCAAAAAGTGTGGAAATTATAAGTTTATATTTTTAAAAATACGAGTAATATTGATTTACTGTTAGTTTATATTTACTGATTTACATAGTTTCTTTGGATTTTTGAAATACTGTTTCCGTATCACGCATTTTTAAACAAATTTATCTAATAATTAGGCATTAATTTTTTTAAATCTCTATTAAATATAATGTTGCACTTTTTAGATTTTTGTCAATATCAATGTTACCTTTTATTAGTGAATTATTCTGAATTACATTCAATATAATAATTTATTTCTGTTGTTTTCCTTCTAATATAGACTTTTTATAATAAAATTAATATCTTGTCTGCTTCTGTTCCATTCAGTTTTTCTTGTCTGTTTCATTGGTCTAGCTCATCATGATCACCTGATTATCATCACATTTCCATGGGAAATATTTGCATGTAGGAGTAGCTCTCCAACTATTTATACTCGCTATGGATTATAAAAAAATTAATTAGGCATAAAAATATTTTTATTTCTCCAGAAATGTTTTAAAAAGTGGACAACAATCTTTTGTTTCTTACAAACAGCTCTCCTAGATTAATTGACTAGTATCTCGATGGTTTAATCCTATTTTTGTTGTTACAAGTAGAGTGAGTTAATTAAATGTAAATAATATTTTATAAACATACCTCTAACTTAATATTTATTTACAATTTAAACTGTCCAATTAAAAATAAAATATAACAAAAAACTAAGTGAAATAAATAATGATAATTGAATGAGAAAGACTATTCATCACAAATGTAGTCGGTAGGTAAATAGCAGTCAGTAAAACTCAAAATCAGTACTACAGCATATAATATGCTGTAGTACTGATTTTGAATTTTACTGACTATTATTTTACGATAATTGAATTGAATTTATTACTTGACGAATAGATTAATAAGCAGTCTGAATTTCTGGCTTTTAAATAATACTTTATATCATTACCACCAGGTTAGTTTGTGTAGTACCTATCTATTTATATGGGCAGTTCAGAGTTCTGTTTATGGATATGACAGGTCAAAAAATAGGCTTCCACTTGTTATCAGTCTGAAAACCACTTATTTAACGAATAAAGCTCGATGCTAAAGATTTTGTACGAATGTAGGCTCATCTGACTAGAAAATAGATATGTGAAAACATTGGGCGGTTTCATTATTAATTTATCATATCTAGAGAGTAAAATCACTAATTTAATGTTCTAGATTTCTAGAATGTAGTTAGAATGCAGCCTAGAAATATACATATTATATCGTTTAGATATTACAATAGAATTATGTTTGCAAATATATATCATATTTAAATTATATGAAAATGGGCAGGTACTTCACACTCAACTATCGTACTCATAGACCTATGCTCTTTTAAAATACACCGAAGGAAGTTTTTGATATTCTTAAGATTTAGTCTACAGTGCACTGTTTGTTTCCCTCCAAGGAATTTCTACCATGTCTTCTAGTTATAATGCACAAATCGAAGAACTTTTATATATGTTAGCATCAATTACTTTTATCATGAATCATGAATCCAAATAAGCTGCTTAACTATTCAGTAAATCTCAATGGAAAAATAATGGTATAAATTAATTATTTAGATATTTGATTATTTAATTTCCGCGACAGCCTGCCATTCTTAGGAACACTTTTTATATCACTATGACTGGACCAGCATCCCAGAGACTACTCGACTAACTGAGTTATAAACCATGCTTGTGAAAATATGAAATGTCATTTCTGTGTTAAAATTCATTTATTCCTTAAAGAACATACTCTAGGTCATCATTAATTAGATGAGATTTTTTGATTATTTTTTGTGTCAATTCACCATTTTATAATAACTAACTATTAATAAAAATATCGTTTTTTCGTTGTTGGCGTTTAATGTCTACGGCGCGCACAAAATCTTGACTAATTAATATTTTTTTTTAAAACCGGTCACTTTGTTTTAACCCAGGTACACATCAATTCAATATTGTTTCAAATTGAAGGATATTGCGTATAAATAATTGATAATCCAATACCTATAACGATAATTAATTCAATGGACATAATTAATTAGATACAATAATTTTATATTTGGGCATGACAATTCTATACAATTCACAGGTCAAATATATCTATTATTGACGTTCACTTTGAAATATTGAAAAAATACTGGGTACCAAATAGTGAGCTGCGATACTTTTTAGATATTTGTGTGGGTCCCACAATGTATTATACAGATTTAAATTAATAATCCTAATATTCTACATTCTACGACATAGTAATGGGAATATCGGTTCTTCTGTGTTTCGGTTATAGTCCAAAAAATACACCACAAAACACAGTACATAAATCAATATTCATCAAATTGAACATTATCCAGAATGCCAATGATAATTTTTTTTATTTCGTGACATTTGATTTGAGTATAGTGTTGTTAAAAGTTTCCCGATGCCTAACAGTTTTTGTTTATGTCCATAATTAGAAAGTATAGAATTCAAGATAACTAATAAATTAAGTATAAAATAAAATTTCATACACCAATTCAAAACCCTCATTATTATGTATTTTGATTTTAAATCTATTTTTAAAAAACCAATATATAATTTTCCTCAATTGTTGTTCGTTCTTGCGATAAAACCAGTTATTTTTTTGGAGGTCTAAGCAGTTCCAAAATCGCGGTCCTCAACCGATCTAATTGTGACGCGAAGGCACTATGGCTTTTATTGATATTATTTATAATTATTTAAAAGGAATGAATGCTCATATATTACCCTTACACCTGATTTTTAAAATTAATGACATCGATGTTTATAGAACTGAATAATTACAAATTATTTGAAAATTATTATAGTTAATTTTTGAGTCATTTATGCTGAAAAATAATAATATTTATTTGTAAAACAAGTGTCACAATGACTCGTTATGTAGTACGAGTGATGTTTACGTAACGATCCGCGAAGCGGTGAGTTTCGCAAATAACGAGTACTACAGAAAGTCATTGTGACACAAGTTTTACACAAAATTTTTTATAATTCGCATTTATTTAATTTTTTAAATAAAATAGAATAACATATAATCCCTGTTTTTAAACTAGGAGGTCAGATCACAGAATTATTTTTATAATACATCTCCATATAGATATCTTGTAATTTATCCCAAACATCGAACGTTATGTATACCTATATATTGATCCTATACAATATAAAAATAAACAATTGACAAATCATTGATGAATAATCGGTAGCGTACTTTACTTATTAATATTTTTAATATATAATTTATTCAAATTTATCTTTAAGACCATTTAATATAATGATTTGCTAGCTAGAACAACGCTAGACCATTTTATAATTTGTTTCAAGGTTAAAGTCAAATTTCAAATATAAATATATACTACATACAATAATCAACTGTATAACACTAAAAATTACTAAAAAAGTGTTCAAAGAGACTTCATTGTGACACTGTAAACAATTTTATAATTAAGTCTCTTTTATATGCGAATTATAAAAAATAATTTTGATTCTCATGCCTTAACACAATTTAAAGGAAACGTAAAAACCATATTTCCATAGAAGAATACATTTTTCATTAAATTATACACAACTTTTATTCACTTAAATATAAATAAAAAGATTATACAGGGTGATTCATAATGAATTGTACACAGAGCAATGGTAGACTCCTGACATCAAAATATGACGATTGGCCAAATATGACCTTAGTAAAATGTTGATACTTAACTATCTACAGGGTGGTAAAGTTGGAATATTGTATTAATGATTTTGAAATATTTCAGTAGCCGCTTCACTGATAATGATGAAATTTTGATAATTGGGGTTTTTCGAGTTGGAAAATGTCACTATACGGTTATTTTTGGCCTACTCCACGAGAGGGCGCTTAAGACTACAACGGAGCTCACTCTTATCACTAAAAGTTTTTTATGGTAATTAAGAAACATTTGGCGTCATGCTAATTTTGGGCAGACAACATTTATAAATAGAAAATGTATATTTGTTTCAACTTAATAAATTCAACTGTTTTTGAGAAAATAATAAAATATCATTTTAGAGCAGATTTCATCATTAAGGTAATAAATTGGATATTAGCAACAGTTAAATCGTTGCAAAAAAATGTTTGTGTATTATTTTACTCATTTATTGATAACTTTGAAACAAAATAAATTACTCGATGCAGGTTCAATAACGATGAAGAAACAACAAAGAAATTATACGGCAATAATAATAGGGGTAAATCTAAATTTTTCAGCATATTAAGATGACAATACACGTATTACTTTCATTTCAAAGTATTATTAAAATCTCTTAACAAAATGTACATCTAATTGACACGAGCTTCCTAGATTGTAACTGAAAATAATAATTATTCAATGTAAAAGTTTGTTGTGCCTGCTTATACAAAATTGTAGGAGGCTTATGTCACTTAGTCGTATTATAAATGTCATAATTAAATACATAGTGTTAACCTAGCCCCCTAAACGCCGTGAACTACGCGAAACTAAACTCGAATAAAAAATCTATAGGAAAATAATTTGGTATAATTGTTGAATTTTTATTTATTTTTTTATTGATCATCATGCCCAGTCACAACAACTTTCCAAACAATGAAATGCGAGATATGATTGGCCTTTACGCACAAGAAAAATTTTGTGGTAGACGTGCCTGCGGAATATATTTACGATTGTATCCTAATAGGCCCCAACCAAACCATCAAACTTTTAAATATTTATGACAGGACAGGATAAACTGGAGAGTTTCGGCCTAAGAGGAGCACGGGCGTCCAAAAATCATTCCCGCGAATCAAGAGGATGAAATTTTAATTCAAGTTGCTGGAAATCCCGAAGTTAGTACACGGAGATTGGCAGCAGCTACAGGAATAAGTCAATCTTCCATATCCAGAATACTCAAGAAATAAAATTTAAGACCGTTTCATTTTACCCCTGTGCAGAACTTGTTAGTCAGAGATCTTCCCTAACGAACAGAATTTTCAGAATTTCTTCTTAATGAGCACAGGGCAAGTCGGACTTTTCTTGACAATATTTTATTAACGGATGAAGCAACGTTCACCAGAAGAGGAGTATTTAATTGAAGAAACTCTCATTACTGGGATGTGGAAAACCCAAATTTACAAAAAGAATAACATTTTCATCAAAGAATTTAAATTCAATGTGCGGTGTGGAATTGTAAGAGATCGCTTAGACGGTCCATGTGAATTACCACCGAATTTAAACGGCAATTCTTATCTGAACTTTCTACAAACAGAACATTTCGATGAAATAACAACGTGACCCTTAGACATTAGACGGAACTCGTGGTTTATGCAGGACGGAGCTCCGGCTCACTATTCCCGTGAACTCCGTAATTATTTGAATTTGCAGTTTTCTCATCAATGGATTGGCAGGGGCAGTGAATTTCGGTGGCCAGCTCGTAGCCCCGATTTCAATCCAATGGATTATTACTTGTGGGGGCATATAAAAGCATTAGTTTACTCCCAAGCAATCAACAATCGACAGGAGTTATGGTACCAAATACATATTGCCTCACAATACATCAGAAATCAACCGAATATTTTCTTTAAACTTAAGCATTCATTATAAAAAATAATTAGAAAATGTATTGATGTCAATGGAGGTCACTTTACATATTTATTGAAGTAATAATATGTATTTTCATCTTAATATATTATAAAATTTGTTTTGTAGATTTAATGCCTTTTGTTATTTCTTCCTAATTATTGATCTTATACGGAGTAATTTCGGTTCCCCAGATAAATTATTTAAATAATGTTATATTTTGTCAATGTTTTGACGTTATCTTGGAGCACTAAATAATAGTGTACTTGTCGGATCACCATATATTATTTTCTGGTATGGGGGGTCCAGCTTAATGGCAAGCTGGACCCCCCCAATTTTTACGCGATTTCCTGCTAAACGGTTTGAGCACTCAAATTCGAACTAGAGTACGAAATTAGTGCTTAAATAGCACTAAATTTTTGAATGGCTGCGAACTTGATTTACGATGGTGGGGGGTTCAGCTTAATAGAGGTGTAAGGGTCATAACTATTAATCGTTTCATTGATACCTGTGATAGGTAGTGCTACTATAATATCGTCTACATATTTTTTTATGAAAAAAAGACGATAAGGACAATATATTGACTAACAAGGCACCTATAACGTATGAAGCTAAAACTGGAGATATATTTGTTCTCATAGGGGTACAAAAAGTTTGTTTATTTTACAACGTAAACGAATACATTCCCAATTTTTTTCGATAGATTTTAAGCTGGTTTCTAAGTATACATTTTTATAAAAAGATATTACATCTAGACTTGCCAAAACATAGTTTGATGGAAGCTTCATTTTATTAAATGTGAAATCTCTTACAAAATATTCATTATTGCAATCATATACATTAGTAAGTATACATGTTCTGTAGGAATTCCCATAGAAGCTACAATCGGTCTTATGATGAATTAGGTTTATGTATTTAGGTAAACTCTAATATTTAGTTATAGTACTATATGTGGTTAATTGTATTTTTGTATTTTTTATCAATTTGATATGAATTAAATAAGATTTCAACAAGTTTGTTACAAGATATTTGTAATGCCAAAGTAGTATTAGAAAGTATTCTTGTATAAGAGATATTATTTTCAATCAGATCTAGTGATAAATTTGTATATTCTTCTTTATACATTACTATGATAGGATACAAGATTATCATTATGCATATGACTGCAATAATGAATATTTTGTAAAAGATTCCTTTCGAGTTTCACTTACATTTAATGAAATGAATCTTCCATCAAACTATGTTTTGGCAAGTCTAGATGTAATATCTTTAATTAGTAATGTATCCTTAGAAACCAGCTTAAGTCCTATTGAAAAAAATTGGGAACGTATTCGTTTACATTGTAAAATACAAATACAAAAATAGTTTTTTAGAAAGTATCATTTATTTGTTTAATATCATACATTCTTTACATTTAATAAAACATTTTATAAACAAACTTTTGGTACCCCCATGGGAGCAAATGTATCTCCAATTTTAGCTGCATACGTTATGGATGACTTGTTAGATAATGTTATTTCTGTCCTTTCTATCGCCTAAAAATATGTAGATAATATTATTACAGGCATCAATGAGATATTAGAAAAACTTAATAGCTATGACCCTTACATTCAGTTCAGCATCGAGACAGAAGATACAGAACAATCCTATTCTTTCCTGGGCAACGGTCAGTAGCGCGCAGTGGTCAGAAATGTTTTCAGGTAGTTGAAATTCTATGGGTCAATAGCGCGCGGTATACAATCGGTAAACCGGTCAATTGCGCGAACGGTTCCTTTATAGAAATATGCTCGTCTTAAACAATTTTTTTAACACGTAACATGCCATAGGAAAACACCTGAAAAGAAAACTATATAAAATAGTGATTATAAGATATATTTTTTTTATTTTTTTGCAAAATTAAAACAAACACTTTTAATTAAATTAAATCTTTCAATATGGTTATTTACATATAAATTAATTAAATTTGTTACATAATCTTTGCGTTTTTTATACCTAATATTATTACAAGCTTTAGGCAAATGTACACTATTTATTTTAATATATGTATTAATTTGTACATCTTTTAAAACATTAATAAAATTAAAAATATCTGGATGCGCTACATAAAAACTGGAGTTAAAATGACTGTGGAATGATTCACAAGCATTTGTTGTACGTTCTTGATCACTATTACAAGAAGCCCACATTTTTGGAGGAAAAACGGAATCATCAGATATATAATTATCAACTAAATAATCAGCATATTCAATTAGTTTAGCATTCTGAGGTATATCTGAGTAAAGGTCTTCTACAAAACAATCCCCTACTTCGTTAGGATTTAGAAATAATAATCCAAAAGTGTAATGCAACCAAAGACCTATTGCTGAATTAGAATCCCTGTACTCAGATACTAACCCAAGATTTTGAATTTTACGATACCAGGACTGGGTCAAATGAAACCTACATCCTATTATATTTATGTCTGGCCAAATTTTCTTAACTCCAACGTGTATCGCTTTTTCAAAATCACTAACGATTTCATTGGGCTCAAACCTTAAATTTATACTAGCACAATAACTTTTTAAAAGCTTAAATGCCTCAAAGTAAGTATTAGATTGTTTGTTTGGCAGTAAAATAAATACTAAAGGTATATAATGTCCGTTTTCTACTGTATGTATCGTAAATAACTGAGTTAAAAATTTCGGGCAATAACTGAAAGTTCCGTCTACATAAATTTTAGGTCGTGAACACAGATACTGTAAATTTGTTTGACAGGAAAATATTATTACATTTAAGTTCGTGTTATTTACCAATAAAAATTCTTCGTCCTTATTTGTTTTAATAACAATAGATTCTAGAGCTTCTTGGAGGTCTTCTAATGATTGAGGTAAAACTGGCAAAACGCTTCGTCTTGATCGATAGATATACACTTTTTCTTATATTATCAAGGTCCCGTGTTGTGAGATTCACTTCTGCGGGAGCTTCTTTAAGCTCAGTATTGATGATCTTAGAAGGTCTTTGCGATATGTCTTCTACAGCCTTCCTTTTAATTCCGTTTTGTAATTTCTGTGAAACAACATTAAAATATATAAATAATATATATCTACTATAATTTTTGAGGTTTATAAGAGTGAGTATTTTTGAAAAATAACAAATTTAAGAAATTAGATGAATATCCGAAATATTTAACTTATACGAATAAAATTAATCATATTATATTATATACGTAGGTCGAGTAGTGAGCCATTATTAACCGAGGAGTTGTACTAATATTTTAAAATTTTATTTAATTAGATTTTGATAAAGGCAGAAATGATGCTAATTTCAAATAAGTTTTTATAATTTTATCATACCAATTAAGTGTACCTACTAGTGCTGAATTTGCGAGTTTGATTTTGTTTAGAATTAGAAATAAGAGTTTCTGTTTATATTTCATTGAAAATATAAAAAAAGTTCATTATTTACCTAGGGAGAGAAATATTATTTCTCATTCGAGCTTTGGAGTTAATAATGACGATTTCTAAGGTTAGTAGTAAGAAATATAATTATTAAACACTTACCTTAACGTGTAAATTTTCATCAAATGCGTGACTGTGATTGTCTTTTTGCTGTAACAACACCTCTTCTGATTTATCCACAGAAATCGAAGCTGGACATCCTCGCTTTGTACAGCGATATGAAACACCTAATATAGTTTCTCTATCTTTGCGAAAAGTATAACTTTTAACTATTAATAATTTTTTTCCGCGCTCACTTAACATGGTCTCCATTTCGGTATCTTTACACGTAAACTTCTTCTGAATAATGTAAGTGAGTAAATGTAATTTAATGTGTACAATCATAAGACTGAAAGACCCTTTGCTATTAGGGACAGGTACTAATATCATGTCTGCGCGCAATCGACCTGTCCCTTTTAGAACCCTCTTATAATCTGTAAGGATTAAACTGACCGCTGCGCGCTATCGGAATACACCCTCTTTCCTAGATACCAGACTTATAAGAAATAATGTACAATTACAGTTGATAGGTATCGAAAGCCCTGCAGCTCAGGTAGATATATCAACTATATTTCTTACCACAAATAATTTAGTTACTGCTAAAGAAAATGTAAGGGATACAACTATAACTAACATCTTTTTGCATATTTACAATACTTTAGAGAACTTACACCTAGAATTTCCAGAAGTGACTATTATACTCGTAAAACTTGCATATAAAAATGTTCTCTCACTTAATTGTGTTTATAAAGTTGAAAGAAATTGATCCTTATAGTGATCTTTCAAATATTATAGATTAACATGCTCTACATGTAAATCTGTATATGTGGGTCAGATATCACAAAAAATAACTAAGCGTATAGCTGTGCATATGAGCGATGCAAGGTTATATCCAGAAAGATCAGCATTAGCTGAATATGTTTTTTTCTACAAGTTATGTGATAGATTATAAAAACTTTGAAATTCTATGTAAAGAAAATAACTACTCTAAAAGGATTTTCCTGGAAATGGCAGTCATTTCTCAAGAATATAATTGTTTAAGTAAAAGAACTGATAATCAAAAACTAAGTTCAATTAACAGCTATTTATATTCATTCGACAAAAAATAAAAAAAATTAAATCAAAGCATTACGCAATTAGTTGTAAGTAATATTTTTAGTTTAAAGTAATTTTAAATATATATTTTGTAGTTCTTTGATAATGGTTACAATAAATGACCGAAAGCTTAGAATAAAAAACTTTCTTCACATTGCCGCAATCCCCACAATAAAATTTTGACCTAACTAGTATCTAATGAAAAATGAATTTCGATTTTCTACTGCACATACGATTTAGTCGAAATTTCAATAATTTCGACATATTAGCCTGACCGTTCTTCGAAGAGAAAAACAACTACATTCCTGGCTAATACCACGCAGAATATTGAATTACATCCCCTTCGAAGAACGTGACGTCAATCGACCCTTTTGTCGTATTAATATTTCATACGACTTATACGGTCGAATAATTATCTGAGGTGGTCGTTCGCAATTGAAAATGAGAACGGCGCCAGCTGACTACTCTCGCAAATGTGTAACCACACGAGACAAATAGAGGTTGTCGGAGGACGGAATCTTCAGTTCAGACTAGAGACTCTGAACTAGAACGCATTACGGCACTCTTGAAGAGACCCAAGAAGGTCGAAACCGGTCAGTGTACTACTATGCCCTTCTCCTATCGGTTGCGAATCACCACAGATGTCCGTATCGACAAACGGGTCGATCGACGTCACGTTCTTCGAAGGGGATGTAATTCAATATTCTGCGTGGTATTAGCCAGGAATGTAGTTGTTTTTCTCTTAGAAGAACGGTCAGGCTAATATGTCGAAATTATTGAAATTTTGACTAAATCGTAGGTGCGGTAGAAAATTGAAATTAATTTTTCATATAGACACACCTCGTATTTTATGAAATATATATATATATATATATATATATATATATATATATATATATATATATATATATAAACATAAAGTGCAAAAATTTAATGGCATATCCCCTTTAAGTTATGTTGCGAAGCTAGACTCTAAAAGGTATTAATATTTTGTTTATTTTTACCAATACCACTTACAGACTACACTCTATATTGATGCTAGCGCACCAACTAAATACTGAGCGGCCCTTATCGCTTGAGGACACAAGGGTCTTTGAAAAAATCGTATCTCAAAATAGTTCAGTGATAATAATATGTTATTTGAAAATTATATTACTAATTCTTGTTAATAAAACGAGATATAAGGTAGTGTTAATTGTCCGGTGTTAAGTTAATTATAAAATTATTAAATACATTTTAACGATTGTTAGTTGAAGTTATAATATTAAATCGTATAATAAGCATTTTAAATTATAATATTGACTGGACTATGACAGTATTCAAATCAAAGGATAAGCCGAAACAATAAATTTCGCACTATATCTCTTTCGTGAACTATACTTGGTGTTATTCCTTTAATGTATATATATATATATATATATATATATATATATATATATATATATATATATATAAACTGTAAACAAAGTAGTTGGGATGCAGTCAATATAGGGCTAATTAAACAACATTTAAAAACATTAATACTTAATGTTTTTGACTTTCAACGTGATATTTCGGTTATTCGTTCAATGAATTTTCTTGCTCCTGTAAATCTTGATGTACTTGATGCATACATGTTAAACTTATTTTGGTGAGTAATTTTGTATTCTAAGCAGTTTTTCAGTTTTATTAATTCAAATTTTGTCCATTTGTAGATGTTCTGATGAAGGAAATAAATTATTTCCGAAAGCTTAACTAGTCAAAAAATAGTTGTTTAATTAGCCCTATATTGACTGTATCCCAACTACTTTGTTTACAGTTTGTTTACATAACGGTCACTACCTGGCACGTATATATATATATATATATATATATATATATATATATACGGATGCGAAACTTGGACACTAAAAACAGAAATTACAAGGAAACTCCAAGTAACACTAAGGTCTATGGAACGAAACATGCTAGGAATCACCAAAAGGAACCGTAAAAGAATAGAATGGATAAGACAGAAGACCCAGGTTACTGATGTGTCATGCACAGGGTTAAAACACAAGTGGCAATGGGCAGGACACCTGGCGAGAAGAACAGACACTAGATGGACCACAAAAATAACACAATTGTACCAAAGAAACATAAAGAAACCTAGGAAAAGACCAAGGAAAAGACCAAGGAAAAGACCTAACCTAAGATGGGACCATGATATCAAGAAGTTAACAGAAGCAACGTGGGCCCGATTAGCCAACAATAGACAACAATGAGCCCAACTGAAAGAGCAATATGTCAATGTGTAAAAAGGGAGGCCACTACGTGAAAAATCGTATGAATAAGGCTGATAATGATGATGATGATGATGATGATGATATATATATATATATATATATATATATATATATATATACATATATATATATATATATATATATACATATATATATATATATATATATATATATATATATATTAAAGAAATAAAACCAAAGTTGACTAGGATTTTCAAACCAATGAACAACATTAAAATTGCCAATAAAACATATCGTCTATATTCACTAATTTAAAAGACAAAACCTCCATTCTTAATCTTTCAAATGTGATATATTGTATTCCATGCAAAAGTGGTAATAATAAATATATTGGTCACACGGGCCAAAAATTAAAAAAACTGTCTGCTTAGGAGTGATTGTAGGTTACATCCTGGAAGATGTGCATTGGCTGAATATCGGATATTGGAGTTACATACAAACTACAAATTAATGGATGATTCATATTGATATTTTTAAAAACTAAAATGCTACTAATTTATTCATTAAATTTCCTGTAAATAGTCAAACCACACAATGTATCAGGGATATAGCTGTTATTTACGTTTATGATTATAAACTAATTGATGAATTGATTAATTTTTATTGCCTAATAAGCCTTATTATACAAATAAATAAAACATTTTCTCTATAGCCGGATTAAAGTTGGTTTACAGATCCTTAAAATATATAAAGTATATTAGATTAAGATGGTCTCATGATAGTATATAGATAGTAGTAGGTATAGTCGACACAAGAGGTATAGTGTGAAGTTTAAGATTTCGGCTTATCGTTTGGGTTAAATATCGTCAGATTCCAGTCAATATTATAATTTAAAATGCTTATTTGACGATATATTCATTTAATAATTATAATTTCAACTAATAATCGTTAAAATGTATTTACTAATTTTATAACTATTAAATACATTTATCGACTGGCTAACGATTATTTTTAACCCACAATTATGGAGCGCCATCCTACTTTTTAAGATCCTTAGTGCTAATGTATAGAACAAAATGCATTCCTTTAAACAATATTAACCTATTTATATTTAAAAACATCTTAAACATAACACCAGATAATAAACACTACCTTATATCTCGTTTTATTAAGAAGAATTAGGAATATAATTTTCAAATAACTTATTATTTTTCTCATATTTTACTAAACTAGGTATAAGTATATTTTGGGATATCAATTTTTTCGAAGGCAACAGGTGATTACCAGAGATAAGCAACACTCACTCTTTAGTTGGTAGGCTGACATCATGAAAGAGTGTTTTTAATGGATAATAATTCGTACTTACAAGATTCTTATACAAAACAACAACTGATTGAAGTTTTACAGACAAAGAAATTATACGCCCTAGATAATATTGCTGAACAACATGGACACTCTATAGTGAGACTTCTTCTTTATTTTTGTATTTTTAATCCCATCAAGTTAATTTGGGCACAATTAACACAGAGATTAAAAAAGTAATCAAAATCGAAGATGAGTATAAGAATATTGGGCAAGTCCATATTAATGGAGGAAATAATTTTATTATTGCTTCACAAGACGATAGTGATAGTGAAGCAGATGTTATGGAAGAAAGATTAATAGAATTTTTGGAAGAAGAAAATTGATTAAGTTTAATATATTTTTCATGTTACTTATATAGTAGTAACAAACAGGAGTTAGACATAATATTTATTTTTAAAGAATTGTTTTATTCATTGTTATACAATTTCTTTTTTTTTGTTATTTTTTCATAAAATTTTGTTTTGTTCATAAAAAATCGAATGGGATACAAAAAGGGCTCAGTTCACGTCTGGTATCCCGATTAAACCGAGCGCCCTTTCAACAATTACTTAACATCAAATACAATACAGGTTTTTGTAAAAGTAAACAGAATATTAATACCTTTCAGAGTCTAACTCCGCAACATAACTTAAAGGGAATATACCGTTACATTGCTACACTATATGTTGTGCGCCAACTATACACATAACTCTTACTTCTGACAACATATCTATTAAAAAGATTGTTGGAGAAGGTTTAAAAGAATTATGATAATGTAAATTTTTGGAATAAAATCAATCCTATTTATTTACAATTTTGAAATGTTGGATAAAGGGTGATACAAACATTCAGAGCCACCACATGATCATTTTTCGGAGGACCATGTGAAAATCACAAACATCGCTTACACAATACGTAAGCTGAAATTGTTACTCCAGACTGATGTGTTTATTAAAACACCACTGGAATTTATGAATTGAGGTAATAATAACTGTCAGTTGACGAAGTTATGTAATTTACGGCTGCTTATACAGTCATTTAAAGTATATTTTTATATTTCTTCAATCGGCATACATACAGTTATTGGGTCTAGGATTGATCATTTAAAGAACCCGTTCAAAGGTACTATAAAAATTATTTTTTCATCAAACCGTCCTATATACTCACGCTTAGTTTGAGCGTCATCTGTTATTTAGTTTGTTTACAGTGCCCCATTTTTTAAATTTTTTTCAAATCTATTCTCATTGTGGATTTTTTTAGTTACTTTTACGTTTTTCTCCAAGAAAAACACGACCAAACAGTTTTAATAACAAAAACCTGTGTGTATGTCGTCGTCGTCGCTATCGTCGGCTAGTTTTCGCAACATGTCTTGTTAGCACGATGCAGCCTCCGGAGTGCAACAAGTCACCAATTTTATGATTGAATATTGTTCAGGACATCTCACAGATGAACCCTATTGATTTTCAACTCACCAGAGCCAGTACAACGGGTGTTATGGTACAAGTACATTTTTGTCATTATTGGAGAAATTTCAGTTTGTTAGCACGATACATCCTCCGGAGTGTATACAAGTGACCAATTTTATGATTGTATATTATTCAGGGTGTCTCACATATAAACCCTATCAATTTTCAGCTCACCAGAGCGGGTACAACGGGTCCTATAAATCCAGATATACTACAGTTTTGGAGAAATTTCGGTGTGTTAACACGATACAGCCTCCGAAGTGTATACAAGTGACCAATTTTATGTTAGGATATTGTTCACAGCGTTTCACAGATGCGGAAAACTAAGTTTTAATGTTTAAAACCGTTTATTTTTTAATTCTTGGCACGGTTTAAACTATGTCTAATCGTATACCAAAGTTCGCCAGAAAGTATCTTTTTACTTTACTACAATATGTTCAGGTCGGTAAAATAATGCTAACGGTATTTATCGCATATTTTTCTTCTAAAGCTCTATTAAATATTGTCAAGAAGTTATTAGCATATAGTTAGTTGTAAGGCCAGATAATTTGAGAGTACGTGTATAGATTCATACTTTCTTCCGGATTCCTGCCTTTTCTAATATACCTATATAGTTATAATAATTACAGGAATCTGTGATCACTATTTTAGAATAAAAGATAGCTTAGAATCGCTTTTTACAGTTCTTATTATTGTCACCATTTTGGATTCTTCACCATTTCTTAAGAAATATATTATTTAAATCTATATAAGACTAAAGTAATTACCTTCACAGTATTGTGTTACAAAATCGAATCACTCTGTAAATATAGAACAGTACTTACTGTATATGCAAAATTGTATGTACAGGAAACGGATATACTTTTGTTAACGAATAATCTACCTGAATACCATATCTAATCATTAAGAAGACAAAAATGATGGCAGCAATTATGAATTATACTCAGAACAAACAGTTTTTTTAATTTTTTTGTTCTTTCAAATTATTATATACCTATTGTGATAAGTGCTTGAAAAGATCATTTTCTCAATATTGTGTACGAGGTGTAAATCAAGATTTGTGTATGCCATAATTTTCATATTCTTATAGAATGTAAGGTCTGTTTTATATGTATGCGGTTCCATTCGGTTCGGTTGTTTTTTGGTTGCTACCGACAAGGTGTGAAACGGTGCTTCGGTCTCTGTTGGGTACCTAATAGAAACAGTACAACACCGAATATTTCCTTGACACGAATAGTTTTCAGCAGGTTTTTATAAGGTCTAAACCTCAGATTAACAAATAAAATAGATATTTTTGTTTTTATTTTTTCTTCTCTAATATCGAGTCACATCTAAGCTTACTTGCGGACACTTCCACTGCTTTGCCATATTTACAAATTATCTTTAGTTGCAGGAAAAATGAACTTATAAGTTTAATTAAAAATTTGTTAAAAAGTTATGCAAATAAAAAAAATCCCAATGGGACAGGACCAATTGGACAGGCTTATTTCAGTAACATTTTTGCATAAAACCCAAGATAAAAAATTAGATACAAAAGTAATAGAATGTTTTGAGATGTACAAAAAACCAAAGTCATATTTTGGCATCAAATCAAAAATAAAAAAAAATTCTGGTAAATATACAAGTTGTAGAACGTGTTAAGGTCTATGAGAAAAAGCTCAGTAACTTTTTTGCGTCAAATGGAAAACAAAGGAAATACGATTTTTTTTTCAACTTTGACAGGCCGCCATTTTGTTTTTACTTGGCCGATTTGGCTGATAAACGAACCCGTCCAAGATTTTGGCCTAACCGATATTTTTAGCTAGTTTGGTTTCGATCCGTCAAAAAATTCGGCCTCTATCGTGCTTACAAATTCCGTTATAACACATACATATATATATATATATATATATATATATATATATATATATATATATATATTTAAATTAGAAAATCAATACAGATGTTTCTGTGGTAATTATCGACCGTACTATTAATTTAAGCAAAAGGTGATGATTATCAGGTATGCGGTCAGTATAAGAATTAAAACTCTATATTCCCATTCTCAATATTTCGCCATTGTTTAATAGCTTCATCAGAAGACAAGATTTTAAGAGTCAATAAAATTCGATGTACACCATGTCAAGCCACAACTAGACTAGACCAGTCTAGTAGTAGCGAAACATGATAAGCATAAGTTTTTAGCTCTTAAAATATACTGGGGCTGAAAAAGTATAATGTTTGTTATGGTATTTATAGACAACTTGAATTTTTGTTGTGTTTGGACACTTGAAATTCTCATAATTTCATGACGCCAACTTAAAATGCTAGCATGAAAATTATATAAAGAAAACGAAAATCGCGTAAAAGAATTTTGATGTTTACATCGTATGTGTACAAGAAATAAAAGCTAGAATTGGAAAAAAACTCTAGCTCAGTTAGGACGCAAACTAGATATATTTAGTAAATAATTTTTGGTATCGTGTATGTATGAATGTTTACTGGGGTGACATTCACTGAGACCTAAGAGATCTATCGTGCCTCCTTTTTTCTACTTAGTTCCTGAGGGAAGTCTGAGAAACTAGAGTATTTCCTTAAGTCCTATTTCCTAGAAAATTTTTAGGATATCCGAAGGCTTCATGTTAGGTAATTGTCACTCTTCTTTGGTATATTGTAACAGTCTCTATATGTAATTAACGTAATATTTGGTTATATACCATCCCCACTTTTTGTAATTCCTTAATTATTTTACTACTGGCGTTTAGGATTGTTGGCCGCAAAAAAATACGTGTTTATGAATGAAATGCCCTCTCTATTGTATATAATTACTCTAAGGTCTAAACTCGTACCTGATGGGAAACAGAAGCCAATCCAGACGTTCACACATGCACGGATTGTTTCGGTTTTAAGTCGTGGATCTAAAAATAATTTCTGTTCAAGGTAAGTATATACCTACATTGTTATTGCTATTTTAACAATGAAAGTTATTATTTATGACGCATATTAATATTATTATTTTGTGTTGTTGTGTTGATTAGAGTGTGCACCCAATGAATTCTTGTATTTCTCTTTCGTTTTTTATTATTCGATATACAAAAAACATGGCAATAACTTGCCTTCTTTCCATGATTACTACACCATAAATTCCCAGAATGCACTACAGCTCGAGTAGACACGGAAAAAAACATATAAACCTTGCGAAAGCCCTACATGTGTGACGAGGTTTTATTCGTTTTCGGTTTGTACCACGTTTTCGGTAGACACACGGATTTCACAAGGTTTACATTATTTTTAATTTGTTTCCGTGTCTATTAAGGCTTTAGTTTATTGTGGTCATTTGTGATGTAGTAATTATGGGGAGAAGGCATGTTATTTCCATGTTTTTTTGTGCATAGAAGAGGAAAAGAATCGAACGATAAATACAAGAATCTATTGTCACTTTGCGGCAATAATTTGGAACATTCTATACAATTTTCCCGAAACTAAGAGAAAACGAATACAAATTTTTGAAATACTTTGGGTACTTACCTTGAACAGAAATTATTTTTAGATCTATTGGCTATCAGCTTAAAACCAAAACAAACCGTGCGTGTGAACGTTTGAATTGGCTTTTGTTCCCCAGACACGGGTTTAACCTTATAAAAACCTGTTGAAACCTATTTGTGCTTAACGGTAGTGACCGAAAATGAAACAGGCCTAACGGACGTCTTTTTATTCTATACATTGTATTATGTCCATTAATAAACAATCCTTTCGCACTTCTTGACTTTGCAAATTGATCAAAAAATCTCCACCAATTCTCCACTTAGGCTAAGCACATAGTGGAACGGCGAGCAGAGTGTGAGGAGAACAGAGAGGAATGCGGTGATCTAAGAGTCGCGATAATAAGGAGCTGCACTAACATAGTGGCTCGTTTAAAATCGGGACATGGATTTATTACTATTAGAAAATTCTTCCCTGAAAATATGGTATTTATTAAGAAAAAAAAAGAAAAGTAGCTGCAATGTACATGAAATACATAAAACTAGACATGTACATGGTGTATTTCATCATTTGTATGACCAACTATGCCAGCATCCAGAAAAGTTTCGTTCTTATTTTCGTATGGCTATTACACGTTCGATTATATTTTGGAAAAAATTCAACATAAATTAATAAAAAATTGGACTAACATTAATCGTAATCCTATTAATCCAACACAACGTCTTGCAGTGACTTTAAGGTAAGAAAATATTTTTTGTTTAATTAATTATGTTGTTTATTTAGAACTAAAAATACTATATATGTAACTTAAAAAACAAATAGGTACAAATATTATGTATCTGTAACTAAAATTATTACAAATTTTGTAAAGATTTCTCGGAAAAATTGCTTAAATAGGATCTCGCTGATGTAGGATTCGAGTACTCTTGCATAGTAGGTTGTAATGTTTCATAGATATGCATATTTTAAGTTCTTTGGCTTACATAATCTTGGTTTGGCCCATAAACAAAGTTATAAAGTAGTTCTTGCATTTTCATTATCAACAACATTTTTCTCTTTGGGGCGAGTGCGCGTATATGCGGTAGAAGATTTTGAAAAAAACTGTCGTCTTCATCAGGTGACTGTTTATGGTATTTTTCTAAAATTTGTAATTTTTCCTCTTCTAATCTAATAAGAGCAGTGCCAACATCTGAATCAGTTTGCTTTAGTTAGCGGCAGGTGTGGAAGTGGAAGCATTCAGTTCACTACTATTGTTTTTTAAAGAAGTATCCACCAATGGTGATTTGTCGACATTAATGTAATAATCCAAAGTTTGGGTATTTGATTCAGATAACTGGGAGTTTGTATCTTCATCCAGAATATGTTCATGCGCTGCATTGGGAAAATTTTCGTTACCTGGCCGAGCAGTAAACTGATCTTTTAAAAAATAATGACTGACAAAATATGGCCAAGATGAGTTCCAAGAGCATGCTCCATCTCCCGATCGTTTCACTGGTATTTTTTTCAATTTATTTCGAAGTGAATATCGTAAACTCTTCCATTTTGTCCTCACAATATTTCCTGAAATCACAAAAAATGCAATATATTAACATTAGCATATATGTTTATTTTTTAGGTATTTGGCAACAGGATCATCTTTTAAAACTCTCAGTTTTACTTTTCGAATGGGTGCGACTATTGTGTCATTAATTGTGCGGGAAACAGTAAAAGCTACTTGGGACACATTTCAACCTGTTCATATAAAAATTCCCACAGAAACTGATTTTAAAAATATTGCAAAAGAATTTTACCAAAAATGGAATTTCCTAATTGTATGGGGACAATTGACGGTAAACACATTCGTGTAAAATGTCTCCCTGTATCTGGAACTATGTACTATAATTACAAAAACTTTTTTTCCATAGTCCTTCAAGCTGTTGCTGATGCAAATTATGAATTTATAACAATTGATTGGAGGATATGGCAAGCAGAGTGATGGGGGTACATTCCGATCTTCATGAAGCTTATCGTCTATTAAATAATCTAATGAAACCTTTCAGTAGAAGGAACTTGGATGCTGAGAAAGAATATTTTAACATGCGTCTTTCACGCACAAGACGAGTGGTCAAATGTGCTTTTAGGATAATAAATGCCAAGTATCGTATTCTTTGGAAACCCATAGAAACGTCTCCTGATTTAGCAGATAATATTATTACTTGTATATGCATTTTACACAATATAATAATTGATATGGAAGGAATTACCATTGAAGATGAACAATTGTTGCCCCAATGTGAAAAAGTTGATATTGTGCGAGAAAATAACGGGCCAACTGCAACTGCCAATTTCATTAAAGAAACCTATAAAAAATATGTATGTCAAAATAAAATATAAAAACACTTACTTGTTGTTTTCATTTCATCGGCTACGGCATTCCACAATTTATCTAAAATAAATCGATTGTGATGTTGAGTATATTTTTGATCCCATAGTGGATTTTTAATAAAAACACTACTAATTAACGCATCAACATCCATTTCCCCATATAATTATAGCAACTGGGAGAGCGGAGGAAACAAACTTGCTTGGACGCGCCACTATCCTCTGTTATAACAACGATGCTATCTCACCGCACCCCGCTACACTATGTTGTATATTATTTGTTTGTTTTCGCCGCTTTCCTCTCTGCTCTCAGGACCGCTCTGCTCGCCGTTCCACTATGTGCTTAGCCTTAAGCGAATCGGCGCGGCACAATAAGATGCATTGACGCTTGCATCTCCTCCGAAAAATACAGGCAGCACGATGAGGTAGCAAAATTAATCTTCGGAGCATTTCGGAACGTCCGGTTATGTATGCAGAGGCACCTGACAGCGTCCACGTGCTAGTATGTATGCATGGATTGGAAGAATCCACTTTTAGTTTTTTTAAAAACTCAGTTGTTATTTCTGGTTTATAAGTATATGTACGGTAAAACCAAAAAGTAGAGAAAGTGTGACGACCTCCAAACGTAAACATCAAGAGAAAAGCGTTGTAAGACTACGATTCGCCACACGTCAAGCTCTCGGATGTCATTCCACTTTGTATACTTTTGGGTTTATGTACTGTAATTTATCTATATTAATTAGTATACTTATTTATAAAACTTTATTATAATGTAGGTAAAAATGAATGATAATAGAACACTTTTTACTTAATTTTATTTACAGTTATTTGGTCTATTGACAGTTTGTGGCCTTTTACATATTTTTTAATTAAATATTATTTATTTGTTATTCATTTTAGGCGATCCATCTGGTCGCGCCGCACCGCTTCGCTTAAGTGTGCGGACTCTCCTTTAAATACATATAAATTTCTGTGGCGACAAAATACGCGTCGCGCCGCGCCACCTAAGTGTGCGGGTACCTTAAATCTTAAATAAATAGCGCATCCCGCAATGCTGTATAACGTTTGACAAACAACATAATATGTGAACATAATTTCCAATATTTAATTTAATAATTTTCGGTCATTATGAAGTAACCTTAAAAGTATGAGAAATTTCGTTATTTGTTTCTGTGAAATTTACTGAAGCAATTCCTATTATTATTTACAAAGTAAAAAAAAACATTGTACATTGCAAAGCGTGAAATGAAATCTGTAAGTCCAATAAAACTTCTGTCCTCGACTGTACTTTGTAAAACTCCAGCCCACTATGAAATTGTCTGAACCGGTGGATGAAAAACCGTCTCGGGAACTTTTTATTCAGGGTTTTTTTCTCTAGACCGACAAACTCGTTGCCGACTAGTTTTTACCGTGAAAATTTTTGGAGCTCCAGAAAAACTCTAAATTATCGATTTCATAGCGCTACCGAAATTGAAGTGGGCATTCCATTCTACAAAAAAACGCACACAAAAAGTTGTTCCATGTATAAGAGATACAGGACCGAACTTAGGCTGTAATTAAGGAAGAAAGATTAAGGATTTGTTATACAAATAACTTACTGTGACAAATTTTAAAAATATTTTTGAATCAAACGTATAAACTCTGTTGAAATAAATGAGATATTATTAAAAGCATTTTGTTTAGTAAAGTGTTGAAACTATAGATAAAAAATAGTGAATCCAAGGTCCATATGTAACATTTGAGATCATTAACAAAAGTTTAATATAGGGCACTAAACATTATTTTCGAATATCAATATATATATATATATATATATATATATATATATATATATATACAGTATATATACCGGTTGATTCATAAGTTATGGGCCAAATTGTAACTTCAGGTTCTGTGGAAAATGAGGAGCACCGTCTTGAATGAAGCACATATTACATTTTAGTTGTAACGGCAGATATTCCAAGAGGTCTCCGCGTCTGATAAACGTTGCTTCTGCATCTGAAAATCATAGGAGAGAAATACTACGGCTTGCTCGAGATCATGTAAATTGGACAGAAAACGATTGGGCCATAGTTCTCTTCTCTGATGAATCCACGTTTTCTTTGTTCAATAATGATCGACGAGTAAGAGTATATAGACGTAAAGGACAGCGATATGCCCCGTATAAGATTCTTCCTAGAGTGAACTATGGAGGCGGATCAGTAATGGTGTTGGGAGGAATTTCTTTGGGTGCACGTACGGAGTTAATACTTTTTCAAAATAGACCTCTCACTGCTCGAAGGTATATAGAGTCAGTTTTAGAACCTCACCATATGCCCTTTTTATTGAAGGAAATTTTCTGTTTATGCAGGATAATACACGGTCCCTCATTGCTATAATTATACTGGATGATTTGGAAAAGGTAGGAATTTATTCCATGGTATGGCCAGCTAGAAGCTCTGATCTCAATCCCATAGAACACATATGCGATGAAATGGGCAGAAGAATTTCAACACGTCAAAATCCTCTGAATAACCTGGATGACCTTAGCACTACCCTGCTTGATATATGGGAGAGAATACCACAAAATACCATTTCGGAATCATAATCTTAGCATGCCAAGAAGATAACAAAATGTTATTCGTGCACGTGGTGGAAATACGAGGTACTGAAAATGAAAATTTGTTCACTTTATTTTATTATTCATAAATTCATTTTTTTATTTATTTGTCTGGGAAATGCAATTTCATGTTATTTTGATTTATTAATGATGAATATACTTTATTATACGTATTTACTTTAAATAAATACAAACATTTTAAAAATATATTTTTATTTTGTTTTTTTGGCGATTATTGAAATTATGCGATACTTTCGCTGCTGAGTGTATTAATATTAATTATCTGAATGTTTCTTTATACATTTCATCAAATAGGGGAATATTGAACTTTGCAGTTGAATCAAACGACGAGTATGTAGTGATCAGTAAAATTCAAATATTTCGAAAACGGTTAATATTTTGAAGATCAAAGAAGTATATCTTTTTTCTACAGAAATAATGAGGCTATTCATATTAAATAAGCGAGTTGTAGTAACTTAATGAGTGACAAAAAAATTTTAGTTGATTTCATCTAATTCATATAGCGCATGTGGCGACATCTACGAGTTAACTCAAATCCTCTCACAGATCCTTGTTCGCACTTACTGAAACTACTTCATGCCCATTTTTCATGTCACAATTTCGAAAAATAGCGTTTCTATTAACAAAAATCTATTTCATTCTTTTCAATTTAATATCCTGTATCTCACTAAGGAGCAGACTTAGTCCCATTTTTGTATTTCATTTTGGTTCATTTCTTCTCAAATTTGAACCAATGTTCTCCCAACGGGTGCCAAGGTGTTTAATTGATTACGTTCCTCTTGTAATCTTCGACCAACTTCATCCCAGATGTTTTCAATCGGATTTAAATCTGGGCTTCTAGCTGACCATATCATGCTATTAATTCCGACGTCCTCCAGATAATGTACTACTCGAGCAACGTGGGGTCTGGCCGATAGGAACTACTCGGTGGTTTAAAATCTTCAATATATACCTTTCAGTTGTAAGGCATCCATTATTTAGGATAACATGTTCCCTGCGACCGGTTAATGAAATACCTGCCCAATCCATCATAGATCCGCTTACGAATAATGGTGTATTGGAAAAATTACACGGAACATATCTTTCATTTGAACATTTGTAAACACGGAGACGTCTATCATTATTGAAAAGGCAGAATCTCGACTCATCTCTATATATCACACGTCCCCATTGAGCCTCTGTCCAGGGACATGCTCTCTATCAAAATTCAGCTCTCTATTTAAAGCTGGACCTTCAGCGGCAACTTTAGGTCTCAGGTTACACGATCTCGAATAGTTTCTCCACCGACTTGTAAACCACGTAATTCTCGTAGCTGAATTTGTAGACTTAGCGTCGTTACAAACATAAACAGCAAACATAAAGCCGAAAGTTTAATATCGATCATTAATTGGGGTTATTTTTCTTTTCCGTGGTTGTCCTGGTCTGCGAACATGATTTCCATTCTCTCTGTATGTTTTTATGCATGAGTCACATTAAATCGCTGATTCTTCGATAACTCCAACCATCCTCAAAAAAATATTAATCTTTTAGCACCTTATTCGGGAGTGAGGTTTCTTATATTATTTCACGTTCCATATGGACAAAAATATCGAAGAAGAAAACACAATACGCAAACGCAACACAATGCTTTTTGGCATTTACATTAAACATTTTATATTTTTTTTTCATAGCATGCTACTCACTTTAATTTTTCTTATGTAAATAAAACCAATTAAAACATGTTAAGGTATAAAATGTATTTCTCCGGCACTAATAAAGAAAATACTGTAAATTAAAAAAGGAATGTTAGTAAAAGATTTTACTTGACTAACATAAGATTTATAAATTGTTGGCATAAGAATAGAACCCTATAGAGTATTGCAAAATACTAATTGTTACATCCTGTAGAAATAAAAAATATATTATTTAAAAAGGTAAAATCATGCTAACTTTTTCGAAAAAATTACACATTACATGAAAAAGAATAATTGAAACTCAAAAAGTCGTATTAAACTTCTTGTTATCTTTAAGTGGTGCGTTAATTTCTTGGAGAAGTATATATATATATATATATATATATATATATATATATACAATTAAATAAAATAACCAGGAAATCATCTATATTAATAACTAAAAAGTTGCAAAGTTGCAATATAGTTATATAATCCAATTAGATAGATTTATATGTATGTCATTCTTCCTAAGCTCATACCCAAGAATTCCCATTTCCTCATATTTTTTGCCTAATGTATTTTTAAAAAGTATCTTTGAATCCATTGGTGAAACGCATCGTCTAGGTAACCAAAATTGGTTTTTATGTGAGTCTGTTGACAATCTAACTTAATCCTTCTTTTTTGCAGACTGGCTGCTTGAGTCAGTTTCTCGGAGACCCTTTTCTACTCTACTAAAAAATAAAGAGTCTAGCATGAAATATAGGAGATGTTAATGAAAAAGTCCGCCATGAATTCGCAAAAATTAATAAAGAGAGATTGAGCATTAGCAAAAAGAGAGGTCAACCGTTTGTACCTGAATAAATTGAACTGAAAAAAAGGTATAATCTAGGGATGATTCGATATAGTTTAATCTCATGCTGTTAGACTACATCGTTTACCGAATGATGTAGAAATGTCATTCCAAAAGTTTTTAAACAAATTATAAATTTTAATAATTTTTTACATCAGATTTTCAATCTGGTGACGAAAAAACTTGTACCTAAACTTGATTGGAACTTAGTTATACATAAATACGAACGATTTTTAATAGTTTCTAGCACTTCTTGATACTTTTTTCGGAACATAATCGTTTTACCTGAATCCCATATATATATATATATATATATATATATATATATATATATATATATATATATATATATATATATCTATATATCTATATATATATATATATATATATATATATATATATATACCCACTATGCAAATAAATATTACAGTTATGTTAATTCAACATTACATTGTGATAATGTTCGTCCTTTTTTTCCTCTTGTTTTCATCACATGCACATCTATACAACCGCTTATGCCCAGCTTGTGGCTGTTAACATTTGTGATGTTTCAACTTAACTTCTCAGCGATGTTAAAGCGCTGCCTTTTTACATTGCTGTGATGTTACTAGAACTTCCTCAAAAGTAAGTCTTTATAACGAACTAAAAACAACATTTCTGTTACATTCTGAAATGCCTTTTAACATCTTGTCGATGTTAATGCAATGTCTAAAAAATAACATCTTATCAATGATCTAAATGAGACATTTCAAAAACAATACAGTGTATTCTCGTAGATGTTGTATGGACATTACATAAACCTCTAAATAATATACCTCAAACATTCTGGATGACATCCTATAGATGTTTCTGTGCCTAATCAGCAAATACAGGGTGAACAACTAAGAACGCCGGCTGTCGGCCATATTTCAAAAAATAGTCATAGTACAACTTTAAAAAAATACCTTCAGGAAAATGACCCTGAAAAATCGCTGGAAAATATTTTTGAGTTCCTAAAATATCTCGTATGGGGTGGAATGAACACTTAAAAACATAATACTGTGATTATCTCCAAAAAAGACATACTAAATGTATCCTAGAAATACAATGTTTGATATATTGTTGAGATTATGAAAAAATGTAGTTAGGGACTTTTTGTCTGTATTCTTCAAGTAAGGGGTGGGGGAACACTTTTTTTTTAAATCGACATCCATGTTTTTGGCTTCGTTTGAAAGAGTTTTTCCTTTTTAATAAGAAATGCTTAACAAAAATAACAAAATAGGACAATTTTGTCAACGCTTTGTGAAAAAGTCCACAATTTTCCCATTTTTCTCGGAAATTTCAAATGTAATGAGGCATTTTTTAAATTCTGATGGAAAGGGGTTAAAAAATAGGAATCTATTCCAAGATATAAGATTTACAATATCAAATATAAAAAAATGCTTCAATTTACATTTGAAATTTCCGAGTGGATACAAAATTATCTAATTTTGTTATCAATCTTATTAAACAGAAAAACTTTTAAATGCAGCTAAAATCATTAATATCGGTTGAAAAACGAAAAAGTTATACATTTGTTCATAAGTTTGAACCTTCCCCACCCATAATTTGAAGAATAATGGCAAAAAATCTCCTTAATTAAATTTATTCATAATCTCATCAAGATTTCAAAAATTGTATTTTTAGGACACCTTTAGTATGTTTTTTTGGAGTATTATGTTTTCGAGTGTTCATTCCACCCCTAGCGGATATTTTAGAGACTGCAAAATATTTTCCAGCAATTTTTCAGGATCCCTCACCTAAAGGTAATTTTTTTGAAAGTTGTACCATGATTCATTTCTGAGATGTGGCCTACAGTCGTTCTTAGTTGTTCATCCTGTACAATTAAAATAAAATAGCAAAAAAATAATAAAGGATTTAAAACGTTTATTCACTATTAATGAACAGTACAGTAAATTTGAAAAAAACAGGTACAAAATTAGAAAAAAAAATATCTTGTCCAGCAATCCAACCTAAAAAAAATAAAATTGTGTAAGCATATTACATAACAAGTCTGGAAAGTGGAAACTATTGAACACATTCAGTAAAAGCAAGAAATGAAAAAGGGTATATTAATCCGTAGTTACCATAACGTAACATACTTTGAAACTGAATTAATAAAGTTTAACGGATATACATACATTACAGCTAAATTACAGAAAATTTATTAGAATAGTTTATTAATTATGTTAAAACTAATAAAAATTTTACACCATAAAGATTTAATGAAACATTACGTTACATCAACAGAAATCCAATCTGATTAAAGAAAATTCTATCGTTTACTTACGGTTACTTTTTTCGAGTGCCTCAACCATTCCATAACGTACACTTCAAAATCCTTATCTGTGAAATATTTGAAGGTGTTCTGAACAACAGCTAATAAAACAATTACTTTAGATCAAATTTTGACCATGGAGACCTTTGATCGATCATCATAAACTACATCAAACTTGATTTTCAGCCAATTGACTGGGACCCATTTTCCATAAGATACATGCGGGGTTCTTCTAAGGAATAATAACATATTTTATTTCAAGAAGTGACTTTTCATGATTTATCCATGCCTCACTCCATTTGGCAGGTAAATTCAGGTGTGCTATGAAAATTCATACTTCTTTTCTGTATAAAATAATATACTATTCTCATTAATTAACATCGTGGAATTGTAACTTTATGAAAACTAAGCATTATTAATACACTGTATACAAAAAAAACTACTTACTTATGAAGAAGAGATATGAACACATTATCAAGTTAAATGAGTTTATAATTAATTGTATCCAATTGAGTATCCAATAGCTGTGTTTCTACCATAATAAATAATTGAATGCTGTTTGTTGACTGGAGCATTCAGTATCGTAAGTTACATATTCTTCAACTAGATTAATATAGGTACCATTGTAAGGGACAAATACAGCTTATTTATTGTGTTCAGTGAATTTCCAAATGGAAATGAGCTTTTTAACAGAAATATCTGTTTTTAAAGTCTTAAACAGTCTCTAATTGTTCACAAGAATTGTTAGTAATAATGTTAAAATTTTCTAAACCTGCAAAACTATATTGATGGCTAAGACTACTACTAAAAAAACTAAAACTAGAGATACTTGATTCAATATTTTTTGTACTGTTTAATACAATGTTTGTATCAGACTATCTGATATAATTACTCCCCTTTCATTACATAATTACCAACTATTTGTTTTTTTATTTTATTTGTATAAGTAGCTTCTGAAACATCTTGAACATAGAAAATGTTTCCTTCTAGATTTAAATATCTGCGAACATATGAGCATATTTTATTATTAATAATAATATCTACCCTATTGCAATATCAAGTTTTTTGTAGGGTATAATGCATATCTAGGATTTGAAATATTGTGAATCGTTTTCAAAATATACTTACTAGGTAACTAAAATATTTTAAAAATTGAAAAAACCCTTATTTTGTAATATAATGTTAGTGTACAATTCCGCCACATGGAATTTCAATGTATAATAGCCGATTAAAGTATTGAATGATTATTAAGTTTTAATAATTATGATTTTGGAATAGGTACTTACCGATAACAATTGTTGTTCGTCCATTATAACTAAGTATAGAAACTGTAGCTTAGTAGGAACTAACGAAAACGAAGACCACTTTATTCAAGTGCTACTTGCAGAATATGTGCTTCCTGCAAATAAAATATAACTATAACACATAACTGAAAACCATCCGCCATTTCATGCTTGTCATTTTTGTTTCCACAGATAACTACTGTATGTTTCGTTCATCAGTTCCTCTTCTGTTTTCTTCTTTTTTATGTTGCTGTGATGTTTAATATGAGATATTACTGAGAGTTTTATGAACTAACGTCGTACAGACGTAATAAGTACGATGTTAATAAAAATTATTTCGAAAGACGTAAAAGTAACTGCAACATGTGATCATCTTAGAAACATGTAAATTTGTAATATTACAGTAACGTTATGTATGTGACATTAGTGAGAAGTATACAAATTAACACCGTATGAATGTTTCCTATAGGAAGTTACTAAAAAGAAATTCATAGGATGTGTATGTAACTACGAATTCAAGTATTACTGTGTACATCAAAAATATGTTTTATTTACATGATATGGATGTTAATAGAGTTGGTAATAAAATTAGGACATCTAGGAGATATCTTATTAACGTTTTAAATAAACATCACGAAAAGTCTCTAGAAAGAACATCACAAAAAAGACTTGTTACGTTTCTTGTTTAGTGGGTATATATATATATTTATATATATATATATATATATATATATATATATATATATATATATATATATATATAAGAAAGATAGTCTTTGCTGACTAGTTAGGAATAAAACAAGTGAATATTGAGGATTGCAGCAAAAAATTGGAAAAGATATACTCTTAGCGGAAAATGTCCAAGCTTTCGAGGATGTTTGTCCTCATCATCAGGGAAACTAGAATGAAAAAACAACAGTTGAATACTATGGTCAAAGAGAATAATTAAAAATGAAATTCACAACCACGTGTGTACTTACCTCCGAAGTGAGGTAAGATTCCATAAAGATGTAAAATCGTAAACTACAGATCGTAAATTGTGGAATATTCAAGTAGGAATTGAACCAACGGCCAAATCAATCGTGTCATAGCAACAATTGTAATTGTCGCAGCATTTTATAAAATAAAACCATTTATTTCATCTTCATGTGTCACCATACTAAACGCCGGCGAGGAAATGATATATTTTGCCTCCAAAAGGGATGTAACAAGAGACAAACAGTGTTACCAACGTCAATCATGAGCTGTGGGACAATGCCACTATTTTCGTAATGGCTGCTGTAGGGCCAACAATTGGTGTAATAAGAAGATGTAATATTGTTGAATAGAGGAAGAGAGAAAGAAAGTGTGAGACAGAGCTAGGAGAACGCTCTCATTTTTATTATGTTTAGAGTGCGTAGAGAACATCACTTCGTTATGACTAACACAAAGGAAGGAAAGAGAAGACAACAGTACAGAAATATTAATATGTAATAATAAATATAGTAATTAAGTAATTTAATAGTTCTCCAATCCGAATGTATCTACCAACACCAATACACTCAAAATTAGTTTTAATTATTATTATTTGTTTACTTGAATGTATCTACCAACACCAATACATTCAAAGTAAGTTTATTATTATTATTATTATTGAATTAAAGTAATAAGGGTGGTGTTGTCAGGAGCAACATAGTTATTTCCCACCACTTGATGTGCAAAATTAGTATCTAAGGACAACAAAAATGAGTAGATCTCACTTAAGTGATCAATATCAGTTTTCTTGTTAATTACATTATTGTTTTGTGAAATGAAAGCCATTTCCAAGAATGATCTTTTCGTTTTGTTAGACTCAGTCGCTAACACCTTCACAGCCTCATAATTCATCTGATGATCAAGAGAATTTACATGAAAAGCTAACGCGCACCTCTCTGAGTGTAATCTAGCATCACTCTTATGTGAAACTATACGGTTAGATAGAGATATTAAAGTCTGTCTGATATATTGTTTATCACAATCTCTGCAAGGAATACTATACACCACGTTAGTAAGTGAAGTCAAGGGATCCTTATCTTTAACTCTAGAGTAAATCGATCTGATTGAAAGAACAGTTTTATTAGCAATTTTAAAATCACCACATGAACGGAGCAATCTGGCAAGTCTCGGAGTTATGTCCTTAATATATGGCAAAGTAGCGAAAACCGGTCGAGAAGGGGACACATCAGTTCCAACATCCGTCTGGGCTAAATTAGGATGGCTATCTTCATGCAACAAATCCACAGCATTAGATGTGCTGAATAATATCTTATTCAATAAAGGTCTTGGATAAGAGTTATCCAAAAAGAGGTTAAGTAAAATATTGAGATTTTTATTATGAAAAACATTATTTGAAATTCTGAGTACTCTCTGCTTCATTTGTTTAACCAAATTCACTTTCATGGAATGTTTGTGGTAGGAGTGATAATTAAGATATCTACCAAAGCTGCATGGCTTCCTGTACCAATCTAAAATAATTATATTGTTGTTACGAATAAATTTTGTATCTAAGAAAGGTACGGAATTCTCGAAGTCTTCCATTTCGATTGTGAATTGGATATTAGGATCAAAGCTATTAAATGTATCCAGAAGTTCATCAAGGTCTTCTCGAGGAAGTGCCAAAATAATGTCATCAACATACTTTTTTATAAAAAAAGGAGTAAAAGAAAGAACAGGTATGACTGTATCCAGAACATCGTCCATGACATATGCTGCTAAGATAGGAGAAATTGACGCTCCCATTGGAGTACCAAAAGTTTGTTTGTAAATTTTGTTATTAAAGGAGAAATAAGTACTATCAAACAGAAAAACTATTAATTCAAGAAAAGCTTCCTTCGGGATGGAGCAATGGACACCGATACGATCCCAATCCTTATCGATAGCTCTCAAACAAGCATCAAGATAAACATTACTGAACAACGAGACCACATCCAAACTGGCCAGAAGATAATTTTATTCTCTTCCGAAAATTCATAAACCAGTTCTCTCTGTAAGACCGATAGTGGCTTCCATAGGAGCCCCCACAGAAAATATTGCACAGTTCTGTACAGAAATACTACTCTTTTGAAGTCTCTGAAAAGTTTAATAACTTAGAAATTCCAGAAAATTATGTTCTGGCCAGTTTGGATGTGGTCTCGTTGATCAGTAATGTTTATCTTGATGCTTGTTTGAGAGCTATCGATAAGGGTTGGGATCGTATCGGTGTCCATTGCTCCATCCCGAAGGAAGCTTTTCTTGAATTAATAGTTTTTCTGTTTGATAGTACTTATTTCTCCCTTAATAACAAAATTTACAAACAAACTTTTGGTACTTCAATGGGAGCGTCAATTTCTCCTATCTTAGCAGCATATGTCATGGACGATGTTCTGGATACAGTCATACCTGTTCTTTCTTTTACTCCTTTTTTTATAAAAAAGTATGTTGATGACACTATTTTGGCACTTCCTCGAGAAGGCCTTGATAAACTTCTGGATACATTTAATAGCTTTGATCCTAATATCCAATTCACAATCGAAATGGAAGACTTCGAGAATTCCGTACCTTTCTTAGATACAAAATTTATTCGTAACAACAATATAATTATTATAGATTGGTACAGGAAGCCATGCAGCTCTGGTAGATATCTTAATTATCACTCCTACTACAAACATTCCATGAAAGTGAATTTGGTTAAACAAATGAAGCAGAGAGTACTCAGAATTTCAAATAATGTTTTTCATAATAAAAATCTCAATATTTTACTTAACCTCTTCTTGGATAACTCTTATCCAAGACCTTCATTTAATAAGATATTATTCAGCACATCTAATGCTGTGGATTTGTTGCATGAAGATAGCCATCCTAATTTAGCCCAGACGGATGTTGGAACTGATGTGTCCCCTTCTCGACCGGTTTTCGCTACTTTGCCATATATTAAGGACATAACTCCGAGACTTGCCAGATTGCTCCGTTCATGTGGTGATTTTAAAATTCCTAATAAAACTGTTCTTTCAATCAGATCGATTTACTCTAGAGTTAAAGATAAGGACCCCTTGACTTCACTTACTAACGTGGTGTATAGTATTCCTTGCAGAGATTGTGATAAACAATATATCGGACAGACTTTAAGATCTCTATCTAACCGTATAGTTTCACATAAGAGTGATGCTAGATTACACCCAGAGAGGTGCGCGTTAGCTTTTCATGTAAATTCTCTTGATCATCAAATGAATTATGAGGCTGTGAAGGTGTTAGCGACTGAGTCTAACAAAATGAAAAGATCATTCTTGGAAATGGCTTTCATTTCACAAAACAATAATGTAATTAACAAGAAAACTGATATTGATCACTTAAGTGAGATCTACTCATTTTTGTTGTCCTTAGATACTAATTTTGCACATCAAGTGGTGGGAAATAACTATGTTGCTCCTGACAACACCACCCTTATTACTTTAATTCAATAATAATAATAATAAACTTACTTTGCATGTATTGGTGTTGGTAGATACATTCAAGTAAACAAATAATAATAATTAAAACTAATTTTGAGTGTATTGGTGTTGGTAGATACATTCGGATTGAAGAACTATTAAATTACTTAATTACTATATTTATTATTACATATTAATATTTCTGTACTGTTGTCTTCTCTTTCCTTCCTTTGTGTTAGTCATAACGAAGTGATGTTCTCTACGCACTCTAAACATAATAAAAATGAGAGCGTTCTCCTAGCTCTGTCTCACACTTTCTTTCTCTCTTCCTCTATTCAACAATATTACATCTTCTTATTACACCAATTGTTGGCCCTACAGCAGCCATTACGAAAATAGTGGCATTGTCCCACAGCTCATGATTGACGTTGGTAACACTGTTTGTCTCTTGTTACATCCCTTTTGGAGGCAAAATATATCATTTCCTCGCCGGCGTTTAGTATGGTGACACATGAAGATGAAATCAATGGTTTTATTCTATAAAATGCTGCGACAATTACAATTGTTGCTATGACACGATTGATTTGGCCGTTGGTTCAATTCCTACTTGAATATTCCACAATTTACGATCTGTAGTTTACGATTTTACATCTTTATGGAATCTAACCTCACTTCGGAGGTAAGTACACACGTGGTTGTGAATTTCATTTTTAATTATTCTCTTTGACCATAGTATTCAACTGTTGTTTTTTCGTTCTAGTTTCCCTGATGATGAGGACAAACATCCTCGAAAGCTTGGACATTTTCCGCTAAGAGTATATATTTCCCAATTTTTTGCTGCAATCCCCAATATTCACTAGTTTTATATATATATATATATATATATATATATATATACACACTGTGTCCGTAAAGTATGGAACAAATTCATTTTTAGCTAAACAGACCATTTTAAGAAATAATCCTGAAACACGTCGATTTTTGATTTTAATTTACCGTATTTTGAAATAATAATCTAATATACAGGGTGAATTACTTTCGAGTAATGACGTCACCGTCATTTTTTTTAAATGGAACACCCCCATTTTCTCTCAATTTTCGTATTACTCTAGCTGAGCTGATTCCAAAAATGTATCACATGTTGATTCCAATTGGTACAGGGTGGACAAAAATACAATAGTTTTGTGTGTGCTCATAAAGTAACGCCTAACATTCTTTATTAGTTAAATTAACAATATTATCAAAAATACTTATTGTCTAGCGGACAGAATATGATGAAATACATGACTTTATAAATGTTCGAACTGCAGCCCTTGCTGTATTTGACAGTAACCCAAACGGTGTACAAATTCTTGTTGAAGCTTGTTTATTGTGTCTTGAGAAATATTGTTTATTGTTATCCGCATTCTCTCTTTTAATTCTTGAATATTTGCTGGTTTCGTTTGATACACAACATTCTTCAGATGGCCCCACATAAAATAATCCAAAGGATTGAAATCTGGTGACCTCGCTGGCCATTCAATAGGTCCACGTCTACCAATCCACCTGTTCGGAAAAATTTCATCTAGATACCTTCTAACATCTACAGCATAATGTGGAGGTACACCATCCTGTTGGAACCATAAACTTTCATCACAACATTCAGGATTACGTCTGCTGGGAAACAAATTACGTAAAGTAGGTACGAGATACTCCCTTAAAAACTCAAGGTACGTTGCCCCATTTAAATTACCTTCGATAAAGTAGGGTCCGATGATTCGATTTCTTACAATTCCAGCCCATACATTTACCTTTTGCGGGTATTGTGTATGATGCTCACGCATCCAGTGGGGGTTTTCTTTGGCCCAGTATCTACAATTCTGACGGTTAACCTCGCCATTTAACGTGAAAGTGGCCTCATCAGAAAAAATAATGTTTTGTATCAAGAGAGGGTCTCGGTGACATTTATCCATCATTATTTCGCAAAATTGGATTCTTCTATCGGGATCATCTTCGTTTAATTCATGCACAAGTTTGATTTTATAAGGATGCCATTTTTCAAGCTTTAATAATTTGTGTACCGTTGTTTTGCTAACACCGATATCGCGACTAACTTTACGCACAGAAGTGTGCGCGTCTTCTTCAAAACTAAGTAAAACATCTGATGATGTATCAGCATTTGCAGAGGGATGACCTGATTTGCGTACATTTTCAACCGTACCAGTTTCTCGAAATTTCTTTTCAATCTTACTGACTGTTGAACGCGTTATATGTCTTTCTGGATATTTATTATTAAACAAATTACACACTTTCATCTGAGTTCGCGATCTGTCTCCATACCCAATCATCCCAAGTATTTCAATTTTTTATTTTACACTTAACTCCATTTCTAATTCAAATTAAATCTAAGCAATAATTAAAACATTCACGAATACCAAAAATATTGTAGTACTAAACTGTCACTGAACATCAATAAATTAGTAAACAAATAATGACATTTCACAAAAAACTAGACGACTATGTTTTTTTTTTAAAATTGATAAGAAATAATTTCTTTCATATTCTGTTTGCTAGACCACAAGTACCAAACATGTTTGGAAACAGCTCATTTTTATTAATCTAAAAATGTAACAAACTACAGGGTGTTATAATTAAACCAATTGCCACTAGATAATAAGTATTTTTGATAATATTGTTAATTTAACTAATAAAGAATGTTAGGCGTTACTTTATGAGCACACACAAAACTATTGTATTTTTGTCCACCCTGTACCAATTGGAATCAACATGTGATACATTTTTGGAATTAGCTCAGCTAGAGTAATCCGAAAATTGAGAGAAAATGGGGGTGTTCCATTTAAAAAAAATGACGGTGACGTCATTACTCGAAAGTAATTCACCCTGTATATTAGATTATTATTTTAAAATATGGTAAATTAAAATCAAAAATCGACGTGTTTCAGGATTATTTCATAAAATGGTCTGTTTAGCTAAAAATCAATTTGTTCCATACTTTACGGACACAGTGTATATATATATATATATATATATATATATATATATACATATATATATATATATATATATATATATATATATATATATATATAAAAGATGTAGGAATATCGCGTGATATGTTAACAACAACAAGAAAGAGATTCATGGGTTATTCACGCAAAGTAAAGGGCTACTGAAATATATATATATGTGTGTGTGTGTGTGTGTTAAAATTTGTTGAGTCCAGTCCTGAGAGATCTGTCTACGATATTAAAAAACTTATCCCATTTGCTTGGCCTCGATAATACCGTACGATTCAAAAGACGAAAGCAAGTTTTTGTGACAAAAGAAATATTTTATTTTCTTGGTTCATATCATTTGTTCTTCGTTCTTTTTAGCTAACTATATCGAATTTGATAAATAAAGGTAATTGGTTTTCTTTCCATCTGAGCTAAGTAATCATTCATTTTTAACCTCGGAGTATATCAAAACTAAAAGTTTTTCCTCCAAGATAGTGTCGAAAAAACTCAAGAAATCGATCGGTTTATTATCGTTTTTTTAATGTTTCAATATTTTTTTTTCTTTATTTAACGTGCTCGGCTACAAAGGCCACTCACACAGGTACAGTTAATTAATAATAGGAGTACATACTAATGTTAATATATAAATATATACTACATTGTGTTAAATTTTGTGGTAAAGTTGTACATTTTTTAGGAACTGCAGTATGCTTCGTTAGGGTTACTCAATAATTCTTCTATGTTGGAATTAAGGTGGAGCTGCTGTCTTTCTGTTAGGTATTGTTGACATTCAGTGAGAATGTGTTTGATTGTGATGCTAGATTTATAATCGATACTCGAAATTACTTTTTTAAAAACTTTATTTACACAACTAACTACTTTAATTAGATATTTTCAAGTTTACAAGTTAAAGATTGACAAAGAACTGAGCTACAAAATATATAATTCGAATAAAGTAAAAAATGCAGAAATAACAGTTTGCATGAATATGATGATATGAGAATCTGCTGACGTTGAAGGTTCCATAAGAAACGGTGACATAATTCCTCCCTTCGAAATTTCAACTCTGAGGGTTAGCGAGGAAGTTGAATAGATTCCAGGTCCATTGGTTGATCTTCTTTTTTCTTAGATTTAAATTGGGTCGATAGTTTTCTAACAATGATATATCCTCCTAGTATAACCAATAGACAATAAATTATAATTGTCCATTGCGAGTGTGGTGTATTTTCTGAAATTTTAACTCTGGATCATTTTCGAGAATTTTGGTTTTAATTTGGTTCAGGTCATCTAGGTTGATGTCTTGCAGTTGAATACTGGTAGGAACGTTTTGTATTTCCATAGCTTTGACTTCTAGTTCAGGAAACGAGATGGGTTGACTTGAGACTTGGATGTCATTTCGGTTTACTATTTTGGTGACTTGTGTTTTTATTAGGCATCCTTTTGGTATTCGTATAAGGTATGTATTTTTGACTGTTATGGTTTCGACTTGATCATGACATGTCAGTGTAATGGTTTCTTGAAATGGAAAAACTGCAATCCATTGGTTGGTGTTGTCCAGACGTTGGAAAAACGTTTTGGGGATGCTGATTTTTGACTGTTGGCAATTGGAAGTGTTTTTTATATTTAGTAGTTCCACTTCGCACGGATTTTCATCTTTAACATCTTGGAGGTCGGTGTACTCGCAGAGATGTAGTGTTGACGGATACAGTCCCAGACAAGGTTTGCTCATAGATGCATATTGAACGTTATTTTTTGTTAGATATATTTTATTTGGGATAATTGCTTTAAATTGACCTTCTTTTCTAATGGGGATAGGGTACAAATGATAATAATCAAAATTCTGAGAATTCGGTATTGGAATCTGTAATACATAAGTTATTTTTCCATTTAATATGTAACAGTGGATTTTTATGATTTTTTCAAATCATTTGTTTTTATTATACTTGGATGCATGACTCCTAGCTTCGAAAATGTTATTGATGTTTCAATATCTTGTAATATTGAGATTATTATTTCCAGCATGTTAATAATTTGGTTAATAGTATCTTTAATTAACATCGCATTTTCTCGATAGACGCTTCCTTCAACGATTAATGCAATTTGTTTCAATTTTGATTCTAAAAGATTTTCGTTATGACTTATTTGATTGATTGTAAAGTTAAATTTGTTTATTAATGCTATAGAAAGAGAATTTTGTACTTTTATATTATTGGTTAATTGATTTTGGTTTCCTTGAAGTTCTTTGATTATTTCTTCGTATCTTTCTCCGTCACTTGCATCTAAATTTCCAGTTATACTTTTAAAAATAGATCCTAAACCATTAATAAGTCCTCTTTTTGATCTATGAGACAACGGTATTATTTCGAGTAATTTATTTTGAACTTTTTCTTCTGAGAAACTCAGAATTTTTAGGTAGTTTGAAACATCATGTGAATAATTTAAGTTTTTAGAAATTTGATATTTTAGATCTTTCGAATGAGAATTTAATTTTTTGACTTCGTTAACGATTGGATTCAAATCAAAATAATGAATGAGATTGAAATTACTTTCTTTAATTTTTGCGGTTCCTAATTTTAATGGGATTAGTCCAAAATTGTTCTCCATATTTTTCATGGTTATTTTTCTTTGGGAAAGTCCTAAGGCTCCCATAGATCTGAAATAGTTTAAATTATTTTAGGTTTAAAATTCGTATGTAGTTTTTAATGGGCGCTTAATATTATCCATATGAATTTTATTTTGAGAATCAGTGGTAATTATTTTTTTCTGCCGATTTAACTTTTTAATTTTTGTCGACTTTTTAAACTTATTTGCTTGTTTTTGTCTCTTATGTAATTTGATGAAAACATTTTGATCCTTTTCAAATATTTGGGGGTCATCGCGGTTTTTATTAATTTTTTCGATTCGTTTTTCTTTTTCTTTTATCAAATTTTCATTTAATTTTGAATAAAGTATTTTGGACCTTTCTTTGTGGTCATTTATATAGTCGTTTAGAAGTATTTTATCTATTTCTAGGTTGAATGGATCGTTAGTATTTAGGTGGCCATTAATAACATCAATAGGTTTTAACTTTGTGGTGGAATGTATGGAATTATTATATGCGAGAATTGCATAGATCATTTTTACTGTGATAGGTGTTTTGAGGAAACCTCTCGTATTTAATAACCGAATGTGTTCGATAATGGTTGAATGAAATCTTTCGATCGAACCTTGTGATTGAGGGTGGTCCGGACAGCAGAAATGAATTTTTATTTTATGAAGACTTAAGAGTTCTGAAATAACGGAATTTTTAAATTCAGTGCCATTGTCACTGAAAATTTGTTCGGGTACACCATGGTGAGAAAAGAAGGTTACAAGGTTGTTAACTATTTCAGTACTGGACAAGGTAGTCAGGTGGTATGCCTGGGCATATTTAGAAAAAGCGTCGATAATTGTCAAAAATTTATTCTGTTCCATCGTGAATGTATCTATGTATAATATTTGGAAGGGTTTGTTGGCAGTAGGGGTTTGGTTCATTTTTATTGTAATGGGGTTTCTTTCATATTTACTTTGTTGGCATACTTCACAATCATTTATATATGTTTGTATGGAGTTTTTCATAAACGGCCAGTAATACTTTTCTTTAATTCGTTGGTATGTTTCGTCGATACCTCTATGGTTGCTTTTACTTTCGTGGTAAGATTGAATTACTTCTTTTAAGTCGTTTTTGTTTGTTATGTCGATTAATTTTTTCATGCATTTTTTAAGGTTTAAGGAAGAATTTTTAAAATATTTTTGTAAAATTACTAGAAAGGGTTCGAATATTTCAGGGTTTTCAAAGTAAATGTAGTATTGTGTCTGTGGATTAATATAATTCTTTATGAAGTCGATAACATCCTTTTCAAAGTTGTTTTGTGAAAATTGTACTTTAATACGTTTTTTGTTTTCAAAAAGAATTTTAATTTTGGAGTTAGCTGGGGAGTGGAGAACGGAATTTATTATGATTTGATTTTGGCCATAGTTAACGGCAGTATTTATGGTTGGAATTTCGAAGGTTGGGTTTTGTTCAATATTGGAATGAATAGTTTCGTTATTGGATTGGATTTCGGTCTGATCTGGTAGGTCATTTTCGGGTTCTGAGTTTGGTTGAACTAATAATGAGATATCGTCTCCATTATCACTTAGATTTTCAGGAAGGGGAAAATTGTCAGTATAAAGGTCAATTAGGTCATTTTTTTGGGAAGTGTTAGGTTGGTCGTAGTTGAAGAGATTTGTTGGTTGTTTGTTATGCTGATCTGTATTTGAAAGTATATCGTCTAATTCTTTCCAAAAGGTGTCTGTTTCTTTAGTGTGAATTTCTATTCTCGAAAGTGCGTCAGCGTTAGAGTTTAAAGTTCCTTTTTTATATATAATGTTATAAGTATACTCTGATAGTTTTAATTTCCAACGGGTGAACTTAGTGTTTTCGTCTTTAAGGGAGAAAAGCCATTTTAGGGGTTTATGATCGGTGATGATATTAAATACTTTTCCAAATAGATAAGGCCTAAAATATTTGGTTGCCCAAACAATAGCTAAAAGTTCTTTTTCAATTACAGAATAATTTTGTTCCGAATCGTTTAGGGTGCGTGATGCATAGGCTATTGGTAAATTCTTACCAATTGGCCCTTGCGACAATACTGCATGGCCCTTGCGACAATACTGCAGCTATAGCGACATTACTCGCGTCGGTTGTCAAATTAAATGGTTTAGAAAAATCTGGGTATTTTAAAATTGGTTCGTTAATTAAAAGGTTTTTACAGTTGTCAAAACATTTTACAAACTCATGATCGTGTACAATTTTAGCTCCCTTCTTTAGACATTTTGTTAGTGGTTTGGTGATTTTTGCAAAATTCGGTATAAACCTACGATAATAGCCTAAAAGTCCTAGGAATCCTTTAATTTGTTTAGTATTGCAAGGTATAGGGTACTCTTTAATTGCTTTAATTTTATCCGGGTTCGGCCTTACGCCTTCCGGAGTGACAACGTGTCCTAGATAAGCCACTTCCTTTCTAAGAAATTCAGACTTGTCTAGCTGGATTTTAAAATTTGATTCTCTTAGTCGTTGAAAAACATTTTTAAGGCGTTCAACGTGTTCTTGTAAAGAAGTTGAAAATACGATAATATCATCTAAGTATACAAGACATTGTTCGTTTTGTATACCTCGAAGAATATTATCCATTACCCTTTGAAAGGTAGCGGGTGCTCCTTTCAGTCCAAATGGCATTCTTAAGAATTCCCAATGACCGTTTTCGGTGGTAAACGCGGTTTTTTCGGTGTCCTTTTCATCCATCTCGATTTGATGGAAGCCACTGGCTAAATCAAGGGTGGTGAAATATTGACACCTACCTAGTTTATCCAATAGGTCAGTAATATTGGGGAGAGGGTATTTGTCGTCAATGGTTTTAGAGTTTAATTGTCTATAGTCTATTACAACTCTCCATTTTTGTTTTCCTGAAGCGTCTAATTTTTTTGGGATAATCCATATAGGAGATGACCACGGTGAGTTGCTAGGCCTAATAATTTTTGAGTCTAACATTTTTTTTATTTGTTTCTGTACTTCGTTCTTAAATATAAAGGGATATCTATATGGTCTAGAGTAAACAGGGATTTCGTTTGTGGTTTTAATTTGATGTTTTATTCTGTTTGTAAAGGTCAAAGGTAAATCTTCTTGATAAAATATATCTGAATATTCTTTTATTAAATTGGATATTACAAGTTTTTCTTCAGAATTTAAGTGGTCAGTTCTGAATGTTGATAAGTCTATGCATTGGTTTGGTATTTCGTCAAAATTATTTAACTCAAATTGTTGTATGAATTGTTTGTCAAAATTTTCTACAGCGATTGGTTCGGAAAAGTCAACAGTAATTGGGTCCATTGAATTATTAAGAATTGTTGTTAGAGCTTCACCGTCTTTTGCTATTGTCAATGATTCGGGTATTTCACAATTGTGAATTTTTTGATGAGGAATTATTATTTCACCATTGGGTATAGAGGTTCTAACTTTAATTACTTGTTCGTACCGAGGAGATACTTTTATCAAATTTAATTCGTTTTCGGTTGGGTGATAAAGCAATCGAATTTTTGTATAAGGTGTCGATAGAAAACCTTCTTTAACATTTAAACTAGCTTGTAATAATTTTAGGTTATCGAGGCCTATTAGTCCATGGAATATATTGTGAAATTTGAATAAATAAAACTTGATATTTGTTGGTTTTGGTAGTTCAAAAATTTTTGAAGCTGTCACAGTGGCACTGTGTTTGTGGGCTGATTTTTGAAATACGGTTGAAACTATAAATGGATCATTATTTATTTGTTTTGGGTAAAATTTATAAGCTACGTTGGGGTCTAAAAAAGATTTAGTTGAGCCTGTATCAATTAAAAATTTTAGATTATGCTCAGGAAAAATTATATAAGGTAATTCACTGGAATTTGTGTTATTAAATGATATAATTTGTGGTATTATGTCTGATTTCTCTGGCGAGGCTTGTTTTGAAAATTTACATTTGTTTCGTTTAAATCAATTAGGTCATAACTTTCATTATCAAGTGTTTCATTTTCATTTATATTATAATCTTCGTTACAAACATTGTTATTGGAAAAATTTGGATTAAAATTTTGAAAAGAGGGACCAGGTTCTTGGCATTCTGTGTTAAATAGTTCTTCCGACACAAAATTTCGTGTTTGTTGGTTTTGGTTAAATGGGTGAGAGAAATTTTGATTATTTCGCGTCGAAATATTCGCTCCTCTATTAAATGTATTACGCGTAGAGATACTCATAGGGGTGGCCCTTGGCAAATTTTGGTTTTGTTGTTGGTTCGGCTTAAAAACGTTAACATTCCTATTCTGATTAAAAACTGAATTCGTTGGAAAATTTTGATTTCTTATTGGTTGACTTTGAATTGGTATAGGCCCTGTCGGAAATGAGTTTCTTGTTATAAAAGTATTATTCGGTGTGTGTGAATTAAAATTGTTCCGATTATACGTATTGTTAGGATTATTAAAATAAGACTGATTGTTAAAATTTGGTTTAAATTGTTGTCTTGACTGAGGCATTGGTTGTCTAGGTAAATTTCTATTTTGTGGATTTTGAAAGTAGTGCATATTATCTTCTTCTAGAACGTATTGTAATGCCTCACTCAAGGTTTTGGGTTTCATGCAGCGGATTGTGGTTCCTAAAGGTTCCTTAAGACCCGACAAAAATGTTTTCAAAGCTAGGTTGTTGTATAAATCCCTTTTAAGTATCTTATTTTCTAATGTTTGTTCGTGCAGATCTATATAACTACAAACAAGGTTTAAAATATTTAACACTCTGTCATAAAACTGCTGGGGTCTCTCACCGTTTCCTTGTCTCATCATAACAAGGTCACGATTAAGGGATGATTCATCTCTTTGGTCCGCAAAATTTCGAGAAAGTGTATCTTTAAGAGATGTCCAGGAAGTCACATTTTGTATGTTAACTACAAGTTTAGCATTTCCTCGTAGTTTGGAAATGAGTGAATTAATTAAATATACGTTTTGGAAATGGTTGGGTTGGTCTCTAATATAAAAAGTATTAATAATTGAGTCGCAGACAGATAAATAGCGGTAAAGTTCGTTGGGGTTTCCATCGAACTCTGGTACGCAATTTATGTATTCTGCCTTGAATTCCGTCATTTTTACGTTATTTTTTCGTGTCGATTGATTAGAAACTTGAAGGTCACTTAAAGCATTAATTTTTAATTTTTCTAAATTGTTAATTAAAGAATCTACTGACATGAATAAATTAATTAATTGTATACTATTGATTACTTACAGGATAATTAAGGTAAACTTGAGCATTCCTTGGCTGTAACTATAAGGACGAACACTTTCTCTGTTGAGTTTTCGTAGTCCTTGCAAAGTTGAACGATGCTTGTCTCAACTTTCGTCGTCCTCCGTCTTGAAGGGCTTCGATGGTCTTCAAATAGATGGGTTTTCTCGATTTTTAGAGAGCCTCTCCACTTCCGACACCTCCAATCACAGATTACAACGGTTCGATATCTAGTTAATCGTTGAAACGAAAATTAGACACGTTCGATACGCGACAATTCTAGATATCCTACTGACTGCGCCAGATTTATAATCGATACTCGAAATTACTTTTTTAAAAACTTTATTTACACAACTAACTACTTTAATTAGATATTTTCAAGTTTACAAGTTAAAGACTGACAAAGAACTGAGCTACAAAATATATAATTCGAATAAAGTAAAAAAAGCAGAAATAACAGTTTGCATGAATATGATGATATGAGAATCTGCTGACGTTGAAGGTTCCATAAGAAACGGTGACATAATTTGCTACATTGATATTTATGACAATATGGAGAGTTGCTACGGGTCATCAGGTGACCGTGGGTAAGTTTGGCGTGTCCAATTCGTAGTCTTCTCATCATTGCTAAGTTTTGTCTCGAAAGTTTAGAAGGTTCGGTGATGTATGGGTGATTTATTGAAGGTTGGATATTGTGTAGGCTTGTTCATTGCCCTCAATACCAATATGGGATGGTATCCATATGATGGTAACTGTTGTTTTGCGAAGTGATTAATTGGTAGGTGTCGTGTATATTTTGTACAAGAGAATGTGAAAATATGTTTATTGGAGTTAATTGATGCAAGAGAATCAGTGCATATACAAACGTTCTTATGAGGTAAGGATATGTGCTTGAATGCTTGTAGGATACTGAATAATTCTCCGGTGTGTACACTACAGAATGAGGATATCGTGGATGAATATATAGGGGATTCTGAAGTTGTAACTGCACATCCCACTCCTGTCTCATTTTTTGATGCATCAGTGTACAATATCAAGTCGTGTTGATTTCTGTTTATTATCTCTAGAAATGATTTTTTAATTAAAGCGTTGGTTTTTTTTAATTTGGTAAGGAATGTTTTGATTTGTGGAATGTTTTTTGTCCAAGGGGGGATTAAAGAGAGGGGTATTGGAGTTGTTTGTGAGGTATCGACTTTAATAGGCATCGATTCTATAATCATCGGTATGGTTTTTATTGTAGGAGTTGGTGACATATAGGGTATGTTGTGATTGGTTGGTATTATTAGGTTGTATACGGGGTTAGATGGATCGGAAGATACAGAAACTGCGTAATTTAGTAGTAGTTGTTGGCGCCTTATCCACAAAGGTGGTTCATTTGCTTCGAAATAAAGGCTTTCTGACGGTCTAAAGCGGAACGCTCAAGGCATACGCGGAGGGCTGTATTTTGTACTGAATTCAGTAGATTGATTTATGATTTAGATGCAGAAGTGTATATGAGGCAGCCGTAATCAAGCTTCGGTCGAATTAGTGCTCTGTACACTTTTAGAAGAGAGTTTTCATCAGCACCCCAGTGATAATTAGAAAGCGTTTTAATGAGGTTTAGTCTTCTACACCCCTCCTTCTTTATTTCGAGGATGTGTTGTTTCCATGAGAGACGGGTATCGAATACCACACCCAGGATTTTGCAATGGTTGACTACTGGGAGAGGGATGTTGTTGATTGAAATGTTGGGTACTGGGGGCAATGAATGTTTACTAAATCTGATGATTTTGGATTTTGTCGGGGATAATCTTAATCCCAGTTGGCTTGTTTTGTTTTGTAGAGTATTTACTGCAGTTTGAATGAGGGAAGACGTAGTGATCATTGATTGCCCGTGACAATAAATCACTAGGTCGTCGCCGTACATTGCATGTTTGATGGGAGCAGTGAAGTGGGAGCAGAGGTCATTTGTTACAAGGTTAAATAAGGTGGGGCTTAGCACAGAGCCTTGAGGTACTGTTTGGGTGTACGTTGTTGAAAGAATACCGTTAAGACTTACTATAAAGAACTCAAGAAATAGAAAGTTTTCAATGAATTTAAACATGTTTCCATTGATACTGTAAAGCATTAATTTATTGAGTATTGTCTGCTTATTTAGGTTGTCGAATGCACTTTCAATATATCAAATGAGGCGAGTATGATTTCTTGTTTTTTGTTTAACGCTGTAGCAATGTGTGTTTGAAGCATAACCAAATTATCTCGAGTGGATCGATTTCGTCGGAATCCAGATTGTTCTTTCGATATAATCTTGAATTTATCTAGGTACCAAACAAGTCGCTTGTTAATCATTTTTTCCATAATTTTACACATAGAGCATGTTAGTGAGATGGGTCTATAGGACTTAGGTCAGGTAGGTACTTGGTCAGGTTTTTAAATCGGTATTATAATGGATAATCGCCATTGGGATGGAGATTTTTTGGAGGACCAGATTAGGTTAAATAGTTCCAGAAGTTTTAGTTGTCCTAAGGTATCATCGATATTTTGGAGAAAAATGTAGGGCAGGTCATCAGGCCCAGCTGCATTTTTTGCAGGATTTTAATGCAGTAGTAAGTTCTTGTGGAGAGAAGGGTATATTGAGGGAATCTACGTCAAGTTTGATTAGAGAAGTGCCTGATGACATAGTTTTTGCAGGGGTCAGGTAAATTTTACTACGAAATTTAGCTTCGTAATATTTGGCCATAATTTCAGCTATTTCTTGGTTATTTTTTATTATATTTCCATTATATATAAGATTTGGTATTTTACTATTGGTTTTTTTCCCTTGAATGCACTTAATTTTTTTCCAAACCTGATTTGGAGGAGTACTTTCATTTACGGATGGAATGTAGCTTTTCCAGGAGGATTTTTTACTCTGCTTTATAATATATTTTGTTTTTGCTCTGGCTCTCTTGAGTTAATCAAATTCTCGAGTGTTCTGTTCTGTCGATACAATTTTAATGTAAGTTTTTGATGTTCTACAGCACTTTTACAGGAAGGATTCCACCAGGGAACAGTTTTGTGCCTGTAGGAATGTTTAGTTTTACCTATGTGGGTCTCAGCAGCATATATAATGCATGTTGTGAAGAGCAGTATGCTATTATTCATATTTTCAGATAAAATAAGGGAGGATAATGTAGTTTTTGTTTGAGACATATAGCTGTCCCAATTAGCGCTGTTTAGTTGCCAATATGTTCTTGTTGAAATTTGTTGGTTAGGAGTTTCATTGAGAGATATGACTATAGGAAAATGATTGCTGTCACAGATCGTCTTCAACGTGCCAATTTAGTAAAGGGGCCGACTTAGGGTCGCAGAGGCTTAGGTCGATAGCAGAGAAAGACCCAGAGGGAATATTGAGATGAGTATTGGATCCTGTGTTTAGTAGGCATGAGCTAGAGCAAGATCGGTGCTAAGAGGCAATAGCGATGAGAATAGTTCGCTAGAGGTGAATATAGATGTACCTTCGCTAGCTCTATTGCAGTTTTCACGTATGTAGTGATAGCCTTCAAAGGTTTTTAATTGGGGGAATTTAGAGACTTTTGAGTTTGTTTCTTGGAGGCATAGTATTTGGATGTTTTGCTCGGTTGCTCGGTTGTTGGATTCTTTCCAGACGTGGAAAGAAACCGTCACAATTCCATTGTATTATCTTGAAGGTTAATGATATTTAAAAAGACAAAAAAAATGCTTTGCGAGTAATTGTGTGTACTTATGTTGATTGTTGGTCGTGTTGGTACTGATGTTTATTTAGCTCATCATCAGTTAGATTTTCAGATGTACAGCTGCTTTTATCATCGGATCTATCTTCAGCATTAAGTTGATGTTTTATTTAGTTTTGAATTCTCGAGATTCGATTTTTAAAGGATCGTTCTTTGGTTTTGGAGCGTAGGAGAGATACATCGTCTAGAAGGCCTTGAATATTTGGAGTAAAGGAAAGAGCTTCGTTGAATGGGTCTGAGCTGCCAAATGAATTTTCTAGGAAGGCAGTCAGTTGGGTTTGAGTGAGAATGAGATCAGTCGGTTTATTTTTAAAGAGATCTTGTAATGCAGTATTGATATTGGTTGTCAGTTTGGAGGGGTTAGATGGATCGGAAGATACAAAAACTGCGTAATTTAGTAGTAGTTGTTGGCGCCTTATCCACAAAGGTGGTTCATTTGCTTCGCAATAAAGGCTTTCTGACGGGCTCGAGCGGAACGCTCCACGGCATAGGCGGAGGGCTGTATTTTGCACAGAATTCAGTAGATTGATTTGTGATTTAGACGCAGAAGTGTATATGAGGCAGACGTAATCAAGCTTCGGTCGAATTAGTGCTCTGTGCACTTTTAGAAGAGAGTTTTCATCAGCACCCCAGTGATAATTAGAAAGCGAATTTTGTAGGAAGGCTGTCAGTTGGGTTTGAGTGAGAATGAGATCAGTCGGTTTATTTTTAAAGAGATCGTGTAATGCAGTATTGATACTGGTTGTCAGTTTGGAATCTTCTTTGGGAGATGTTTTAGGTTTTCTTAAAGTAGGCTTAGGTATATTTTGGGATAATGTAAATGATGGGGGAGGCATTTGGTTTTCCGTGGGCGTTGAAGAGGGGGAAAGTTGAGGATGAGTTTCCGTGTTGCTGGTCGAGGATAGAACTCTTTTTTGACCATGAGTTAAACAGTCGAGATTGGGGAGTTGTCCTGGGTCCGTTGATTTTGTATTAGTTTGATCATCAATAGGGGTTGTTTGAGCTGCGGCTACGTAAGATTTTGTAATAGTGGGGGGATTTAGTGTTATAGATGAGGATGTTAGAGGTTGTGTTTCAGTTTGATCAATTTTTGTAAGAGGTCCTGGATACCAAAACCTCTACAGAGTAAAAGGACAAGAGTCCTAGATGGACTCTTGGGAATGAAAGGAAATAACAGTTACCTGTGTTAATGGTCCGCCACTGGTGAAAACTAGGTTCTTCAGTTGATGAAGTTATCTGTTTATAAATGTATTTTTGTAAGTTCATTCACAAAAGATGTAGAGTCTCACATTATATAGTCATTAACTTTTTCACAACACCGTAAAAAGGAATAAAAACCCGTATTTAGTAAATGTATTGTTTAGACGACCGATAATCGATGTTTACTCGTAGGCTGCCTAAATATTGTTTCAATATTATGTAACGCAATTGCTTGATACAAGTGTCTAGGTATTATTAAAATGTTTTTTGTATACAGTACTGAGATGAAATATGGAACAAATATCGATAAAAAAGAAACTGCTAACAAGTTTCCTGGAGAATGGTGTCATTGGTGTCTAATCGTTAAACGTTAAAAAACTTATTTTTACGACATCTTTGTCATCTCATAACCCGTTGCTAATAGTTTAAATCAATATGAGTTCAAATTTATAAAAAAACAATCTTAGATAAAGTATAATATCCAACGAATGGAAATCTCTTGAATATTTAGGGCAGCGCTCCAGTAAGGCTCGTGCTGTGAACATCTCCTCGTGAATGAATACTTCGGTTATCATTCATTGGATAATATACTATTATATCACCTCATATATGGACGTCTTTACATCCGCGTTTACTTCTGGAATAAGTTACCACATTAGCAACTAAATTTAAAGCAATTACTAGGTATATGTTAGCGGAATATGCCATCGTTAGCAATATTAAGAATATTTTAATCAAAGCTCAACACAATATATGATTAAATAATCAAACTGCTAAGATAGATAAGGAAAGAATATGATTCCAGTATCTATTATTTTCAAGTCGTTTGCTAATTTACTTTATAATAATAATAAAGAAATTATATTTTGTTATTTTCTAGAGGTGACATCAAAGATTCTATCAATAACACTAATAATATTTTTTATATGCATAAAAAATGTCAATTCTTATTAATTTTCCTAACTTATTTTCAAGTAATGTAACCTCGAAATTGAATCCAGAGTTAGAATGGAACAAGCAAGATGCACAGCTAGTTCAAAATTAATTCTAATATTGTTATGACACTAAAGTATAAGGAAGTTTACTTTTTAGCAATGTAATAAACAAGTAAAAACATCAAAAAGTTTTAAATAAGGCGCCTGATTAAATAAATCAAATAAAATACACTGCCAAGTAGTACTCGGTAGTAGTAGTGCTTGATATATGATATATGGCTTCACGATCAAAAGCGTTGAGTGAAATTTTTTCAAATAATTTGAAAATTTCCTTAAAAAAGATGTAAGGGCCCACCCTCGGACCAGAGTAGAGGCCAAGGCCTATAGTTATCTAGTTCGGTATAAAACCAGAAATATTGGGGAAATGTTTCCCCAATATTTCTGGATATATATTGTCTAATATCATATATTTTGATCAATATGGTTCAGATGATGACACTTAAGGTTTTCGTTCATTATACCTTACCGTTTCTCACCGTAAGCGGAACGTATCCAGCCCTTTGCCGAAGTCGATTCGCTATCCCTCGCTCATTTCAACGGGCGGACATCGTGCGGACGCCTACACCACTTATGGAGGGTAGACCAACCAGTTTCATCAATCCGGATTTTCAAAAAACGCGTTGTAATATATTCTTTTTTCAAAAATTATTATTTCTGTGACTATGTGATTGAAAACGGCTCTTAGTAAATATAACAATAGAGAATTAAATATGATTGCCCTTCTGTTAGATGAGGAAGAAGAAACAGAAAGAAAGGAACATTCATCTAGACGGTAAAATGGATTAGCGATATTTTGACAACACGAAAATCTGGAGGATAATACTGGACATTATATAGACAACTCGTTGATAATGGTATTCACACATTGTCAGCACGCGTACTGCTGGCTTCACAAAACGGTCTTAGGCAAGGAGCACATTGAGACAAATGCGACGCAACCCACGCAGGGCAGCGCAAACGACGCAGTGCACGAAATTCGTGGGCTGTGTCGGCTTACGCATATTGTCTACACGAGCTGTGTTGTTTCCTGCATAGAAGGTAGTTTTAAATAAATAGTAATCATGGAAAATTTATTACTAGATTTAAGTTCTGAGTCAGATTCGGATGCAGGTCGGGAAACAGAAGTTTTGCTGTACGACCTATAAAAAAAAGAAAGGAATCATATTGGAAAAGCAATTACATGAAAAAAGTCATGGCGAATTTAATTTGGAATTCTCGGGTTTGAAGTTCACTAATTATTTCCGACTAGATAAAAATTAGTTTGATGAAATGCACAATATAATACAAGGTTGTAACGCCCAGAGACCCATAGAAACAAAAGAAAAACTAGCTGTATTCTTAAGGTAGGAAATTTATTTAAGGTAAACTAAAAATTTATTCATTTAAAAAAACAACAACACTGGAATGCATTTTTGTTAAACTCAAAAGTTATGAAAAAATGATGCGGTGTCTTGGGACTGCGCACTAACTGTCTCTGGTGCCTTTGTACCAGGAGACTGTAGGAGGTGTGCTTGTAAAAGATGAGTAGGAAGCATGGGAGTATGATGTTGATGGGCTGTAGGCTCTCTGAAGTATTGGTTGAAGCTGGTGCAAAATTGGAGTCTGGGGACCAGTTTCTGAAAAAATTTGTCGTGAAGAAGGGCCTATCTGTAATAATTCAGCTTCTACTTCTGACACTGCTTGATATACTCTATTTATTATGACATGTTGGTATGTAGCAGGCATTTAGTTTGCTATTTCATACATAGCAAAAAAACTTTTTATGTACTTCACCACGTTGATGCTTTACTGCCTCTTCACTAGCTTTTTTTCTTTCTATTGCCCGTTCTTCAGTTTTTTTCACGCCGAATCATCGACTCCTTCATTATGCTGGCTATATCATATTTTTTCATTCGTTTATTTTCCTGAACAATTGTTTCCGACAATGATTTGGAATTATCAGAATTACTTACTGTATTTTTACTTAGCAAATGTTCGGTTTCGGTATTCTCCTCCGCGGATAAGTTTTCATTGTTTTCATGTTTCCTGTGTTTTTTTTTCTTCGCTTTCGAGTTCTAGGTTACTCTCGCGTGGTCGATTTCCCTTATAAGGGACTAGCAAATCCATTTGCTTCTGGTATCTCTAGGTTTTTATCACGGTTGCAGCAGATCCACTTTTAAAAGTATTTTTCTGTCTACGTAATGCTTCACGATGACAACCTCGCAATTTTAGCCAACTTTCTTATGACTCGCTTTCTGCAATAAAATATGAACATTTTTAGATTTAACTATTATAACATTTCGTCTTTATACAAGAATATCAATGTTCTTTTCATTTACAGATATTTGGCGTCGGGAGACAGCTACAAAAGTATAGCCTATAGCTACAGAATGGGAGATCGCGCGGTTTCCAATACCGTTCACGAAGTATCAAAAGCTATTTGGGAAAATATGCAACCCGTATATTGACCTCAGCCCTCAACTGAAATGTGGCAAAAATAGCTTTGGAGTCTGAAGACAAATGGCACTTCCCACAATGCGTAGGTGCCGTTGACGGAAAACATATAGTTATAAAGAAACCGTCAAAAACGAGATCCTCATACTATAACTATAAACATAATTTTTCCACTGTCTTAATGGCTAGTGTGAAAGCTAACTATAAGTTTACAACAATAGATATTGGATCAATGGTAAGATTTAGCCGCGGATATATTTTTTCTACCATTAGGAAAAAAACTTTGAATCTACCAGACCCCAGTGAACTACCAACAGTTGAAGGACTTTCGCCTTACGTTTTCGTAGGGGATGAGGCATTTCCTTCCACACAAAATTTATGAGACCCTATCCAAGAAGAAACGTCCTTGGTAATTACAACACTAAAGTATTTAATTACAGATTGTCACGAGCGCGCCAGTGTGCAGAATGTGCTTTTGGAATTCTAGCTTCGCGATTTCCTATTTTCCAAAAAGCATTTGAAATAAAAGTGGACAGTGTCCTCAGTATTGTGAAAGCAGATTGTATATTACACAACTATTTGATAAAAGAAAGGGTAAATACTTTGGACGAACAACCAGAAGAAATGCCTACATCTCAGTTACTTCCTTTACGACCAACAAATAGTAGAAGTTCATTGAATGCTTTTGCTGTGAGATAAGTTTACAACATATTTCAACACGGATGGTAATGCACCCTGGCAAGAGCAAAGTGTTCGAAGTGGAAAATATTGCTTCATGCAACCAATTTTCGATAGCATTGTTTTCAGCTTGTATGTACCGTAAAATGTTTTTAATTTAAAAATAAAACATAATAAACTCGTCTGACTTGTTTTTATCTGTATATTGTATTTATTTACTTACCGTTTTTTAACTTAACATGTTGGGCAATCGTGTTCCAGATGTCATCTTTTTGTTTGGATTACCTGTGTGAATCATTACTTTTAAATTTTTGTCAAGAAATATTATATACGGTAATTCACTTTCATAATTCGTAAAATTAAACATCTGTATGTGTCTGTCTCTTCCGAGGCTATTTCCAGTAAAAACAATCAGTGGGACGTTCAGTATCATGCATATTATGCAATTCTGCCTGAATACATTTTTTTCTATTACCTGCGAAATGCGTTTGATTTCGCCCATTATTTCTATTCTGAATATTTGCTTTATTGTACGTATTAGAAGTAGATATATTCATTGGAGTAGGTTTTTGAAATTGATAATTTATGTTAGGTTTGAAAACATTAGTATTACTATTCTGAAAATTTGTATCTCTACTTGTATTAGGTAAATTATTTCCATTGTTAAGTTTCTATTAAATTGTCGTTGATAATTTTGTTGTGAATTTGGTCTATTCACTGCGTGATTTTTATGATTATTGATTTTGTTATGTGATGTAACATTATATTGCAACTTAGGCTTTTTATATGAATTTTTGGGATGTTTATTATATTTATTATTAGTTAAATAAACTTGGAAGTCATTCGTTAGAACATTTAATGCTGCATTTAGATCGCTAGGGTTCTTCGTACGCATTAGTGCACCGAGAGGGTCCTTTAATCCGCGCAATAATACTTTTAGTGCCAAATTCCTGAAATAGTCTAAAATATCGTTCATTTGCAATAGAGCGTGTCATTAATAATGATATTTGCAGGTTTAAAAGATGCTGTATCCTATTATAAAAATCAAAAGGTGATTCATTTCCTTGTTTTAATTCTGAAATTTCAATATTTAATTTGTATAGTTCATGAAAGAGATATAGTGCGAAATTTATTGTTTCGGCTTATCCTTTGATTTGAATACTGTCATAGTCCAGTCAATATTATAATTTAAAATGCTTATTAGACGATATATTCATTTAATATTATAACTTCAACTAACAATCGTTAAAATGTATTTTATAATTATTAAATACATCTTAAACATAACACCAGACAATTAACACTACCTTATATCTCGTTCTATTAACAAGAATTAGTAATATAATTTTCAAATAACATATTATTTTCACTGAAATATTTTGAGATACGATTTTTTCAAAGACCCTTGTCTCCTCAAGCGCTAAGGACCGCTCAGTATTTAGCTGGTGCGCTAGCATCAATATAGAGTGTAGTCTGTACGTGGTATTGGTAAAAATAAACAAAATATTAATACCTTTTAGAGTCTAGCTTCGCAACATAAATTATGTTTTGCGCGTACTATACTTAAATGTCTCGTTTACCTGCATATGTGTTTAATAAAGCATCTGTCAAATTCTGCCAATTTGTTATACTACAAGCTGAAATATTTATTGTGGCTTGGCCTTTAATTTTAGATAAAATACTAGACATCAAATATTCATTTTGAAAAATTTATTCACTAATTTTTCAGATATTTCTATAAATCTAGGTAGAAATACATTTTCACCGTGGAATTCTGGAATCATGTCCAGACATACCTTTTTCAGTTGAGGTATTACTTGATCTACAGGCATTTTATAGAATTTGTTTATTTTAAATCTAGGTTTCGAGAATTGAATATTTTTTTACGGTTACGATAAGTTTGTGAGCCAGAATCTAAATCAGAATCGGAGTTGTCAGAGCTTTCTAACCTAAATAAACAATTTGTATATGCTATCCTTTTTGTGGTAACTCTCCATCAGGTGGCGCTGCAGCATATTAAATTCTACACCGTTCAACTGATCACCCTCAAAATGGGCATATATATATATATATATATATATATATGCCATATATATATATATATATATATATATGTATATATATATATATATATATGTATATATATATATATATATATATATATATATATATATATATATATATATATATATATATATATATATATATATGCCAACCCGCATTGAGGCAGCGTGGTAAGGTACGCCTCACAACCCCAGCATGACAGACAAGGACATGTTACGGCCCTCATTCTCCGTAAGTCCGAAGGGCCCTAGGAGGGGTAGATCCTGGGAACCAGCCACGAGGGCAAAGGGTGCTAAGAATCTGCGGAGTCTAAACCACTACCCATTGACTACATTACACCTAGCAACTTATAACTGCCGTACACTCTCTAATCAAGCTAGGATTATGGAACTGGAAACAGAGGCAGCAAAAATAAAGTGGGATATCATGGGCATTAGCGAAGTAAGACGAAAAAATGAAGAACTCATAGAACTTGAATCAGGGAATCTTCTATACCACCAAGGAACACCAACAGGAAGAACAAGCGGAGTAGGATTCCTAATTAAGAAAACCTGGAAAAATAGAATCATAAGGATAACAAGCACCTCAGACAGAGTAGCCAGCATAACACTAAGACTCTCCAAAAGATATACTATCCAGATTATTCAGGTATACGCCCCAACAATCAGCCATAGTGACGACGAAATAGAAGAATTCTATAATGAAATAACCCAAGCGCTCAGCAACGACAATAGTCACTTCAAATACATAATGGGAGACTTTAATGCCAAAGTAGGACACAGGAAAGACCAAGAAAAAGGAATGGGGAAATATGGATTTGGAGAAAGGAATGAAAGAGGAGAGAGATTAATACAGTTCGCACACTTTCAGAACATGTATGTGGCAAACTCCTTCTTCAAGAAGAACCCTAACCGGAAATGGACGTGGGAAGGCCCCGGTGCAACTATCAGAAACGAAATAGACTTTATCCTCACCAATAAAATTAACACAGTAAAAGATCTAAGCACGCTCAACAAGTTCACTACAGGAAGCGACCATCGACTAATTAGAGCTCGACTGGTCTTAGATATAAAACTAGAAAGGTCAAGACTAATCAAAACCAACACAACGAAAAACATAAACAACGAAAGGCTGAGAGAGAACTCTCACCAATATGAAGCACTACTAGAAGAAAGACTACAAAAAGTGGAATATAACAACCCTGAACTGATGGACACAATTCGAAACTGCGCCGTAGAAGTGGGAGGTCTGCAACAACGAGGTGAACACAAAAAACTAACTCCGGAAACAAAAGCACTATTACAAAAACGAAGAGAAATGAAAAAAGACAACAAACATTCAAAGAATTGAATACACCGAACTGTGCAAGACGATACGAAAGAAAATCGCCGAAGATATCAGGAATTACAACGAGAAACTGGTACAAACAACAATAGAAAACCGTAAAAGCTACAAAAATGCAAAAAGGGCACTAATAATAGGGAAAAGACAGATAGTTGCATTAACTGATGGAAACACAAGAACCACAGACAGGAATGAAATAATAGACCTAGTAGCCAAATTCTATGGAGACCTATACAAGGCCCCTGAAAATTTGGAAGAAATAATAGAACACTCAGAAGATGCCATACCAGAAGTTTTGGTGGAGGAAGTAGAAATGGCACTGAAAAGCATGAAAAATGGCAAAGCAGCGGGAAATGACGGCATCACGACCGAAATACTCAAATATGCAGGAGCTAAAACATGGAAGTACCTTGCCAAACTATACACGAACTGTCTGATGTCCAGGAGCATACCTAAAGAGTGGAAAAGCGCCCTTATAGTGTTGATCCACAAGAAAGGCAGCAAAGAAGACATTAAGAACTACAGACCAATAAGTCTACTACCAGTGACGTACAAGGTATTCACAAAGATCATTCACAACAGAATACAAAATACACTAGACTCGGCCCAACCACGAGAACAGGCTGGATTCCGCAAAGGCTTCAGTACAATAGATCACATCCATACCCTCAAAGAGGTTAGCAGTCGAACCAAAGAATACAACCAACCACTAGCACTAGCCTTCATCGACTTTGAGAAAGCATTCGACTCTATATATCCCAGAGCAGTAATAAATGCCCTAACAGAACAAGGGGTCGACAAGCCATATATTGAGACCCTAGCAAATATATATAGGGAAGCCAAAGCGAGAGTTAGGATATATGAGGGCACACCAGAATTCCCCACCAGCAGAGGAGTTAGACAAGGAGACGCAATATCACCAAAGTTATTTACAGCAACACTAGAAAGCATCTTCAGAAAACTGGGCTGGAACAACACAGGTCTGAATATAGATGGAGAATAAATGAATTGAATGCAGCAAGCAACGAAGTAGGCCTTAAAATAAATCTGAGTAAGACCAAGATAATGTATAACGAACTGATAAACGCACAAGAAATAACAATTAATGACACCGCCCTGGAAATAGTAGAGGAATACATATACCTGGGTCAACTAATACACATATCAGGCTCTCTACTTCCAGAAATAAACAGAAGAATCAAATTAGCATGGAGAACATTTGGACAGAACTCTATCATCTTCAAGTCTAGAATGTCACTCCGTTTGAAAAAGAAAGCGTTTGATCAGTGCGTACTACCAGTATTAACATACGGCTGTGAAACCTGGACCCTGAAAACTGATATCATTAGAAAACTCCAGGTAACGCAGAGGTCTATGGAACGATGCATGCTTGGAATAACAAGGAGAGATAGAAAAAGGCTTGATTGGATCAGACAAAAGACCCAAGTGATAGATGTCATAAATAGAATCAGATCCCTAAAGTGGCAATGGGCGGGGCATCTCGCTAGAAGGACAGACGATCGATGGACCACAAAGATAACGCAATGGTATCCCCGAAGCGCGAAAAGACCAAGAAGACGCCCCAACTTAAGATGGGACTACGACATAAAGAAACTCGCAGGATCAACTTGGGGCCGCATAGCTAGCAATAGACAATAATGGGCCCACATGGAAGTGGAATATATAAATATGTAAAGGGAGGCTACACCATAACAAAATGGTTGAATAAGCTGCATATGATGATGATGATATATATATATATATATATATATATATATATATATATATATATATATATATATATATATATATATATATATACATATATGAATATATATATATATACATATATGAATATATATATATATATATATATATATATATATATGTATTTTTTTATGTAGAATTTGTATTTGCTATCCTCTTTGTTGTAACTTGCAACCAGGGGGCTCTGCAGCATATCAAATTCTACACCGTTCAACCGATCACCTAGAAAATGGCATATTGGCGTATTCTTCTATGTAGAATTTGTATGTTCTATCCTTTTTGTTGTAACTTGCCACCAGTGGGCGCTGCAGGATATCAAATTCTAGACCGTTCAACCGAGCAACCTGAAAATTGGCATACAAGAGGATATGTATTGTTCTATGTAGAATTACGTACGTATGCACGTACGAGTGGAACACAATATTTTTTCTACGACAACGTTTATTAATGAAAGAAAAAAGAAACTTATATGGGTAAGAATTTAAAAAATGGAAAATTTATTAAACATGGGTATATTTAATAATGACATATGAACAATTTTGAATTATTATGTCTGGTGTATATTTTTTTAATGATACGTTTTAATTAAGTGTAATACTAATATCTGTCAACGAAGTTCACTATAAATATTGTCAGAAGAAATTTTTGAAACTGACATTTCCGTGGGGAAAACTGCCGTAGCGTGTACTTTTACCACTCTAAATTATTACTTTTCCAATGAATATCAAAGAAACCCTAAAAAGGCCTACTTTGCTTATACAAATTTGTGTAGAGAAGCTTGTTTTGCATAGTGGTTGTAGAAACATTTTATTATAAATATTTTCTATTAATTAATGTTATATAAAATAGAAATGTTATTTTTGATTAAAAATATCATAAATTTCAATTTATTTATTTATAAGATATATTTTAAAAGTTGTTATTTGCAGTTCTGGAAAGTATAAAGTATGTATTTTAAAACAAGTATGGAAGAATTGCAGAAATCTAATACTTATACTTAATTCAATTTATTGATAGAAATTTATATCAAAACAATATGTTTGGGTTTATGAATCGGTATCGATGTATAAAGTAATTAGTGAGTAAGTTGAAGAATGACAAATAGTAAATTTAAAGTTAAAGCGCAAACGAATACGCACTATTTTTTTGTTTATAGAACCGTAGTTAAACTATCTTCAAACATTGAATAATCACATATATTATTTGTGACAGGGATTAGTTATTAGTGAGTAGCTTTACATATAACAAACATTCACCAACGTCTGCCGGGTTCAGCTAATATATATATATATATATATATATATATATATAGTATATATAATAAGTAACGAAGAGATTAGTGGGTATTGCACGCAAATAGAAGAAGGGGCTACTGAAAAGAGTGGTAACCGCAGACATGCTAATGAGCCAGAAACATGCATGTCTGCGGTTACCACTCTTTTCAGTAGCCCCTTCTTCTATTTGCGTGCAATACCCACTAATCTCTTCGTTACTTATTGTTCATATGTCACGCACTATTCGTACATTTTGTTATATATATATATATATATATATATATATATATATATATATATATATATATATATATATAATATTTTAAACGTTTTTAAGCATGAAAATCAAATCAAACTAACTTATAATTATAGATTGACAATTAATAATATTTTAACGAAAACAAAATATATGGATGAGGTATTGAAAAAATCTAATGTAGTATATAAGATCTCTTGTAACAATTGTGACAAAGTGTATTATGGACAGATATCTAGAGTATTAAAAGGCAGGGTGACCCAACATAAAAGTGACATAAAACTTAATAAACAATCATGCGCTTTGGCTGAACATAGCATAGAAACTGGGCATCAACCAAATTTTAATAACATCATGGTTATACATTCGGAATCCCACTATCACAAAAGATCCTGTCTAGAAATGTTTGAGACTGCCTTAGATGGAGAGTCACTGAATAAAAAGAGAGAAAGCAACCATGTTAATCACACTTATTCGTATCTTCTTTCATTTAACCAACAACATAAGAACAATCAAATTCTAGATATTTCTAACTTATAAATATAAACATCTTTATAACTAATGAGTTATAACGGAGTTGTTGTGTATATACTACATTCACTCTTGTTATCGTGAGATTTGAGTGGGGTAATTAGTGAGAGTAATATACCTTACAACTTTCGCTCGTTGACAAGGGAGAATATATGATATATAGGACTTCCTTTGTTCATAGGATCATGATTAAGTGACAAGTCATGCTACTAATAATGAAGACTGTCTCTTAAGTCGTAAAGTTGAACACATCAACTAGGTTATGTCTCAACCAAAACACTGTCACTCAAACTGTGACACTCTGACAAACATATAATGTTCCTTCAAATCGAAAAGATCCTTTTGAATTAGTAATTAAAAAGTATCTATACATAAACTATATTTTTTTGTTGTTCCTAGTATGAACTGTTTTAATAATTATTAACTCACTTTACACGTAAGTATAAAAAAATTGTTAATTGATGAAATGTACCAACATGTCCATATTTCAGCCTTGAAAAAGAAAATAAATTTTTTTGAAACGTTGGGTAGTAAATAAGAGTTTAATTCAGCCCTACTTACGACGGAATCCCTAAGATATTGAGAGATTTTATATATATATATATATATATATATATATATATATATAAAATAACTTTTCACACACGGAAAAAGGTTTTTTAAAAATTATTTATTTAACAAAAGTTGAGAAGTAAATTCTAGACTGACTATATAAACTAAACAATTCAAAAGGGTAAAAAATACAATGTAAGCAAAAATAAGGTTCAACAATTTATAAAACAACAGGTTATTACACAATATGCTGATTAAGCAATCTATTTAATATGTACTAAGTAATTTAAGGTATATAACACCTCCCCCATTAGATCGACGCACCCCCTGGAAGTTGAATTTTCTTTTCTTGTAATTACATTGGAGTTTCTTCTGATTCTCTTCTTTTCTGAATTTTCTTCAAGAGTATCCAAATAATTATCAATACTTCGCTAGAATATAGAAATACAGTCCATATGCTAGGAATATGGAGATTTAATTGTTCTTCCTGAATTGGTGTCAATCCTTGCGAAGATATTCCTTTTAATTTTAATTTTTTCAAATTTATTTCCAAAGGCTGGATTTTAATTTTATTAAAATGTGTCTGAAGTTTATTCAGTACCAGTGGTTGACCATAAGTTCTATCTTGAAATAATAATTCTTGATTTTTAAAAGCTATTTTACATGGCGAATTTTTGATTAGGAAAATTCCTTTTAAAATTTTGATTTCTGTGTCTTCTGAACATTTAATTATCAATTTTTCTTCTTCTGGAAATACTACTAGGTATTGGTTTATTTCTGGTATAATTTCCAAATGATTTTCAATAATTTTGATTTTAGAGTATTCGCAGTTAGTAGAGTTTTCCATTAATAGTATTTGTTCTTCACATAACTGTGTATTATTATCTCTTGAAGGTGTGAGGCACATTGAAAATTTTCACTTCTTGTACAAATATCGTTTAGAGGTTTTATCTGTGTATCAGATCTTAGCAAATACTTTGAATTTGGTATTATTATTACGAATTCTGATTCTAACTTAGTAGGTATGGGTAATAAATAAAATAATTCAAACTCAATATTAAAATCTATAGGAATCGATAAAAATATTCTATTCTATTTTTACTTACTCTACATGTTATGTCTAAAATTGATTCCAGGTTTAAAATATTCTCGTATTTCAATTCCAACGGTAATTGTAATTTATAATTTTTTGCAGCTCTGTAAATAATTCTTTTGATATAATTATACTCGAATGCAATGTCCTTAGTTTGCAGAATGAACAGGAAATCTCTACAGTTTCTATTATATCTAATATTACATTATAAATAATTAAAACTTAATTCAACATTGTTTAATAAAAATAAAGTTATCAAGTAACATGTGTAGATAAACTTCATTTGTTTTAAATGTTCTAATATTAAACTAATTCTGTAATGAAAGTATGAGGTTTCTTCTTAGGTCGTTTTATATTTGAAATATGAATATTTTCAGCGGTATTAAAATGACGTGTTACAATTTTCGCAGTTTTATTTTTTCTGTTTACGGATTTTATTTTTTCCGGTTGATATCTATTTTTTGTCTTACTTTTAATCTGCTTATTTTTGACAAATACTTTTGTTGGTAGAGGGTCTGGAAGATCTTCTCTACTTTCATTAGCTTTTGAAATAACTTTATCTTTAGTTTCTTGCAATGATTTATTTATTTTAGAATAAAGTAATTTCATTTTTCCTTTGTGATTATGAATATAATTATTTACTAATTGTCGATCAATGTCTAAATCAAAAGAAGAGTTATTCTCTAAATGACCTGTAATAATTTCGTATGGTTTTAGTTTCGTTACAGAGTGAATACTATTATTATATGCCAAAAGAGCATAATTTACTTTTATTTCAATAGGTTCTTTCTTAAATTCGTTCTGATTATTTAAAAGTCTAATATGTTCAATAATTGTTGAATGAAATCGTTCGGCAATGCCGTTTGCTTCAGGATGTTGTGAACTGATAAAATGAATTTGTATTTTATGAGTTTCTAATAAATCTTTCACTAAACTATTTTTTAATTCTGTTCCGTTATCGGATATTATTTGTTCAGGTATACAATGATGGGAGAAATATCTAATTAAATTATTAACTATCTCTATGCCTTGGGCTGGTTTCAGTTTATACAACTGCCCATATTTTGAAAATGAGTCTATAATAGTCAGAAATTTCGTATTTTCTAAAGTAATAGTGTCTAAATGTATTATTTGAAATAGTTTAATAGCTGTTGGAGTAATATTAAAATATGGTTTTACGGGTTTGCGATCATATTTTGTTATTTGACATATTTCGCATTCGTTAATGTACGTTTGAATAGAAGATCTTTGATTAGGCCAATAGTATCGAGATTTTATATTATTTTCGGTTTCATCTAATCCTCTATGATTCCGTTTACCTTAATGATAGTTTTGTGTTACTTCTTTGATTTCATTTAGAGGCATGTCAATTAATTTTTTATAACATTTGATACACTATATCATAGTCGTATTCTTCGAGTTTCAACCGCCATCTAACTAATTTAGAATTGGGTTCTTTCTAAGAAAATAACCATGGAAGTGGTTTATGATCTGTTACTATAGTGAATTTTCTTCCGAAAAGATATGGGCGGAAATATTTTACAGCCCAAACAATTGCAAGGAGTTCCTTTTCAATTGTTGAATAATTTACTTCAGAATCATTAAGCGTTCTGCTAGCATATGCCACAGGTAAATCGGTTCCGATTTTTCCTTGGCTAAGAACAGCGCCTAGAGCAAAATTGCTTGCGTCTGTTGTGAGAATAAATGGACGAGAAAAGTCGGGGTATTGTAAAATAGGATCATTTAATAACATATTTTTACAAGTATCAAAGCAATTAATATAATCAGGATATTTTATGTTAATTACTGCATTTTTCTTAAGACGATTAGTTAAAGGTTTAGTCAGTTTTGAAAAATCTTTAATGAATTTTCTATAATATCCCATAGGTCCGAGAAAAGCTTTAATTTTTTTACCAGTTTCTGGTATGGAAAATTTTTGAATAGCACTTATTTTATCGGGATTTGGCTTTACACCTTCAGGGGTAACGATATGTCCCAAATAAGCTACTTCTTTCCTCAAAAATTCGGATTTGTCAATCTGTATTTTAAAATTCGATCCGCGTAACCTTTTAAATACTTCTCTTAAACGATTTATGTGTTCTTGCAAGCTTGTACTAAATATAATGATATCGTCAAGAGAAACTAAACATTTTTCGTTTTGGATACCTCTTAAAATGTTGTCCATCACTCTTTGAAAAGTTGCTGGAGCTCCCATTAGTCCGAATGGCATTCTCAAAAATTCCCAGTGGCCATTTTCAGTAGTAAAAGCTGTTTTGGGTATATCTTCTTCAGCCATCTCAATTTGGTGAAATCCGGAGGCAAGATCCAAGGTAATGAAGTATTGGCAACGTCCTAATTTATCCAATATATCGGTTATGTTTGGTACTACTCGAGTACGGTGAGGATGAGCCCTTATGATATTTTGATCTAACATACTCTGTATTTGATTTTGGACTTCTTTTTTATATACTTCTGGATATCTGTACAATTTAGTATAAATAGGTACATCATTTGTAGTTTTTATTTGATGCTTGATTTTACTCGTAAAAGTTAGTTGATTAATTTAAGAATAGCATTGCGTTCTTCAGAATTCATATGTTCTGTTCGAACTTTATTAATATCAAATTTGACTTTTTCTGCATAAATAGCATTAAAATTAGGATTCAAGGTTTGTTCGTATTCGTCGAACTTTAAAATATGACTCAGACGGATTTAAAATAGTACATACAGCTTGCTTATTTTCCGCTTTTGTAAGACATTCTGGAATTTCTAATTTTCCGATTTTTGTATAAGGTATAATTATATCGCCATTACTAATATTATCAATATTCAATTTAATTATTTGTTCAGTTCGCGGAGGCACTACTATACAATTCGTGTTCTCGCTTCTGATTTTAAAATAATTTATTTTTATTTCACTATAAGGCGTAATTAAAACATTATATACTAAATCAATAGTTGCATTCAATTTTTTCAGATTATCTAAACCTAATAAGCAATCAAAATGATTGTGAAATTTAAATATACAATATTCTAAGTTCATTTTAGTTTTCATTTTAAATATCTTTGAAGATGGAATTACTGTACAATAATTTTGTTGGTTTGAGCCTAAAGCAGAAGTTACTTTGAAATATTTTTTCATAGTTGCTTTTGAAAAATATTTCTTTGCAATTTCAGGTGTTACAAAAGATTTTGTACTACCTGTGTCAATCATTACTTTTAAATTTTGTTCAGGAAATATTATGTACGGTAATTCACTTTCATAATTCGTAAAATTAAACATTTCTACGTGTCTGTCTCTTCCGAGGCAATTTCGTCTAAAAAACAATCTTCAACATCAGTGGGACGTTCAGTATCGTCCATGTTATGCAATTCTTCCGAAATAAAATTTTTTCTATTACCTACGAAATGTGATTGATTTTGTCCATTATTTTTATTCTGTACATTGGGTTTATTGTACGTATTAGAAGTAGATATACTCATTGGAGTAGGTTTTTGAAATTGATCATTTCTACTAGGTTTGAAAACATTAGTATTTCTATTATGGACATTTGTATCTCTACTTGTACTAGGTAAATTATTTTCATTGTTGAAATTTCTATTAAATTGTGGTTGATAATTATGTTGTAAATTTGGTCTGCTTACCGTTTGATTATTATTAGGATAATTATTTTTATTATGTGATGTAACATTAAATTGTGACTTAGGCTTATTAAATTAATTTTTTGGATGTGTACTGTTATTATTATTACTTAAATAAACTTGTAAGTCATTCGTTAGAACATTTAAAGCTGAATTTAGATTGCTAGGATTCTTGGTACGCATTAGTGTACCGAGAGGTTCCTTTAATCCGCGCAATAATACTCTTAGTGCTAAATTTCTGAAATAGTTGCCTAAAATGGCTTGTTCACTTGCCTTAGAGCGTGTCATTAAGAATGATGTTTGTAGATTTAAAAGATGCTGTATCCTATTGTAAAAGTCAAAAGGTGATTCATTTCCTTGCTTTAATTCCGATATTTCAATACTTAACGTGTAAATATCTCGTTTATCAGCGTATGTGTTCAATAAAGCATCTTTCAAATTCTGCTGAAATATGTATTGCGGCTTGGCCTTTAATTTTAGATAAAATACTAGACATCAAATATTCGTTTTGAAAGTCTGTTAAATCTATAGTATTGTAAAATTTATTTACTAATTTTTCAGAAATTTCTATGAATCTGGGTAATAAAGCATTTTCGCCATGGAATTCTGGAATCATGTCCAGATATTCCTTTTTCAATTGCGATACCACTTGATCCACCGGCATTTTATCTAATGTATTTAATTTAAATCTAGGTTTTGATAATTCAATATTTATTTTACGGTTACGATATGTTTGTGAGCCAGAATCTAAATCAGAATCAGAATCTGAGTTGTCAGAGCTTTCTAAATTAAATAAACAATTATTTCCTCTATACGACATAAAGTACTTACATGAAAATTAGGAGTGCTTTCGCCATCTAGTTGTACATGTAGTTGGAATTACCAATATTCCCTTGAAATTCCTCTTTGTACGAGCCAACTGTCTTCGAGTTAAGCTACTTAATTCACTTAACCAAGAGTCCCAATTATTCACTTAAGGTATGTTAATAGATCGTTGATACGAACCGATTGTTATATTCGCTAACGCCCGTTTAACATATCCTACTGACTGCGCCAAATAACTTTTTACGCACGGAAAAAGGTTTTTTAAATATTATTTATTCAACAAAAGTTACAAGTTTCAAGATTCGAAGTAAATTCTAGACTGACTATATAAACTAAACAATTCAAAAAGGTAAAAAATACAATGTAATCAAAAATAAGGTTCAACAATTTATAAAACAACAGGCTATTACACAATATGCTGATTAAGCAATTTATTTAATATGTACTAAGTAATTTAAGGTATATAAGTATACAGTTTTGAATAAACAAATTAGAAATGCATTCAGGCTATTACTAGTCACTTTACCACAGCAAAATGTTGTATAAAGAACTCATTATGTTAAAGATCGCAATGAAAGAAGTTATTGTTAGAAATACAGATGTGTAATGTGAATCAACATTACTTTCGTTTATCCCTTCATGATTAATTTACAAAGAAATAATTCAGTAGTAATAAACTAATTCACTATATCAGTTCGGGTAGTACACGCTAATATGATTTGAACAATAAATTAAAACCACTAAAAAATCACTGGAAGATAGCTAAAAAAAATAAAATTGGTCGATTTTGAGGGTACAATTAATGAATATAAGCATGATAATTTTCATTAACATCATAAGGAACACTCTATGGCAACAATATAGAGTTCAAAAGCGACAATATGTTGTAATAAAACATGTGTATTCAGTGTAAGTAAAAACCAGACATAAGAGCTACTGTACGCTTCTCGAAGGCGGTGCCTGCCAGAAATCCCATTACACAGTTATTTCGTTTCTCACTTTATGATACCCTGTTAGCGAAGAGGAGTAATCCACTGAATTTATATGTATTTTGTCTCTTTCTAACACATTGACGGTAAAACTTATGTTCCCTCGTAATGCTCCCAATACTGTATATATAACTGCATAAATATCCCACGATTCTATAACTTAATGTTTCACATCAAGCAAAATCTCAACAAATGTCAACTAATTTCATGACTTGCAATTTGCATACGTACACTACACTTATTCAGTACTTCCCGATTCCTCGTACAAATTTTCTTCACTTTGACATTAAAATTCTATACAAGTTTCTCTGGATTTTCTATGTCAAACGTTAAGGTGTTTCATATACCACAATTTTATTATATACAGCGTGTTTACATGAAACGGATCTTGTAATGAATGTTGCATTGGAAAATGAATGGATAGTTAACTCTCTGCCTGTCCTCTAGAAGTATACTCGTGATCAACCAAGTAAATCGCTAAAATTACAAATCCGAATGATAATATGAATTTTGTATGATTTCGGTAACCTGACGTGTGGATTAAGATGCATAAAAATATTGACTTACATATTTGAATGTGACGAGCTAGACTTTTTTAAGAAGCCTCATGTAACAGTTTCAAAATTTAAAACAGGTTATTCGAACCATTGTAAAGATCGATTCTAACTTCGAAAATTTCAGATAAATTGCTGTTGTCTCGAAGCGCATGTAAGCTGGTTTTGTTTTGAAATTTTCTTACTAAAGACGATGTTTGACAAACAATTCATATATTTATATCTTACTGGATTCTTTTTATTCAATTTAATGTGCTTGAGAGAGCTATGGCCATTAGCACAAGGGACAGTAATTTACAATAGATTATAAATACATTATGTGGAAATAATTACAAACAATAATGAACTGTCTTTAAATTTTACTCAGTAGGTTCTCTTCTTTTAGAAACTGAATAGCTATGGTGATTTGGTGTGTACTAGTAATGGTATCGTTAATGCCTGTTTTCATTCCAAGCTGCTGACGTCTTTCGGCGTAGTAGGGGCAGTCCACTAGAATGTGTTGAATGTCAAGTAGAGCTTGGCAGTGTTGACAGTTTGGCTGGGGGGAAGAGGTCATAAGGTGGCCATGAGTAGGTCGGGTGTGACCAATACGCAGTCTTCTTGCTACAACCTTCTCGTTTCTCAGCAGATGGGGATACCAAACTTGTCAATATTCGGATGTATTTTCCTTAAGAATGTTTTAGACTGGTTCCAGTCGTTTAGCCATTTCTTCCGTATAAGTTTTTTCATAGCGAATTTTAGGTCTCTAGAAATTTGCAGAGTTATAGTGTAGTGGTGGATGAGACAGCTTCTTTAGCAAGGCGATCGGCGTTTTCATTACCAGTTATACCAATGTGTGAGGGAATCCATATAATAGTGATAGTTACATCATGAGAAGTAAGGGTTTGATATGTGTCGTGGATGCGTTGAACGAGGGGATGATTTGTGAATAAATTGTTGATGGATTGAATAGATGAGAGAGAGTCTGTACAAACAGCAACTTTTTGATGGGGAATTACGCAGAGATTGAAGGCTTGTAAGATGGCGAATAGTTCACCGGTGTGAACGCTACAAGAAGCTGGGATCTGGTAGGACTCCACGGTTGTTTGCGTAGTAGTAACAGCACATCCGACACCAGTCTCGTTTTTTGATGCGTCAGTGAAGAGGATCAGGTCGTATTTCTCCGAGATTAGGATTTCTAAGAAGGATTTCTTTATGAGCTCGTGACTGGTTTCTTCCTTGCTGAACATGTGGGTGAGTTATGTGGGATGAGGATAGGGCTGGTTAGGGATAAATTAGTGTCAGGTATTAATTTTTGAAGAAGGAGGGGAATGGTATGTATGCGCGGGTTGGGTGGAGGGGGTCTGAGAATGTGAGGTATTCTGGTTATTAAAGAGGAAACTGGATTAAAGGGGTTGGATGAAGTCGTGGCTGCATAAGAAAGGAGGAGATATTGACGTCTGAGCGAGAGTGGAGGTTCATTGGCTTCAAGGCCCAGGCTCTCAGCTGGACTAGAGTGAAATGCGCCTAAACAAAGTCGGATGGCAGTATTGTGTACAGAGTTTATTGTTTTCAGGACGTTTTTGGACGCTACAATATATGCTATACTGCGATAATCTAGTTTGGATCGAATGAGAGCTCGGTATACTTTGAGGAGGGTAAATTTGCTAGCTCCCCACTGATAGTGGGAGAGTGTTTTGATGAGTTTTAGGCAGTATCCTCTGGTTTCTTGGATGTGGTGTTTCCAAGAAAGTCGGGAGTCGAACTTCACTCCCAGAATTTTGCAGTGCTCGACGACTGGGGAAAATGTTACCATTGAGGCCATAAAATGAAAGTTTATCAATAATCGTCTGCCTTGGTAAGGTGTCAAACGCAGCTTCTATGTCAAAGACAGAGGCTAACACCTCTTGTTTACGATTCATAGCGTCGGCAATGTGGGTTTGTAAGATTACGAGGTTATCTCTTGTGAAACGGTGACGACGGAAACCGGATTGTTGTTTTGGTAAGATTTGGTGTTTTTCGATAAACCACATGAGTCGTCTGTTTATGATCTTTTCCATTAATTTGCATGTAGTACATGTAAGAGAAATCGGTCTATAGGACTGTGGTAATGTAGATGGTTGTGACGGTTTTAGGAAGGGAACGATAATGGATGTGTTCCATTGCGTAGGGTATAATTGAGAAGACCAAATGGTGTTATAAATGTTTAATAATTTAGTAAGACTATAGGTGGATACATTTTTAAGAAAAATGTAAGGGATATCGTCAGGACCAGCGGCAGAGTTATTACATGAATATAAGGCAGTTGTTAATTCAGTCAATGAAAAAGGTAAATTAATATCGTCAATATCTTGTAGGTGAGGTAAAGTGAGTTTGGTGTAGGCAGATTCATGAGAAGTTGTTGTAAAGAGGGGCTTGAGTTTGTTTTGAAATTTTTCATAAAATTTATCAGCAAAGATGTTAGAAATAGTTTGGTTATTGCTGGAGGAGGTGCCATTATAAAAAAGATGGTGAATTTTGGTGTTAGTATTGTGACCTTGGACCTGTCGAATTTTTTTCCATGTTTGGGAAGGGTTTGAATTACTATCCAAGGTTGTTACATAATTATGCCAGGAGTTTTTCTTGCTCTGTTTGATTACATATTTGGCTTTTGCTTTAAGCCTTTTAAATTTAACTAGGTTTTCGGGACTTTTGTGTTTGCGGAAAAAGTTGAGGGCAGTTTTGAATTCTCGCACTGCTTGTTCGCATTGAGGGTTCCACCAAAGAACGAATTTGTGACGGGGGGTATGGGTGGTTTTGCCAATGTGAGTGAATGCTGCTGTAATGATGGCATCCGATAAAAGCTTAATAGAATCATCAATATCATTGGTGGCAGGTAATTCACCCAGGAGAGATTCAGCCTCCCCAGAGAACTCCGGCCATTCCGTTTTCTTGAGGCGCGAATAACTTTTCACGAGAGCTTGTTCATTTGAGTTGTCAGTTATAATTATGGGGTAATGATTGCTATCAAATAAATCTTCAGCAGTTTGCCAGGTTAAGTTAGGGGCAGTTTTGGGATCACAAATGCTTGGATCAATGGCAGAGAAGGTATCAGAAGCGATATTTAAGTGGGTACACGATCCCGTATTGAGGAGGCATGAATTAGTACAATTTAGTATATTCTCAATAGCTTTACCTCATCCAAATGTGCGTGAGGAACCCCCCATACTGTTGTGGGCGTTGAAGTCACCCACAAGTACAAAGGGCTGGGGTTGATTATAAACCAAGTCAAGTAGCTTTTCTTCATTTAGTTTGTGGTCGGGGGAATGTATATGGAGCAAATGATTAATTTTTGGGGACAGTAGTCTGTTATGGCAATGGCTTCAAGATTAGTAGTAAGGGACAGATGAGTTGAGTAAAGATCTTTGGATACAAATATGGATACTCCACCACTGACTCTGGAGCAGATAGTTCGGATGTGATGATATCCTTCGAAGTCCTTTGGTGTGGGCATATTGGAAGACGTAAAATTAGTTTCCAGAAGACATAGGAAATCATGGTGGTAGAGGGAAATAAGTTGTTGAAGACGTTCAAGGCGAGGATAGTATCCGTCGCAATTCCACTGAATTATCGTGAATTTTTTAGTAATATCAAAAGAGGTCGGTATCGTCACAATTGGAGTCACTATCATTAGAGCTAAAAGATTCAAGGCTAGCAGATTCGGTTGCGTCGTTGGGATTCATGGCACATTGTATTTTCTTTGTTAGACTGGTAATGCGATTTTTTAGTGACCTATCGGAGATCTCATGATATATTTGACGAAGATCTGCACGGAGGGATTTAATGTTTGAAGTAAATTGGTGAGCTTCATCTAATGGATCGTTGCTTCCGAAAGAATTTTCCAGAAATGCTATTCATTGTTCTGAAGTAATTGAGTCGGATGTAGGGTCTTTTTTTGTTAAATCTTCAATAATTGAGCGTACAGAGGGGATGATAGTTGTTGTTAGAGTCTTAGACTCTTTTTTCTTTTTGGAGGCAGGCTTGGGGGTACGAAAGGCGTTGTCAGATAGTGAATCTGTTTTGTCTTGGCTGAGTGTGAAGGGAATATACTTGATAATTACAGGGGCACATTCGAGGCTAGAATCAGTAGAATGAAGTCGGTGGAGACCAGAAATATTAGGAGTAGGCTGGTCTAAAGGAGAGAGTGTGTTAGCGGAATGATTGTCGGTGGAGGATATAGGGGCAGGGGTAGTAGTGAAAGTAGGATCAGTGGAAGTAGGATCATTAGAAATATTATCGGTAGAATCATTCTGGATAGGTGTAGTTTTGGAGAGGGAGGAAGTGTCAAGACGATTTTGGCAGGTATCAGCAGTATGTCCAGATTTTTTGCAGAGGAAACAGTCCAATTTATTTGAGGTAACGAAGATGCGGAAAGTAGTATTTTCGAAATGAATTAAAACAGAAGTTTCTATTTCAAAGTTTTCTTTGTCTGGTATGACATAGATGAACCGACGAAAGCTTAGAATATGGGAATAATCTTCTTCAGGTGAGTCAGTACGAATATAGGTGATGGGTGATGCAAGTTGAAGTCCGAGATCGTTTCTTAGTGCCTGTTCGATGAGTAGATTAGGAACTGAGGGACATACGTTAGATATTAGTAATCTTTTAGAGGGGCTGATAAGTCTTCTTTAACGGTAACTGAAGAGTGGTTTTTAAGGAGTTTATCAACGACTGAAGTAGAAGCGAGAAAGATGCAAATACGTTGATTAGATATACAGGAAGCATGGGTGATTCCTTTCGGTGTCACAATTTCACCTATTGCCTTGATATAATCGAAGAGAACTGTATCCGGAAGCACATTTATTACGATAGCTTGATTTCTACTAGGATATGTTGTATGTGTCAAAGTTGATTTTCTTGAATATGATTTAGTAACAGCAGTAAAGCTTCGTGCAGTGGGTTGAGTTGACATGTTAAAATATTTTGGATGCCAAAATATTTAATAAACTATATAGACCAAGCAACTGGTCTATAGAAGAATTAATTTTAAGTATCAAACAGTGTAATTAGTGTAAGTAAACACATACCAATATGGGCCAGCAAATATTTGACACAAAAAAACTAATCACTTGTGTTGATAACGTTAATGAGCACTCAAACGAAAAATAATACCTTCACGTTCGGAGGCCACACGTGCAATGATGAACTGGATTTTTAAACATAATATTATATTCAAACAAAGAATTATTAATTTTTGAGTAAATAAATCAAAACTATTTATATAAAAATGTCTATAACTAATTCTGCATTGGTTGAAAAAGTCAAGACGGACTAGTCGGTGTTCTGTAAATGTTGAAATGTCTTACCAGAATGTACTCAAGGAGCCACTACTACACTGAGAAGCAAGACATTTTTTGTGTCCAACTTGATCTTGTACCTCTACTTTTTTTTGACAGATACCTCAACTGTAATTGGAATTGAATTGCAGCCATATCGCTGGTATTTATAAGAGTTTCTCCAGAGAGTTAAATATTTAGGTGCGTTCTCACTATAAATAGTTTTTTTTCTAGAATACCAAACATAAGTTATACCGCGATCATGCAATTCACTTGTTATACTTGTTTCAATGAAAACTTATTACCTGCATTGGAAGAAAATTACAAAATTACGATATTTTATTTATAGAAGAAACACTTCATTAATAATACTAATTAAATTAAGAGGCTCGGCAAAGGATATAACAATTTATTTATAAACGAAGATTTTCTAATAATGTTATTGTTGTAAAAAATTTATCAAATTGTCATAAAAATATACAGCTTGAGTTAAGCGGTGTAAGAAACCTCTTTTAGTAATTTTTAACGGAATAATTGATACTAATAGTAATACATTTATTTGCAACAGGTTAATAGAAACATATTAAATAATTAATTTAAAAAAAAATGGATTTTAGATCGTAGTCATGGCTGTTACAAATTAGTATAATATCACAATCTACACTTATATTTTCCAGTACACCATCAAGAAAGTGAAAATTGATCATTTAAGAAGCTTGCTTAGAGACTTTCGCTAATTTTTTGACATATTTGTATCTTGTCTGTTGACAACGGGGACCCGGGGGGCATAGATCTTTCATGCGAAGGTGATTGTTTAGTGTGGTAAAGTTCAGTATCTCCTATGTCCTTTGAGATTGCAATTTCAAAATTTGGAGGATTATAGCCGTCATTAGTCTTCACATTCTAAAATTATTTACAATGTTACAGGATGTTCCAGAATGCTGTGCCATATTTCACTCCATATTTGGAATCTACTTGACTTCCCAATCACATCAATATATGATTATGATGTGTTCTACGGGGAATTTAAAAAGTTATAACCGATTATCCATAAAATACAGTGTAAAAGAAATTCAAGAATCTGTTGCGGCCAAAGCATGCGAGTAGTATAGTCAAAATTCTGGAAAATTACTTATTTCATTAATTTTCAGTGAATATGATGCAGGGTGAATCAAAATACGAATACATTATTTTCTCAGTTTTTCAAACGGATCACCTGTATTTTATGAGAGTATCGAAAAGTACTTCTTTTTTTGTTAAGCATTCCCTATACCTAAAATTATTAGTTCTTGAGATATTTTAATTTTTCTATGGAAAACATTGATTAGGGGAGAAGCGGGTATTGCCGTACAGCGGACAATTCCGTTCAGCTGCTTTTTAAGATTCGAGTAACGTAGAACTGTATATCCTCGTTGTACATGACCATTTAGTGCATAGCTATACCACATTAGGCGTTTTGAAGCAGTCTGGCGTAAGGTGTAGTGAAAAGTAGATTTGTTGTGTTTTTGTACAATATATTATAACTTTACGACTACGGCAAATAAGCTCTAGATATATTTTTTTTATTAAGGGCTTTGTGAATTTTGTGTGTTTGGGTGATATATTAGGTATGTATACTGAGGAATAACACTCGTTTTGCTTTTATAATGTTTATTGTTTGTGTATTAAGGCCAACAGCTTTACTGTACAACATACCTGTGATGACACTATCGGATTACGAAAAAAGAGGCACTAACGACTATATTATCCGTATGGGCAGAAAACCAGTGTTCTCCCCAGAACAAGAAACGCAAATCCGGAAGCAAATCTTACTTCTTGCAAATATGTTTTATGGATTGACATCGCAGTCGTTGTAGAGTGTAGTATTTGGGGCAACGGTCAGTAGCGCGCAGCGGTCAGAAATGTTTTCAGGTAGTTGAAATTCTATGGGTCAATAGCGCGCGGTATACAATCGGTAAACCGGTCAATTGCGCGAACGGTTCCTTTATAGAAATATGCTCGTCTTAAACAATTTTTTTAACACGTAACATGCCATAGGAAAACACCTGAAAAGAAAACTATATAAAATAGTGATTATAAGATATATTTTTTTTATTTTTTTGCAAAATTAAAACAAACACTTTTAATTAAATTAAATCTTTCAATATGGTTATTTACATATAAATTAATTAAATTTGTTACATAATCTTTGCGTTTTTTATACCTAATATTATTACAAGCTTTAGGCAAATGTACACTATTTATTTTAATATATGTATTAATTTGTACATCTTTTAAAACATTAATAAATTTAAAAATATCTGGATGCGCTACATAAAAACTGGAGTTAAAATGACTGTGGAATGATTCACAAGCATTTGTTGTACGTTCTTGATCACTATTACAAGAAGCCCACATTTTTGGAGGAAAAACGGAATCATCAGATATATAATTATCAACTAAATAATCAGCATATTCAATTAGTTTAGCATTCTGAGGTATATCTGAGTAAAGGTCTTCTACAAAACAATCCCCTACTTCGTTAGGATTTAGAAATAATAATCCAAAAGTGTAATGCAACCAAAGACCTATTGCTGAATTAGAATCCCTGTACTCAGATACCAACCCAAGATTTTGAATTTTACGATACCAGGACTGGGTCAAATGAAACCTACATCCTATTATATTTATGTCTGGCCAAATTTTCTTAACTCCAACGTGTATCGCTTTTTCAAAATCACTAACGATTTCTTTGGGCTCAAACCTTAAATTTATACTAGCACAATAACTTTTTAAAAGCTTAAATGCCTCAAAGTAAGTATTAGATTGTTTGTTTGGCAGTAAAATAAATACTAAAGGTATATAATGTCCGTTTTCTACTGTATGTATCGTAAATAACTGAGTTAAAAATTTCGGGCAATAACTGAAAGTTCCGTCTACATAAATTTTAGGTCGTGAACACAGATACTGTAAATTTGTTTGACAGGAAAATATTATTACATTTAAGTTCGTGTTATTCACCAATAAAAATTCTTCGTCTTTATTTGTTTTAATAACAATAGATTCTAGAGCTTCTTGGAGGTCTTCTAATGATTGAGGTAAAACTGGCAAAACGCTTCGTCTTGATCGATATACACTTTTTCTTATATTATCAAGGTCCCGTGTTGTGAGATTCACTTCTGCGGGAGCTTCTTTAAGCTCAGTATTGATGATCTTAGAAGGTCTTTGCGATATGTCTTCTACAGCCTTCCTTTTAATTCCGTTTTGTAATTTCTGTGAAACAACATTAAAATATATAAATAATATATATCTACTATAATTTTTGAGGTTTATAAGAGTGAGTATTTTTGAAAAATAACAAATTTAAGAAATTAGATGAATATCCGAAATATTTAACTTATACGAATAAAATTAATCATATTATATTATATACGTAGGTCGAGTAGTGAGCCATTATTAACCGAGGAGTTGTACTAATATTTTAAAATTTTATTTAATTAGATTTTGATAAAGGCAGAAATGATGCTAATTTCAAATAAGTTTTTATAATTTTATCATACCAATTAAGTGTACCTACTAGTGCTGAATTTGCGAGTTTGATTTTGTTTAGAATTAGAAATAAGAGTTTCTGTTTATATTTCATTGAAAATATAAAAAAAGTTCATTATTTACCTAGGGAGAGAAATATTATTTCTCATTCGAGCTTTGGAGTTAATAATGACGATTTCTAAGGTTAGTAGTAATAAATATAATTATTAAACACTTACCTTAACGTGTAAATTTTCATCAAATGCGTGACTGTGATTGTCTTTTTGCTGTAACAACACCTCTTCTGATTTATCCACAGAAATCGAAGCTGGACATCCTCGCTTTGTACAGCGATATGAAACACCTAATATAGTTTCTCTATCTTTGCGAAAAGTATAACTTTTAACTATTAATAATTTTTTTCCGCGCTCACTTAACATGGTCTCCATTTCGGTATCTTTACACGTAAACTTCTTCTGAATAATGTAAGTGAGTAAATGTAATTTAATGTGTACAATCATAAGACTGAAAGACCCCTTGCTATTAGGGACAGGTACTAATATCATGTCTGCGCGCAATCGACCTGTCCCTTTTAGAACCCTCTTATAATCTGTAAGGATTAAACTGACCGCTGCGCGCTATCGGAATACACCCAGTATTTGAATATGCGGAGTCCCATAAAATTAAACATTTGTTGTATGGGTTTCTCAGATGAAATCCGGAGATAAGCATCAGACGTCCTGAACCCACTAGTATAAATAGAATCCTTGCATGTAATTCCAGTGAAGTTAAGTTTTTTTAATAATCTGTGGTTAACTTTGGGGAAGTACAATTTTGCTGGACAATACATCCCTCCATTGATAATCTATCCCCGAATTAGAATGCACCCGTCTCTGGAACAAGGAGGGCCTCCTGGAGCTATCTATAACTGTACCAAGTCCTGATGGATGACTGAGGATTTGTTTTACTTATGGCTAACCCATTTCGTATGTCACACAAAATCTTCCTTAGAAGATCCAGTTTTGTTAATACGGGATAATCATTCCAGCCACATTTCACTGAGAAGATATAATTATTAAGAAGAAGTAGGAATATCGCGTGATATGTAAACAACAACAACAAAGAAATTCATGGGTGATTTACGAAAAAAGAAAAAGGGGTACTGAAACAGAGTGGTAACCGCGGACATGCATGTTTCTGGCTCATTTGCCTTACTTTGGGTCGCGGAAGGTTCAGGCAGGGGGGAATTATGCGCCTCCGTGCAAATCTTGGTTGTTGTCCCGAAAACTCGGGATCTTCCAATTGAAGGCACAAATGAGCATTTGGCTTCATGTTGAAATCCGTTGTTATGTGTTTTTCCATGTTTCGATTAATATCTCTGCTCCCAAGTTTCACATCCTTATAGGTTATACCGTGCAGAGGACGGCAAATGAGCCTGAAACATGCATGTCAGCGGTTACTACTCTGTTTCAGTACCCCTTTTTCTTTTTGCGTGAATTACCCATGAATTTCTTTGTTGTTATATAATTACCCACTATGCAAATAAATATTACAGTTATGTTAATTCAACATCACATTGTGATAATGTTCTTCCTTTTTTCCTCTTGTTTTCATCACATGCACATCTATACAACCGCTTATGCCCAGCTTGTGGCTGTTAACTTTTGTGATGTTTCAACTTAACCTCTCAGCGATGTTAAAGCGCTGCCTTTTTACATTACTGTGATGTTACTAGAACTTCCTCAAAAGGAAGTCTTTATAACGAACTAAAAACAACATTTTTGTTACATTCTGAAATGCCTTTTAACTTCTCGTCAATGTTAATGCAATGTCTAAAAAATAACATCTTATCAATGATCTAAATGCGACATGTCAAAAACAATACAGTGTATTCTCTTAGATGTTGTATGGACATTACTTAAACCTCTAAATAACATACTTCAAACATTCTAGATGACATCCTATAGATGTTTCTGTGCCTAATCAGCAAATACAGGGTGAACAACTAAGAAAGCCGACTGTCGGCCATATTTCAAAAAATAGTCATGGTACAACTTTAACAAAATACCTTCAGGAAAATGACCCTGAAAAATCGCTGAAAAATATTTTTGAGTTCCTAAAATATCTGCTATGGGGTGGAATGAACACTTAAAAACATAATACTGTGATTATCTCCAAAAAAGACATACTAAAGGTATCCAGAAATACAATTTTTGATATATTAATGAGATTATGAAAAAATGTAGTTAGGGACTTTTTGTCCCTATTCTTCAAATAAGGGGTGGGGGAAGTTTCAACCTAAAAAACAAATGTAACACTTTTTTCTTTTTTAATCGATATCAATGTTTTTGGCGTCATTTAAGAGTTTTTCCTCTTTAATAAGATATGCTTAACAAAAATAACGAAAATGGAAAAAATTTGTCAACGCTATGTGAAAAAGTCGACAATTTTCCATTTTCTCGGAAATTTCAAATGAAATGAGACATTTTTTAAATTCTGATGAAAAGGGATTTACGTTATCAGATATAAAAATTAAAAAAATGCTTCAATTTACATTTGAAATTTCCGAGTGAATACAAAATTATCTAATTTTGTTATCAATCTTATTAAACAGAAAAACTCTTCTAAATGCAGCTAAAATCATTAAAATCGGTTAAAAAACGAAAAAGTTATACATTTGTTCATAACTTTGAACCTTCCCCACTCATTATTTGAAGAATAATGGCAAAAAATCTCCTTAATGAAATTTTTTCATAATCTCATCAAGATTTCAAAAATTGTATTTTTAGGACACCTTAAGTATGTTTTTTTGGAGTATTATGTTTTCGAGTGTTCATTCCACCCCTAGCGGATATTTTAGAGACTGCAAAATATTTTCCAGCAATTTTTCAGTATCACTTACCTAAAGGTAATTTTTTTGAAAGTTGTACCATGATTCTTTTCTGAGATGTGGCCTACAGTCGTTCTTAGTGGTTCACCCTGTACATTTGAAATGAAATAGCAAAAAAAGCAATAAAGGATTTAAAACGTTTATTCACTTTTAATGATCAGTACAGTAAATTTGAAAAAACAGGTACAAAATTAGAAAAAAATATCTTGTCCAGGAATCCAACCTAAAAAAAAAAAATGTGTAAACATATTACATAACAAGTGTGGAAAGTGGAAACTATTGAACGCATTCAGTGAAAGCAATGAATAAAAAAGGGTATATTAATCTGTAGTTGCCATAATGTAACATACTTTGAAACTGAATTAATAAAGTTTAACGGATACCCATACATTACAGCTAGTTTACAGAAAATTTATTAGAATAGTTTTTTAATAATAAAACTAATGAAAATTTTACACCATAAAGATTTTATGAAACATTACGTTAAATCAACAGAAATCCGATCTGATTAAATAAAATTCTATCGTTTACTTACGATTACTTTTTCTTATGCAAGAGTCGCTGTTTCGAGTGCCTCTACCATTCCATAACGTACACTTCAAAATCCTTATCTGTGAAACATTTAAAGGTGTTCTGAACAGCAGCTAATAAAACAATTGCGCCCATGGAGACCTTTGATCGATCATCATAAACTACATCAAACTTGATTTTCAGCCAATTGACTGGGACCCATTTTCCACAAGATACATGCGGGGCTCTTCAAAGGAATAACAACATATTTTATTTCGAGAAGTAACTTTTAATGATTTGCCTTCTATTACATGCCTCACTCCGTTTCGCAGGTAAATTCAGGTGTGTCATGAAAGTTCATACTTCTTTTCTGTATAAAATAATATACTATTCTCATCTTGTTATTTTCATCCTAGAACATATTGTATATTAACATCGTGGAATTGTAACTTAATGAAAACTAAGCATTATTAATACTGTGTATACAAAAAAACTACTTATGAGTTTATAATAAATTGTATCCAATTGACTATCCAATAGCTGTGTTTCTACAATAATAAATAATTGAATTCTGTTTGTTGACTGGAGCATTCGGTGCTATAAGTAACATATTCTTCAACTAGATTAATATAGGTACCATTGTAAGGGACACCTACAGCTTTTTTATTGTATTTAGTGTATTTTCAAATGGAAATGAGCTTTTTAACATGAATTTCTGTTTTTAAAGTCTTAAACAGTCTCTAATAATTGTTCACAAGAATTGTTAGTATTAATGTTAAAATTTTCTAAACCTGCAATACTATATTGATGGCTATGACTGCTACTACAAAAACTAGAATTAGATATACTCGATTCAATATTTGTTGTACTGTTTAATACAATGTATGTATCACACTATCTGAAATAGTTATTCCCCTTTCTTTACATAATTACCAACTATTTGTTTTTTATTTTATTTATGTAAGTAGCTTCTGAAACATCTTGAACATTGAAAATATTTTCTTCCAGATTCAAATCTCTGCCAACATATGAGCATGTTTCATTATTAATAATAATATCTACCCTATTGCAATATTAAGTTTTTTGTAGGGTATAATGCATATCTAGGATTTAAAATATTGTGAATCGTTTTTAAAATATACTTACTAACTAAAATATTTTAAAAGTTGAAAAAACCCTTAATTTGTAAACTCTATTATATAATGTTAGTGTACAATTCCGCCACCTGGAATTTCAATGTCCAATAGCCGATTAAAGTCTTGAATGAGTATTAAGTTTTAATAATTATGATTTTGGAATAGGTACTTATCGATAACAGCTGTTGTTCGTCCATTATAACAAGAATTATAACTAAGCATAGAAACTGAAGCTAAGTAGGAACTAACGGAAACGAAAACCACTTTATTCAAGTACTTGCAAAAAATGTGCTTCCTGCAAATAAAATATAACACAAAACTGAAAACCATCCGCCATTTCATGCTTGTCATTTGTTTCCACAGATAATGTTCGTTCGTCACTCGTCAGTTCCTCTTCTGTTTTCTTCTTTTTACTGTGATGTTTAATATGAAATATTACTGAGAGTTTTATGAACTAACATCGTAAAGATGTAATCACACGAACTAACTAAAAATTATTTCGAAAGATGTGAAAGTAACTGCAACATGTGACCATCTTAGAAACATGTTAATTTGTAATATTAAAGTAACGTTCTGTATGTGATATTAGTGAGAAGTATACAAATTAACATCGTATGAATGTTTCCTATAGGAAGTTGCTAAACATAAGTTCATAGGATGTGTATGTAACTGCGAATTCAAGTATTATTGTGTACTTCAAAAATATGTTTTATTTACATGACATGGATGTTAATAGAGTTGGTAATAAAATTAAGACATCTAGGAGATATCTTATTAACGTTTTAAATGAACATCACGAAAAGCCTCTAAAAAGAACATCACAAAAAAGACTTGTTATGTTTCTTGTTTAGTGGGTATTGTCGCAGTAACGGTGTTACAATGTTAACACTCCCTCCCCACACGTCGCACCGCTTACATCCATTGGACCTTACAGTATTTGGTCCATTAAAAAGAGCTTTATATAAGGATACCTACATGCTTTATATAAGGATACCTACATGAAGATAAATAAGTATGAAAGAGTTACTCCCTGGCAACTTTTTAGAAAAGCTTACGTCAGCATTGCAAATGTAGAAAAGGCCATTAGTGGTTTCAAATCAGCGGGTATATTCCCATATGATAAGAATTCATTTACCCAACCCATCGAGAGGCCGATGATGGTCCTCCTGAAACCATTTCCGCCCAACAAGCTGTCAGTGTTTTAGAATCAGAACCTGACCACGTAGAAGGGAACACATCAAATGTGCAGACTGATAACCAACAACCATCAACATCCAGAACACAGACAATAGCAGAAGAAAATGAATCACGCGCTCTATATCTGATACTGAGCAACCGTCATCAGCATCGAGAAGTAGGATTATAAAAAAAGTTGAGCATATGAAAAGACGCATTTTGACTAGCCCTGTTCGTAATACATTTATTACTGTAGCACCTTTCATTACTATAGCACCGGCTCCTCAGCGCAGTGTAAAAGGAAAAGGCGAGGGAAAAGGTAAGAAGCAACATTCGACTGTGCTAACTAAGACACCCATGAAGACTTACTTACAGAGGTTAGACGAAAAACGGGCTGTAAAAAAAGTGAAACAGCGGAAGCCTTCTAATAAAAACAAAAAACTGAAACAGAAGACAAAAAAACTACTGAGAAACAAAAGTTAGAGAGCTCTTCTTCTAACTCCGATATAGATGAGAATATACCATTGGATGACGACGAAGATACTGACGAGTTTATTGATGGTGGTGGCAAATTAGGCCTTACAGAGCTATGCCTTGTGTGTGGAGATTGTGGTAAAGACAAAGAACTGTGGTATAGGTGTGTGAATTGTGGTATGTGGTCTCATGCCTTATGTACTGGAGTAGACAGTGCTGATAATTATCATTGTGGATTTTGTAACTAATAAGATAAAACATTTACTTACGTTAAATTTTGTTGTTTTTATTTTACTATAGCCCATATTTAATTCTGTAAAATACACCATGTGTCATGTGTATGAAATTAGCCGCACTATGTACGGTATTACATGCACCGTTCGTGTAATACCGTACATAACCACTTCTTGATATACTCTAAATATAATTTTTTGTTGAAGTCCCTTTGGTACCTTTTCTTCTGAGTAAAACTGTAATACATTTGAAGTATATACTGTCATAGAAAAAAAACGTTTTTTGAAATAGATATATTTCGAATTATAGCGTTTTTAATTTATGTGTACGGCAATACCCGACGCTCTCCTAAAATCATTTAAAAATTAATTAATAATGTATTTTCATTTTGATTCACCCTCTATCAGATTCAGTTAATATTAACAAAATAAATAATGTTCCAGAATTTTGACTACTACTCGAATGCTTTGACGGCAACAGATCTTCATTCTTGAATTTCTTTTACATTGTAGGTACAATTTTTTTAACAAACCTGTGATAATATTTATGATAGGCCTTAAAGTTTCAATCTTTGAGAACTTTCGTTTGTAATATTATAACATTACCTACGCACTAAATAGGTCATTTCAGAATACAATAGATAAATGAGCTGTATTTTAGTATTTAAAAAAATATTTCTTTAAAACGTAGTAAACAGATATTAAATAGGTGTCAATAAGTGTAACTTTGTACTCATTTATAATCATTTTACGATTTTTACTCAGATATCAATAATACAGTTTAGAGTAGCAAAAAGGAAAATAGGTTGTATGATATATTTTTAATCTAATATTCCTATGTTCAACTGCAATCAGTTCTACCCTCAAACAACAGGCACACAAAGTATTCCCTTCAAATACGTTATTCATTGTAATCATACCCTCATTGACAAAAAAATCTTGCCCCCTTCTAAATTGAAAAATATAAATCCAAACGGGTGGTAACAGTCACCCTATAAATTCTACCCCAGCCGTTTACTGTAAAATGGCCCAAAAAAGCTTAGGGTTTGGAAAATATGGCGACCCGTTGTATACTTCCCTTACGAGGCGGGTTTTGCATTGTACCAAATTCGGTAGGTACCACTCGATCTAGGATTGGGTGTAAAATCTAGGGGGGTGGGTAATAGTGGAACAGGGGTGCTGTTTAGTGTACCGAGTACGGGTAAACAATAAGAGAAAGGCGTTTTTTTGGACACAAGATAAAAAAACTACCCCTTTAAGAGTGGATGCGTTTCATAGGATAAGATTGAGATACATTTCCCAGATGTGGGAACCTTGTTTTTTTCTCTGCATAAAGTAGTGGTAGTACTTTTTTAATGTCATAAAAACTATAAAAACTACGTGAGAATATTTTTCGTTACATAATTAAATTTTGCATGTCCGGGTTTTTTATAATAATAAAAATGCATGTGCGTGAGAATTTGTTTTCATATAAACTAATGAAAAAAATTATTAATAGTGTATTGGGAAGGCTACTATAGAATTTTAACTAAGCTTTTGGTTGTTAGTGGCTGTATAAACCGGCTAGGTTATTATTAAACCAAAGGAAATATAGACAAAATACTATATTGACTTTTGATCGGTTTATCAGTTTTAGTAGAACTACGTATGTTTTATGTTGTATCAATACCAAGAGAACATACAATTTATTTTTGGTAACAACCAATTAGCTGGAATAGGTGTTTTCTACGCATTATCGCATTATACTGTTGTGATTTCTTCATATATATCTTTATTAACTTTAATTTTTTCACTTTTTCTTTCCTTGACCATATTTATTGCGTTATATTGTATTGTCTTTATGTACAGTTTTATTTCTAAAATGTTTTCAGATTTTTATTGACTTATTTCCCTTACAAGTTTTATGTTTCATTAAAAATGTTATGTTATAAGCTTTTGAGCTTTATTGTAGGTTTTTTTCACCAGTACAGAGAGTGTATTTCAAAATATGGTTAATTTAATTTATTTAAATTATGAAAATGGTAGGAACTCCAGAGAATTTTAATTTATTTGAATATTTGCAAATATTCCAAATCGGGGTCGTTGTTTTGGGTATACACAGTTTTTTGTGAGAAGCCAAGCGATTATATCAGTCATCAAGATTAATCTAATATTTGAGATGATTATATAAAAAACTTGATGCCAATGGCGTGTAGTAATATAAACAGGGTTTTTTAGGTACTAATGACCTTCTTAAAGACTTTTAGACGATCTTATTTATTAATATTACCAATTTAGACTATTTTTAAAACTAGTTTTTGTTTATTTCAAGAGCAGTCGATTGCCCGGATATACAGCGTCATGTAAACGACATGCATGTTTATGAGACTGTCATTTATCCAGTGTGATAAGGTGGATTGGTCCACTAAATGAGATAATGAAAAATAAATCGAAGCACTTTCATTGGTAAAGTAAGTTTCATAACATACCCAACTCTTGAGTTTAACATATTGAGCATATCTTAAATGTTTTTTAAAGAGAAATATTTACTCCCCGCATATATCACGACGGATATTGAATTATACTTGACTGGATAACGTTTTCATTTTCCATTTTCCACCTGAAATCAAATCATTCTTTTTTTGTGGGCAAATATATTCATATGTACACCTTTTTGTAGTGCAAGTGTACGCTACACTATCGCAGAATTTCAGCGTAATCTAAAATTTAGTTTACAGTGCTCTATTTTGTCAGTTTTTCACAATGGGTCGAAGAATGTCTCTTAAATTTTGTATTGACAATGAAATATCGTGTCCGGAAGCGCTAAAAATAACACAAAAGAAATGGTGACTGAAAATCATCGTTTAAGTTTGAGAGAGATGACCATTAAAATTCGCAGCCTTTAATTAGATATCAAGGAATAAAATATTCCATTGAGTTAAAATCGTAATCTTATAAATTAAAAAAAATTATGAAAACTGAAGTCTGGCCGATTTCCTTCATTTTTTTTAAATGAAAGGTATTTAGACACATATATCAACATTGAAATTTACTCAACTCCCACCTTACTCATGTTATACTCAAACGCGATTATTCCCTGTACATTTCTTATGGGACACATTCACTCAAGCAATTCGAATTCTCATAGCTCCTCTTCTAATGAATGGATCTTGATCGATTCACTCTCAGAACACTCAGTGGATCAAGCTCTATCTTTTGAGCTATTAACTGTTTAAATTCGTTGGGGTTGAGGAAAGTTATGTGTGCACAACTTTACTTTCAATTTTTTCCAAAAACTGCTGCCGACGCACAGTTAATATTGTCTGGAAGGAAGTACTGTAAAATGATTTTATGTAATAATTACACCCTCTCATACATAGTCTATCCTAATGCTGCGGATTAGTTTCTTTCGTAAATTATCATTTATCTTTTTCTCTTGACATTTTAAGTTGTATTTAGGCAATTCCAAATCTATTTATGATTCTTAATAAAAACTATTTAGAGGATAGATAAGTTGTATAACCAGATAAGCAAGGAAAACGAAAAATTTCTGAATACGTATCTTGACACCTTGTAATATAATTATTCCACTCTACTAATGGTGAATTGTCTGACTATTTTTTATACATCCTGATGACATAAACACTTACAGATGCTACGTTTAATTTAGTACTATTTTAATTTGTTGTGTTTATTTATAGTTATATTTAATGTATTTATTTACATTGAATCCCCATCAGTGAACTTTATTTACTTGTGAAAAATTACAAGAAAAAAAATCCAATAGAATTTCTATGTCACAGAAATTTATAAGTATGTGTGTAGGTACATAAAAAATATTGTATTTGCTACCTTGAAATATTTTTCACAATTAAATACTTCGTCTAATATTTTTTATTTCAAACAAGCCTTAGTAATGCAAAAAATTATACAAATAATTAAACATAATTATGAAGTCGATATATTATTTTTATGTTAGCTATACGTAACCAATTCACTGAGTTAATTAATACTTTTTAGGATGTTATAAAAATGTTTACGTACGTAGTTCAAACTATGTATGTATATGTAATGGAAGATTTGTAATTTATCCAATTTTAATAAAAAAGTATTTAATCTATTTCTACAAGTAAGAGAGCACATTTGTAGTTGTTGAAATAATGTAAGCGTAAAGTTAAAGTATAGGGAAATAAATTTTTTTTTAAATTTGTGTTAAAACCATTATAAATTATATTGAAATAGATGAAGTTATTCAAAAATGGTATAGTGAACATAAAATAGACCATCTATATAATAATTTATATAATAATATATTTTTGATAATTCATTGGTTGAGGCTGTTTTTACATGAAGGCATGTGTCGTTTACGACGATTTTCACTAACCATTTCTTTACTGTCTTTTGATAAAGTCAATTTACCACAAACCTTTTGTAAGATTTCAGCGCTTTGGCACACAAAATTCTATTTGTACAGCAACTGACAAAATAGAGCAATGTAAACATACTAAAACATACTAAATGAAAGATGACGCTGAATCTCCGTGTGAGTATAGTATACAATTCTACCATAAAAAGAATCTTGAAAGTCCTTTTGTGTCGGTATTTTGTATTACCACTTACTACACTGACTGAATGTATTATTAATATTCGTAATAAAAGTAAATGTATTTGAGAATATTATGATACCATCTAAATTTGATACTAATGACTTCTGTATTTGCGCAGGCAATCTTGATAGATTATATGAATTGATAATTTGTAAAGATGTGATGAGAGGATAATTGATTGTTCCTGCTAATTCTTGGTACTTGTTCCTTCGTGATTAGATATAGATGCGTTCTAATACGGTTGGATGGTTGACAATGACTTGGTTTTTCCTTCCTAACGGGAACGGCTAAATTTTGATTCAGTCTTGTTCCAAATTCCGTTGTCAGGTTTTATAAATCCTTAATGTTCATTTTGATACCTATATAATATTGTAACGAATTTATTTGAATGAAAGTCCGGGTTCCATTTGTTTCAACATTTTATTTAAACTAATTATTTACCACATTTATTTAGATGAGGGACGATAATAATAATACTTTGTCTAATGTAAATGATAATACATAAAAAAGAAAGGTTTTCAGATAGATTTTCTAAAATTTCTAAGCTCACTAGACAATTTTGAAATGAAACTTCTGTCATTCTGACGATGATATTGATTTATCGAAACAATTGTCAATTTTTTAGAATTTTCAATAACTTTTATTATATTGTGGAATTAACCAGAAACCGTGAGTTTCATTTAAAACACTAATTTTGTTCTCCTTTATTTGAGTAAACTGTTAGTTCGTGACGATCTTAGAAAGCTAATTTGGAAATATTTAAAAAATACATGTTATAAATTTATTAGTTAGCAATAAGGAGTTTGAAATTGCTGGAAATATAATTCATTGAAACAGCTTATATCATTTTTCCCCATTTAACATCGGTATAACTGTGGAATGATATAGGAAGCCAAAGAAAACTATTATCTGCTGATCTTTACAATTATTACTTAATAAAACAGTTTAATAGAGAAGAACTTCCTAGATTTACCTGTTCATTGACGACTTCATATTGTGGGTTTCTTAAGCGTCTTCTAATTTCTATGTCCTCAAGGAAATCTAGTTCTTGTTTCTTATCACAAATATGTAGTATTTTTAGTTCTGTGTTAGGTTTTAATGAATGTTTGGTGTCAAGTAGATGTTTTGCGTAATGGAATTTCTCTCGCTGTTTTAATCTGTATGCTGTAAGTATTCATTGTGTCTAATTTCAAAATTTCTAATTCTTTAACCTATATAGCATTACATTCTGGACATTTAAGTTTATATATACCAGACTTTTTTAATGGGGATATTTCTGTTTTTACATTTAACAATCTTGTACTTACCTACTACATTACTTTCTGTTTTAATAGAAATTGTTGTATTTGTTGCTAAAGATAGTAACTTTGAAATATTATTAGAAATCTTCAACATATATGATGGTTTTGTAATTTTGTATTTCTTTCGTTTGTTTAGGAAATATTAGTTGTAATGCCACTTTTTTCTCTTTTTTTAAGTAATTTATATATTATATGCAATGGACAACCGCTGGATGTGGCTATATATTTAATTGTATTAATGTATCTCTATCAAAATTATATGTGTTCATAGGAACAGAAATAACATTGAATTGTATGCTGCTAATTTATGTGACATGGGATGATTGGAATTATATGGTATAGTAACATCAGTGTATGTTTGTTTCTGTAAATTGAATATTCAAGTACATTATTAAATCTTTGAATTTTTAAACCAATAAAATAGATTGAGTTTTTTCTTCAACTTCTACTGTAAATTTAATTTTTGGGTTTAAACTATTAACATGATTGAAAAATGATTCTAATTGTCGTTCACTACCTACAAAATAAGCTAATATGCCATCCTACATATCTATACCAAAATAAGATATATTTTGAAATGTTACATTCAAAGATTTTTCTTTCTAAGCTGCCTATAAAATGTTTGCCAAAATAGGTGATATTGAGCTTCCCATTGGTAAATCTTTATTTTGAATATATACCTTATTGTCAAATGTGAAATAATTCTGATTAATACCTACATCAACTAACTGATATTATTCCTGGATTAATAGTTTTATCTACTAGTAATTTTCTTAGATGTGTGATGTATTCTTTTGGAGGAATTTTAGAGAACATAGCGGTAACATCAAATGAAATTAGTCTAGAGTTATCTTGCAAGTTGTATGTTTTCAATTGTTTGTTGTTGTTCAATTGTTTTGATTAGTTTCTATTGAATTTTTAATTGAGTATACAGCGTGTCCACGGATGGGGTATTATATAGGTGAAAAATGTTTAAATATTAGTTTTAGTGAAAAATGTCATTCTTCATAAAAAGTTTTGCTTGTTCTGAAACCCCATAGAATGAAATAAAACTCAAGTTTTTCGAAACCCGTCTCATTTTATAGCCAGTTTTATGAAAACCGTATACATTTTTACACTAAGTACGAAAATAATGTATTAATCTAGTGAGTGACGTTTACGATGTACCAAGTAACTGTCAACTTTGATTAATAAGTTTCAAATTGTCATTCATAGTTACGATTTGTCCATTTCTCAACTGAGTCAACACTAACACTTTCTTACTCCAATCGACTATAAATGGGCTATAGCCCATCTGGAAAAACTAAAACTCTTACTATCAAAAACTACAGAATATGTGATCTGCATACAAGAAACTAACTTCAAAGATAACAAATACTACTCACTAAGAGGTTACGAATGCGTTCACAAAAATAGAGAGTTTGACAGAGCTAGTGGAGGAGTGGCTATTTATATAAAAAATAATTTTACATGGAAAAATATACAAATTACATCAGTACTAGAGGTATTTGCAATTAACATACAATATTATGAGAGGAACTTGAACATTATTAATATTTATATTCCATCCAACAAAAAATTCGTTTCACAAAGCTTACAAGAAATAACCAACCAAGTAAATGGCACAAAAATAATAGGGGATTTCCATTCACATTATACAGCGTGAGGATCCAAGACTACAGAGAAAAGAGGGAGAGAAATAGAAAACTTTACAAACAGTCTTATAATAATAAACTCTGGAGCGGGTACAAGATTAAATCCACTAACAGGAGAATTATCTCCTACTGACCTAACTATTTGTGACGCACAAATTGCGCCAAACCTGAGTTTGTATTCAAACTCATACTTATATGGAAGCGACCACCTACCTATAAGCATATAATTTCATTCCAGAAAAGACAAGAACGATCAACTTAACTCAATGGAAAAATTGAATTTGAGACGAGCAAATTGGTTTAAGTTTACTGAGTATATAGAAAGAAATATTCCAGAAATTGATCAGATTGAAGATAACATTGACGAAATAAGGAATGTACTTACCGATACCATTATACAAGCAGCGGAAGTCCATATTGGGTATGTAAAACCACTTAAAACGAAAATTTCAGTACATAATGCGAAGAAGCTATTAAAGCAAGCAAAAGAGCGTTATATAAGTTAAAAAAGAACAAAAACAAAACTAACTTAGATGAGTTTAAAAGACTGAGAGCAAGAGATATGTCACTAAGCAAGCTAAAAAGGACTCCTGGAAATCAGTTGTCTTAAAAATCACTGTGAATACTTCAAACTCCGAGATATGGACAAAAATAGAAAAATTGAAAGGAATTTCAACAAAACATAAAATAACAAGTTTATCCCATAATACTGAAATTATCTGTAATAATACACTTATATCACAAACACTTGCAGAATAATTCTCTAGAATATCAAGTGATGAAAACTAGAACCAGAATTTAGGGAATATAAACGCGATACAGAACAAAGAATAAAATTGAATCATACTACAGGTCAAAACCACCCATTAAATGTGCAAATTGACAAGGAAGAATTAGAAGAGGTGCTGGAACAATGCAGCGATAAATCCAGCCCGGGACCTGATAAAATCCACTACACTTTTTTAAAAAACCTCCCAATAACTGGTAAAAAGTATTTGCTACAGACATACAATAAAATTTACTTAGATTACAAATTTCCAAAATCATGGCCAGAAGCTATCATAGTGCCAATACCCAAGCCACACAAACCAAAGAACTTGGTAACGTCTTACAGACTGATATCCTTAACATGTACAATGTGCAACGTTTTAGAGAAGATATTGAACCGCAGGTTAATGTGGCATCTACAAAAACATAACCGTATATCGATACACCAAAACGGATTTCTAAAAAATAGGTCAGCAAACGATAGCATTATAAACCTGGAATCCGAGATACACAATGCATTTGCACTGCTAGGTGTATTTATGGGTCTTGAAAAAGCTTACAACTTAACTTGCTAACAAAAAATTCTACAAACACTGGTAGATTGGAAATATAACAGCATTTATCGAAAAAATTTTGACACAACGTAATTTTGTAGTCAAAATAAATGGTGAATTATCTACCAAAAGAAAACTAGAGAATGGAATTCCCCAAGGATCTTCCTTAAGCACAACATTATTTCTTGTCACCATAAATGACTTCACCTCTTGTATAACATTTCCACTACGTGTAAGCTTATACGCTGACGATATTGTAATATACGGAAAAGGTAAAAATATAAAAACATTGCAATCCCTAATTCAAAATGGATTAAACAAAATTTATGAATGGAAAAACATATCTGGTTTCAAAATATTCCACGAAAAAACAAATTGTGTCTTATTTGCACGAATAGCCCAGAAGGAATACCCGGAATTGACCATAGGAAACACCAAACTCAGTTTCAAGCAACCCTTTAGTGCAACAATTTTTCCACCAACTATCTACGTTAGATTAGTGTTTTTAAATGAAACTCAAGGTCTCTAGTTAATTCCACAATATAATACAAGTTATTGAAAATTCTAAAAAATTGACAATTGTTTCGATAAATCAATATCATCGTCAGAATGACAGAAGTTACATTTCATTTTATGCCTACCTGATGTTTAGTAGTTATATTTGGCTAGACCAAGAAGTAACCTAACTTGTGATTGGCTTAATATATGTTTATAGACAAAAGAAGCAGATGTGATATTACAAATATTGAAGCTTAGATATTATTAGCCCTATGGTGATATCCTGGATATCATTTTTCCAATTAAGATCAGTATAACTGTGCAATGATATATAAAACCAGGAAAACTATATCTGCTGATCTTTACAATTATCACTTAAGAAAACAGTTTATTAGTGGAGAATTCCCTAGATTTAACTGTTCATTGACAACTTCATATTGTGGGTTTCTTAAATGTCTTCTAATTTCCAGTTCTTCAAGGAAATCCAGTTCTTGTTTCTTTTCACAAATATGCAGTACTTCTAGTTTTGTGTTAGGTGTCAATGAATGATTGGTGTCAAGTAGATGTTTTGCGTAGTGGGATTTATCTGGTTGTTTTAATCTGTATGCTCGTAAGTGCTCACTGTATCGTATTTCAAAATTCCTAAGGGTCTGACCCAAATAGACAGCATTACATTCTGGACATTTGAGTTTATATATACCTGACTTCTTTAATAGTGGTATTTTTGTTTTTACATTTAACAATTTTGTACTAACGTTACTTTCTGTTTTAAAAGAAATTGTTGTATTCGTTGCTGGAGATATTATCTTTGAAATATTATTAGAAATATTTCCTGCATATGTGATGGTTTTATAAGTTTTAATTTCATCAGCTTGTTTAGGATATATTAGTTGTAATGCCACTTTTTCCTCTTTTTTACTAATTAGCTTATTTATCATATCTAATGGATAACCGTTAGATGTTGCTATTTGTCTAATTGTATTAATCTCTCTATCAAAATTACATTTGTTCATAGGAACTGAAAAAGCTCTATGTATCATTGAATTATATGCTGCTAGTCTGTGTGACACAGGCTGGTTAGAATTGAATGGAATTTTTACATCAGTTTGTGTTGGTTTTCGGTAAATTGAATAATCAAGTACATTATTAACTCTTTTAATTTTTAAATCAAGAAAATTGATTGAGCTATTTTCTTCAATTTCTAATGTAAATTTGATTTTCGGGTGTAAATTATTGATGTGGTTGAAAAATACATCTAATTGTCGTTCACTACCCATAAAACAAGCTAATATGTCATCTACATATCTATACCAAAATAAAATATTTTTCGAAATATTACTTTCAAAGATCTTTCTTTCTAAATTGTCCATAAAAATGTTTGCTAAAATAGGTGATATAGGGCTTCCCATTGGTAAACCTTCATTTTGAATATATATCTTATTGTCAAAAGTGAAATAATTCTGATTAATGCATACATCAAATAAATTAAGTATATCTGATATTATTCCTGGATTAATATTTTTATCTTCTAGTAATTTTCTTACAAGTATTAGACATTCTTTAGGAGGAATTTTAGTAAACATGTTAGTTACATCGAACGATATGAGTTTATAGTTATCTTGTAAGTGGATTGCTTTCAACTTTTTGATTAGTTCTATTGAATTTTTAATTGAGTACTGAGATTCATATCCGTAAGTATTGTATATATTGTTGAGCTTCTTTGCCAATATATTATTAGGAGCATTAACATAAGAGACTACAGGTCTAATTGGTTTCGTTATTTTATGTAATTTAACTGTTCCATATAATTGTGGACAATGAGGATTCTTATGTATGATAGACCTCTTTTCGTAATCATTTAAAAGATAATTTGAATTATCAACAATATCCCTTACATTATTAGAAAACTTCTTTGTTGGGTCTGCTTTAAGAACTTTTACATCGCTAATCAAAAAGTTGAAAGCAATCCACTTACAAGATAACTATAAACTCATATCGTTCGATGTAACTAACATGTTTACTAAAATTCCTCCTAAAGAATGTCTATTACTTGTAAGAAAATTACTAGAAGATAAAAATATTAATCCAGGAATAATATCAGATATACTTAATTTATTTGATGTATGCATTAATCAGAATTATTTCACTTTTGACAATAAGATATATATTCAAAATGAAGGTTTACCAATGGGAAGCCCTATATCACCTATTTTAGCAAACATTTTTATGGACAATTTAGAAAGAAAGATCTTTGAAAGTAATATTTCGAAAAATATTTTATTTTGGTATAGATATGTAGATGACATATTAGCTTGTTTTATGGGTAGTGAACGACAATTAGATGTATTTTTCAACCACATCAATAATTTACACCCGAAAATTAAATTTACATTAGAAATTGAAGAAAATAGCTCAATCAATTTTCTTGATTTAAAAATTCAAAGAGTTAATAATAATGTACTTGATTATTCAATTTACCGAAAACCAACACAAACTGATGTAACAATTCCATTCAATTCTAACCACCCTGTGTCACACATACTAGCAGCATATAATTCAATGATACATAGAGCTTTTTCAGTTCCTATGAACAAATGTGATTTTGATAGAGAGATTAATACAATTAGACAAATAGCAACATCTAACGGTTATCCATTAGATATGATAAATAAGCTAATTAGTAAAAAAGAGGAAAAAGTGGCATTACAACTAATATATCCTAAACAAGCTGATGAAATTAAAACTTATAAAACCATCACATATGCAGGAAATATTTCTAATAATATTTCAAAGATAATATCTTCAGCAACGAATACAACAATTTCTTTTAAAACAGAAAGTAACGTTAGTACAAAATTGTTAAATGTAAAAACAAAAATACCACTATTAAATAAGTCAGGTACATATAATCTCAAATGTCCAGAATGTAATGCTGTCTATTTGGGTCAGACCCTTAGGAATTTTGAAATACGATACAGTGAGCACTTACGAGCATACAGATTAAAACAACCAGATAAATCCCACTACGCAAAACATCTTCTTGACACCAATCATTCATTGACACCTAACACAAAACTAGAAGTACTGCATATTTGTGAAAAGAAACAAGAACTGGATTTCTTTGAAGAACTGGAAATTAGAAGACATTTAAGAAACCCTCAATATGAAGTTGTCAATGAACAGTTAAATCTAGGGAATTCTCCACTAATAAACTGTCTTCTTAAGTGATAATTGTAAAGATCAGCAGATATAGTTTTCCTGGTTTTCTATATCATTGTACAGCTATACTGATCTTAATTGGAAAAATGATATCCAGGATATCACCATAGGGCTAATAATATCTAAGCTTCAATATTTGTAATATCACATCTTCTTCTTTTTTCTATAAACATATATTAAGCCAATCACAAGTTAGGTTACTTCTTGGTCTAGCCAAATATAACTACTAAACATCAGGTAGGCATAAAATGAAATGTAACTTCTGTCATTCTGACGATGATATTGATTTATCGAAACAATTGTCAATTTTTTAGAATTTTCAATAACTTGTATTATATTGTGGAATTAACTAGAGACCTTGAGTTTCATTTAAAAACACTAATATGAGCATATTCCACGAAGTAAGGGTCGAGACAGTCAATTTCATCTACGTTAGAAGTAAAAGTCACACTTATCTACGTCCCCTCACATGTAGGAATCGACGGCAACGAGTCAGCTGATACAGCTGCCCAAGAAGCAACATCGTTAGGAATCGAAAGGTCTCAAATATATATATTCACAGTGATATCGACAACTTCCTTAAGAAGTTAATTAAGAAAAATATGCAAGCAGAATGGAATAATGATCAAAATAGCCTCAAAAACATTAAATCGCAATTTACTGACCTAATAATATTAACACCCAGCCGGTTAGAACAAATTAAAATATCAAGACTAAGACTTGGCCACACTCGTATAACGCACGGTTATAGAATATCTAAAGAAGAACCCCCCAAATGTAACAAGTGCAATGAAAGACTGTCCATTAAACACATTCTTGTTCATTGTCCAGAATTTCAAGAGGAAAGACAAGGGAACAAAATCTCCACAGATGTTAGTGAAAATCTAAAAACTCTGGAACAAATACAAAAAACAATACAGTACCTAAAAGATATTAAATTCTATAATTATATCTAGTGAATATTTAGAGAATGTAATGCTATAGTTTACTATGTAGTAGAATGATATTGTTAAGGGCTAATGACCCTTAGCGGTCGAAGCTTATCCCCACAAAAAAAGAAAGTATTGTAAATGCAAAATTGTTAAATGTAAAAACAAAAATATCCCCTATAAGAAAGTCTGGTATATATAAGCTTAAATGTCGAGAATGTGATGCTATATGGGTCAAACAATTAGAAATTTTGTAATTAAACAAAATAAAAACTTACGAGCCTTCAGATTAAAACAACCAGAGACATCCCATTACGTAAAATATCTACTTGACATCAAACATTCCTTAACACCTAACACAGAATTAGAAGTACTACATATTTGTGATAAGAAACAAGAAATAGATTTTCTTGAAGAATTAAACTGTATTCTTAAGTAATCATTGTGAAGTTCAGCAGTTAATCGTTTTCTTTGGTGTCTTATATAATTGCAGATTTATACTGATCTTAAATGGGAAAGAAGATATCCAGGATATACCCATAGCTTTAATATTTGTAATATCATACCTTCTTCTTTCTTTATTCATATATATTAAGTCGATAACAAGATGCGTTACTTCTTGGTCTAGCCAAAAATAATTATGTATTAAACATCAGGTAGGCATCAAATGAAATGTAACTTCTGTCATTCTGACGACGATATTTCATAATATCGAAACAATTGTCAATTTATTAGAATTTTTATCATTTTTTCATCATATTGTGGAATTATTTAGAAACAGTTAGTTTCATTTATAATGGTAGTATGGCTATTTGTTCCACTATTAGATGACCTTGTATGATATGGTACCCACGGAAATCTAATATCGCTATTTAGTAGCAAATTATATAAATCTTTCTATATGCCCATTAAGAGAAATTGTTTAGGTTATTTTTTACTTTCCTAATCATGAAAAATATAAAAGGATGCGTTGAAAATCTACTTTTTTAAATCTACGTCGTTTTCTAATATTGAATAATTGTATTCTTTTGAACAATACCTCTGGTTTTAAGTCGAAATGAGCTCAGTTTACATTGTGCCTTCATGATTTATAATAAACAAATTTGACAAAACATTAGTTCCAAAAATAAGTACAAATAATTCACATTCTCTTGAACCTATATTTATATTATTAATTTTCAAAAGACAAACGGGGAAAACTTCTCAGGGTCATTTTTTTTAAACACAATATACCGTCCTGCCTGAATTTATTTTAATTAAGCAACCCTTCGGATTAATAATTTTTTTTCTAAATCTTAACGTTAAGCAAAAAACGAATCGTTTGGGCCATCAGTTCATTTGCGTGTGAACTGTACAAAAACTCTCGTTGTTATCAATCCATTTAATATGCGAGAACACGGTGTGTCAACATACCTATTTGAATAAAAGCACCCACGAAAAAAACCAGGTACATCATCTTTTGTTTTTTTCGGACCTTCCAAGACTTTACCCCTTTTCTCACACTGGGCGATCCTTAAAACTTTTTTAGGAAGAAAAAAACTTAAATTTTAGATATGCAAGGAAGTTGAAGGTAATGTATGCGAATATTTATAAAAAAAACTACTCAGGTATCTCGCAATAGCGTGTTCCTACCATATAAAAGGGCTCGATCCGTTCGGAAGCGACTTATTATTTAGATTTACCCCTTTTATAATGAGAATGGATTTATTCACCTGGTCATTATGATCTGATGGCCCCGTTCAGGACAAATTTTAGTTTTTATGGTTTTTGAAAGCTTATGAACATCGTTTACTATAAACCGGTAATAGGTATATATATATGTATATATATATATATATATATATATATATATATATATATATAATATATACATATATATATACATATATATATATATATATATATATATATATATATATATATATATATATATATAATATATACATATATATATACATATATATATATATATATATATATATATATATATATATATATATATACGAAAGCTGAAGGGTAGTGACCGTTGAACACAAAACTGCAAATAATCTAGTAGGGATGCGGTCAATATAGGGCTGATCAAAAGAAAACTATTTTTTTGACTAGTTGAGCTTTCGGAAATTGTTTATTTCCTTCATCAGAACATCTACAATGGACAAAAAAACATTTTCAAATTAATAAAGCTGAACAAATATTTGAAAAAAACACACAATTGACTCACCAAAATAAGTTTTGAAAATTATCCATCAAGAACATCACAAGAGTTTTAACAGGAGCGTGAAATTGATTAACAAAAATCGAGATAAAAACAATTTTCTGACAGTCTAAACATTTTTACATGATATTGTAGATATGATCATTTTAAATGTTTAGACTGTCAGAAAATTGTTTTTATCTCGATTTTTGTTAATTAATATCACGCTCCTGTTAAAACTCTTGTGATGTTCTTGATGGATAATTTTCAAAACTTATTTTGGTGGGTCAATTGTGTTTTTTTCAAATATTTGTTCAGCTTTATTAATTTGAAATTTTTTTTGTCCATTGTAGATGTTCTGATGAAGGAAATAAACAAATAAACAATTTCCGAAAGCTCAACTAGTCAAAAAATAGTTTTCTTTTGATCAGCCCTATATTGACCGCATCCCTACTAGATTTCATGTACCTAGGTTTTGGCTTTCTTGAGATATTCCATTTTTTGCGGAAATGAAGTGTTGGCGTAAAAGTTTAATCCCTACGAATCCATTTAATTTACACAAGTGAAGTTTACAACAATGATTTAGGATACCTTGAACTATCAAGCGTGATATCTGTTGCTCAAATATTAAAGGTCACTTTGGCCGAATTCAAACATCAATTACTTTATGATTTCAAATGGAACACCCTATATATTTCCAATGCATTGCATCTAACCGTTCTGAAGTTATCAACAATTTATTTAAAATAATGTATTTTTCTCATTAGTAATGTTTGATGAATGCGCCTTGTGTAAATTCTTGACAGATTTGCAAAACGTTACAAACAGAATCGTTGTTTATGTCTGAGCCTGTCATTTTACTTACAATATTGTTTACTTTAGCTAGATAATTTCAGTATTCTTTGTTTATATTCTAACGATAATACTTTGTGGTAACAATATTCTATTCAAGAAAGAATGGAGATGATTTTAACCATGTGCGAATGCCATGAAATATCCTTCTGGCGTCAAGGGTAAATGCACAAAAGTATCCTGAACGAGACCATCCGCAAAATATAAGTATTGAAACGGTGCTGGCAAGATTTCGTGCTACAGGTAGTGTTGCTTACACGAAGCAAAAGAAGACGATGACAGTTACCACCAACGAAGGAAATGAATTCTTGATGTTAGGATCAGTAGTTGAAAATTCGAACACAAGCACCAGAAAAATGGCCAGACATACAGGTACAAGTCAATCCAGTGTTTCTAGGATACTTAGAAAGCACGAATAACATTCGTATCATATTCAGCTGCGTCAGCATTTCTACAGCGATGACTTTTACCACAAAATAGGCTTTGGTTTATGGACTTTTGATCGAGTAGCAGAGGAAGAAGACTTTTTCAAATATATGTTATTTACAGATGAATCAACCTTCCACAATAATGGTCTGGTGAATCGTAATAAATTTCACTATTATCACACAGAAAATAGTTAGTTTTTCCATACTGTGGACCGTCATAATCGATGGAGCATAAATGTGTTTGGAGGGATTGTAGAGAATCACGTAATAGGTTCCTTTTTTTTTCAATGGTCACTTGAATTGATCAAAAATTCCTAAGATTCTTGAAAACGGCGTTTTGGGATCTCTTGGAGCATATTCCTTTAAATATCAGAGCAAAAATGTGGCTGCAGTTAGATGGCGCACCGGCGCATTTTCAATTAGCTGTAAAAATTGTCTAAATAGAAAATTTCCAAATAAATGGATAGGAAGGGGAAGTCCGTGCTGTTGGTTACCCAGGTCGCCAGATCCGACTTCGATGGGTTTATTTTTATGGGGGCACGTGAAAAATATTCTGTATAGTACTGTAATGAAGTGGGTCGAAAAGTGACCGCTGTCACCACTGTAATGAAGTGGTTGTTCCTATTATTACATTCTTATGATGAAGCAGTGATCAACTCAGCCAATATTGCTGACATCCCACCGCTGTCACCACTGTAATGAAGTGGTTCAAAGAATCCTCCGTCACCAGTGTAATAACTAGTGGTCAGTTAGGGTTTACAGCCCTCCGTTACCAGTGTAGGACAACCTTTGAATTCCTATTGCCTTGAATTTTTGCAGCGTGCTGTCACTGGTGCCTTACGGCACAATTTAGAGCCAGGAATCCCCCTGTGGGTAACCTCGATGGAGGTGGTTTCCTGGCACGAGCGAACAAGATCTCCGTGGGGCCTCTTGGGCTTATACAATGTGCCAAGCCTGAGTTCTAAGGCAGGTCGCGTCAGCCCGTTCAAACTTGCTGGTCCGAGGGTAGGGGTTGTTGATAAAGGAAACAGACTGGGTGGATAAATATGTACATGTACATTTACAAACAGTAATTAATTAAATCCAATAATATAGCCTTGGTTTGGACAAAATAAAAGTTACTCGGGGGAGAATGCCCCGGTATGTTACACTAGAAATATAATTAGGGAAAAATGTCTTCCATAATCTGGAAGTAGTTTCTCGTTATTATGACAACAGTAAAATATGTCTTGCGTTTGACTATCCCTGTATATGAAATGAGAAAAACAAAATTATTCTGACTCGGGCAAAACGTCTTACAAATTTCTGAAAGTGGTCTTTCCTGATTATGACATAAATGAAAGATAAAATACGATATCTCGTACAGTTGAATATCCTGTACAATATAAGAAAATAATTATCAAAACAAAACTTTTGAAATCTGGAGATTTACTATCTCTCGTACAGTTGAATACCCTATAGAATATGAGAAAATAATTATCAAAACAAAACTTGTGAAATCTGGAAGAACACTATCTCTCGTACAGAGGAGAAGGAATTCAAAGGTTGCCCTACACTGGTAAAGGAGGGCTGTAAACCCTAACTGACCACTAGTTATTACACTGGTGACGGAGGATTCTTTGAACCACTTCATTGCAGTGGTGACAGCGGTGGGATGTCAGCAACATCGGCTGAGTTGATCACTGCTTCATCATAAGAATGTAATAATAGGAATAACCACTTCATTACAGTGGTGACAGCGGTGTTCCAGATCCTGAGTTCGTAGGACGTCACCCAGAAATTACAAGAGGTGAAGTCCAATCCAATAAGCAATCCTATTTTTGTTATTCCGATCAACCTATCCATTTCAGGCATCGAGGAGGCCAAATAAGGGTAGGAGTTAAATAAGTAAGATTTGTTTTACCCAATATAAATAAGGAACACTAGTGAAGTAAACAAAATGCCATCATATTTTAACAATAGGGCAGGTACAGGTAACCAAGGCGGCTTAGAATCCACGGGGGATTCGAGGAATATGTCGTTAGCATTAAGAATACCACAGGCACCACCGCTAGGGGTGATCGCCTCAACTCTAACAGACTTTACAAGTAGAGATGCGGCCAGATATATAGAAAAGTTGGAGTTAAGGGCCAAACTTGACGGATGGTCAGAAACAGAAACACTGACGCTATTGAAGTTCACACGACTTCTCTAAAGCCGACCCAAGATTAGACACAGCAACATACGCCGAATTTAAGGAGAAAGTACTGAGCAAATTCGTCCCAAGGAAATCGATCGCTGACTGGTGGATGTAACTAGTCCAATGCTACCAGAGGCACGACGAAGATGTAGCAGCTTTTTGTACAAGACTACGATTAATAAGGAAGAAAATATTGGAGGAAGACATAAAAGGAGCGAGCAGAGAACAGATACCGAAGATACAAAGGAAACACAACGCGGTTTTGTTGAATCAATTCAAAGTTGGACTAAGAAAGGATCTTCTAAGGGAAGTAGGATTTTACATACTACATAAAGATGACCTCACACTAGAAGAAGCGGAGGAAATAGTAAACTGTCAAGAAACAGCAGCCACAATGGTGAGCGGAAGAAACAACGGCCACAGAGTCGCATTTACGAATGGGAAATTGAGGTGCACAGCATGTGGGAAGTCGGGACATGAAGCAGAGGAATGCAGACACAGCGAAAAATGCATGTACTGTGGCAGACAAGGCCACTGGACTTCAAACTGCAGAACAAGAGAAGCGGAAGAAGTAAAAATAGAAAACAATGTCAAATCTGTAGGAAACAGGGACATTGGGCAGCATACTGCAGAAACAAAGAAACCAAGGAACCAACCACAGATATAAATGTATGCCACTACTGCGGAAAACAAGGCCACAGGGTCAAGGACTGCAGGTAGAAAAGGTTCAATGAAGAAAACAAACAATGGAATCAAGAAGGGAAAATCACAACACAGCAAAATAACTACGGGGAATACAGCGGACAAAGGAACCCAAGAGAAAAGAATTGGGACAGAGAAGTATCACAGAGACCCGAGCAACATAATTTTGGACAAAGGCACCGAACAGAAGAGAACAGAAGAGGGAACTCCATAGAGAGAAGACAACCAAATAAAGAAGATGGAAGAAAACATTTAAACTAATAAGGACCACCGTTACTCCCCAAACAAGTGGTCAAACGGAAACTAGGGGAAAATTGACACACGAAGGCAAAGACGGACATCAACCGGCAACAAAAACGGAAAACCAGGAAGAATACAAGAAAAAACAGGCAGAAACAATGTACCATAACGGAACGACGATAAATAGAAGCGAAGAACCCCCGTATATAGTACTTTTAAGAGTAAACGGAAAGAACGAACCATGTATGATAGACACAGGTAGAGCACACTCACTAATAAATGAATCCATAATAGCAGACAAGGAATTAGACACGCGGATCATGGAACAATTAACCTTAAAAGGCATAACGGGACACACAATCCACCTTTACGGTTCGACACAAATAGCCATAGCGACAACAGAAATGGACTACAATATTTACGCCGAAGTAATCGCAGCCGAGGACAGTATAATGGGAGACACAGCATTATTATTAGGAAGAGATTTTCTAGAAGAACAGGAGGCAACAATCTCATACAGAGGAGAACCAACATTGGAAATATGGGGAAGGAAAATACCACTAATGAACCCAAGGCAAATCAGAGACTTGCTGGATAATGATGGACAATTACGGACAGAAGTATACGAGCAAGTAGCTGCAACAAGGGAACAAGAAAACTCCAGAGAGAGAGACACTTAGCAGAAATGGCTAAAAACAGTGGAATCCATGTACAAAAAAAGGACAAACACACCACAACAAGAAACAACGAAACCAGGAATAGACATAAATAGCCCGGGCTTAAAAATAAAGGAAACTACAGGCATGGATAAAACGGGAGAAAGAGAAACTACAAACACAAAACAAAAACCCATAATCAACGAAATAAGGCTCACAGACACAGAACATAGCGAGAGAAACGGAAGAAAGGAAACAACCGAAGAAATCAGGAATAACAGAGAAGAAACAGAATGCACAAGGACCTGCACAGATATATACACAGAGGATAGTTTGACCATACCAGCGCTAACCGAGGTTCACACAATTGGGACCCTGAAACATAACATAAAAGGAAATACAGTCGTATGCGAAACCCAAGAAAACGGACAACATACAATCAGATTGGCAAACAGCATATCAAAAAACCAAAGACAAATTCCCATAAGGATAATCAATACATCGGCGCAGGAAATCAACCTCACAAAAGACACTAAAATAGGGAAAGCTTACGAATGTTCAGAAGAGGATCGACTAAACACTGATATACAGGGTACAACCGGAAAATTCGACATTAAAACAGACGATTGGATCCGAAATAACTTCGAACTAGACCACATAGATACACGAAGCAAAGAAGAACTAGTCAAGCTAATACAAAAGTACCACCATCTATTTACGGATGACGACGAAACTCTGACTAGCACCACAAAAGTCAAACACCACATAACTCTTGAACCAGGCTCTCAACCGATATGCAAGGCTCCCTATAGGATACCCTACCATCAACGAGAGACACTGCAAAAAGAAATCGATAGGCTACTAGTATCCAATGTAATCAGAACATCTTCCAGCCCATGGTCAGCACCAGTAGTCTTAGTAGTAAAGCAGACCCCGGAAGGAGAAGAAAAACTAAGAATGTGTATAGATTACAGAGCACTGAACGCGGTAACTAAGAAAGAGTACTATCCACTACCTAACGTATCAGACCTACTACAAGGATACAAAGCGGGAGGCGAAACCTTATTTTCAGTAATCGACGTAGCTGAAGTACACCACCAAGTAGACATGAGAGAAGAAGACATGCCGTTAACAGGATTCAGCACATACCAAGGACACTACGAATATACCAAAATGCCGTTCGGATTAGTAAACGCACCATCAACATTCCAGAGATTCATGAATGCCACCTTAATAGGATTAACAGGAATAAAATGTATGGTATACCTAGATGATATCATCATATTCAACTACACGGGAAGCAGAGATCATATAGAAAAACTAGAGGAGGTGTTCGAAAGATTATCAGAAGCCAACATTAAACTAAAACCGAAAAAATGCAAATTCATGCTAGAGAAAGTAAAATATCTGGGACACATTATCTCACGAGAGGGAATAGCTCCAGACCCACAGAAACTGGAGGCGGTGCACAAATATCCCCTACCGAAGAATGTTAAAGAAGTAAGATGATTTCTAGGTTTAGTAAACTAGTACAGACGCTTTATACCCAATATAACAGAAATAGCGGCACTATTAGCAAACTTAACAAAAAAGGATACACTGTTTAAAATCTCGGAAGACGTAATAACAGCAATGAATCAATTAAAAACATCACTGACCTCAGATAAAGTTTTAATATTCCCCGACTTCACTAAACCCTTCCTACTGTCAACAGACACATCAAACATAGGCGTAGGAGCAATACTGAGTCAAATAAGGGATGGCAGAGAAAGACCAATAGCATATGCAAGCAGAACACTAAATAGGGCAGAAGCAAACTACTCAACAACAGAAAAAGAATTGCTAGGCGTTATTTTTGGTATTAAAACCTTCAGATGTTACATTTACTGAACAAAATTCATCATAACAACAGACCACAGAGCACTAAAATGGGTACTGACACTAAAAGACCCCAACTCTAGGCTAACACGATGGGCCTTAACGGTGGCAGAATACGACTTCGAAGTAATACACAGAATGGGAAGAAGACACGGAAACGCGGACGCACTGAGCAGAATGTACGACAAAACATGCAATTACGTAGAAACCACATACGAAGACTACTTACAATATATCTCAGGAAACGACCTACCAGGGAAAGACAAAATAAGCAGGAAAGAAGAAGACTTAGGTTCCCTCCAAGACGAAGAATCAATAGCCATCGTAATGGCAAAGAACAGACCCAATCAGGAACCACTGATAAAGATGATAGAAAAGACATACACTCTACCGGACGTCTCAAAAGAACAAATATAATCGGTCAAAGAATGGGACACAGCAGACACAAAATTCTACGTAGCACTAAACAGAACGTCAGTCGACGGAGAAACACCATACGAGATAATGTGGAATATTATCCAGAAGTTAAAAAAACTATGCGAAGAGAACACAGAAAAAGGCATAACCTTCATAACCAGCCAAGAACAAGTTCCAGGACTGTGCTGGGACGAAATCACAAAGATGATTCAATTCACATTCTACGGGTCAACCACCAAAGTAAGCATACTAAAACCAATCTCAACCAGAAAAACAGGAAAAATCCAAATGATCGAAGCAGACGAGGAATGGGAACCACTCTGGGACAAAGACTTACTGAAAAAAGAACAAAAACGCGACGATTTCTGCAACAGCATTGTACAACAAATGAACAAGGAGGACGAAACAAAGCAAAAATATTACATCGAAAAAGAAGGGCTCCTATACAGACAAGATCAAGACGACAACAGGAACGAACTAATAATACCTAGAAACTATATCACCAAAGTGATAGAAGATTTTCACGACTCACCCATCTATTGTCATCAAGGACAACAAAAGATGTTATTGGCAATAAAAAGATGTTGCTTCTGGCCAACAATGAGAACGGACATAATAAACTACTGTAAACTTTGCGACGCATGCAACAGACTAAAGACCACCACACTTCAGAAAGGCACCACTGCAAAGATTTACAAAGGTCACAGAACCTTGGGAAATAACTTCAATGGACATAGTAGGCCCACTACCCACGTCAAACGAAGGAAACAAGTATCTACTAACATTGCAAGATCACTTTACTAAATACTGCGGAGCAATTCCGATATCAGATCAGAAAGCAGATACAGTAGCAAGAGCTTTCGTAGAACAAATAATATGCAGGCACGGAACACCCCAGAAATTGTTATCAGATAGAGGAAGAAATTTGATGTCAGAATTAATGCGGGAGATATGCGAGCTACTAAACATAAAAATAATACACACAGAAAGCTACGCACCAACAACCAATGGGCAAATAGAAAGACTACACAGAGTACTAAAGGATATGTTGGCGCACTACATAGCCCCAAATCAACGAGATTTGGACTAATGGATACCATATGTACTAATGGCATATCGGGGAAGCATACACACATCAACCGGATACAGCCCGTATTTCCTACTACATGGGAGAGATCAAGCACCACCTTTCGACAATTTCATCAAGCCAAAAAGACTGAAATACAACCTAGTCGATAACTACGTGTCAGAGCTAGACACAAGACTCAACTAAATATACACACGGATACTAGAGAACACAGAAAGGGCAAAAGACGACAGGATAAACAGATACAACGAAAAAACCACTCCAGGAATATACAAAAAACTTCAAAACCGATGGACAGGACCATTCGAAATAAAAAACAAAGTAGGACCAGTCACATATCAAATCGCGTCGAACAGAGGGAAAAAGATGCAAGTTGTCCACATTGATAGACTAAAAACATATTATGGCAAATTCAACGATGGCAAACACGAGATTATAGAAACAACAACGAAACAGAATATGGAAAACAAACCAGACGAGCAGGAAGAACCGCAAGAGGAAACCGCAGACGAAATAATCCCAGGGAAATTAGCAGCATTACCACTATGCTCAACGGAGAAAACGACACAACTAACAGCGGAAAAGACACTACCCCAAACAAAGCAACAAAAGGACAAACCGAGCGAAAGGCCTCCAGTCTCACTAAGACCCCCGCCGGAAATTCGAAGATCTGCCAGAATAAGAAATCGGATTCCAAGCTCGACCAGCTACATGAATACGACACGGGCAGAAGCCCTACAATTATGTAGAAACAAGAAAAAAACAAACAAAACGCTATCACATATCATACAAAACCAGGCGAAAATATCCCATATATATACAACAGGTATATCCGCTTAATCGTTCCCTTTTTTCATAAATACTGAGTTCGCAATGAGATCGCGAAAAAAAAAATAGGTCAACAACAATAATTACACAAGCAAATTGTACCATTGTGAAAAAATTAATTGAATATGCCCAGATATATATATATATATATATATATATATATATATATATATATATATATATATAACAGTTTACGATAGGTTTTAAGGTACAAGATAGTTAAATCAGATTAGATATACAGATTCAAATTTAGTTATATTTCATAATTCATACATAAGTATGTTGTTTATATTGGCGACTAAGAAAAAAGTAAACAAGGAAAAGATTAATTAATTACGTTACTAATCGTGACACACCGACAAAATAAAATGTAAGGTCATCGTAGTAATCAATTTAAAAAAAATACTGCACCGCTTGCAAGGCGAACCCAAGGTATTTTTAGAAAGATTTAATTTTAATATCTACAAGGGGAACAATTAAGTTATATTTTATTCACCGACAAGAAGTTCAAAAACGGGCAATAGTTGTAAACTCCAAACAAGGAACTCAATTGACAGTCCTAAATGATTGTACAGCTCGGTCAATTGAGAAAAACAAGCTAATAATAGAAAACGCAAATGTAGCATTAACATATAAGTAGGAAACTATGTTTTGGTATTTTCAAAAACATAATTGTTATATAAAAGTTTGTAAATGATGAATGTTAACAAACGTAATTATTGGAAATTGTAGAAAACTGTAAGTGCACGGCTATGGAACGACACAGCGCCGTCCTGACCTGGATGTGCGGTTTCCAGACAGCAATTACGTTAATTGTCTACGATTGTTCGAACCCCAATATAAACATTACCGTGATTTCGCTGAAAGACGTCCAAAAGTGCCCGGAACCCGAGACGACGTACGCGAGTGAAAGCACGAACATTCAAGTGATTCAACGCAACGAAATCAAACTGCAAAAAGTATGGTCATGTCTCATAGAAGTAACCAGACTCATGTTTTACTGCGGGATGCATAGCCACACATCCGTAGTCAACGAAGGGCTGTCCACCTACATACATAAATTGGGAACAGAAGAATGCAGAGCCGCGCATAGATACAAAGTAATACAATTGTATCAACAAACAATCGACAATGTAATCATGAATGGTACGACAACAGCATCAATCAAAATAGGCGGGACTTTAGACAACACCGGAACATGCAAGGGGATTTCCTACCAAGAAAACGGAAGAAGTTGGAACGACGTGGTAATAATAGCTACAGTCAGAATAACAACAAAAGATTATGCAGCCAAAGTGACTCTTGATACAAACGAGATCCATCTAAAAGAAGGCATAACATGCAAATTTACAAATGGGTATTGTTTCTACTCAACCACGGGAGAATCAACCTGGACCAGTTACGAGCCAACCACATGCGAAGACCACCTAAGCCAGCTATACAAAGGCATTGGAAATATAATCACAAACAAACAAACACAAGAAAAACTGATAGTCATAGAAGAAAAAGACAAAGTTTTTGCCTTAACACTACAAAAGAGAAACCTACTATGCGGTATCGAAGTTTGGCAAACAGAGCACCCAAGAATTATCATTGCCCTTGAAGACAATCAAAACCTTCAACCGACAATGCCAATTCTACCCCAAAACGTCGATCTCATGAACTACGTAAATAGCAAACTATTGTATATAGAGCAAGCATACAAACGTGACGTAAGCATGCTATATACAGACACAATACATGAAAGATACATAATAAAGAGAGACGTACTCAAAAACAGACTAATAATGGCTCACACACTACCAAACGCAGTTAGTAAATTAATGGAGAACGAACCTGGTCATATAGGCGAAGTACTATACATAATGAAGTGTACACCAGCTACAATCAATCTACGAAGAACCGAAAAATGCTACAACGAGTTACCGATTGACTTTAACAATTAAACAAAATTCATGGCTCCACTAACAAGAATAATCCAAAATCACGCAGAAGAAATAGACTGTAACAATATGATACCACCACTATACTTCATAGAAGACCAATAGTTAGGTCTAAACCCGCACCCAACAATAGTAAATGAACCAAAGGTACTCAAACCAGACGAAGAGATGAACCTCCACTTTGGTCCCATCCAGCCATTGGGAGCAAAAGGTTTGTACACACCAGAAGAAATTGATGCAGCGCAAAGAACCCTCACATTTGGAACAGAAAGAAAAGCTGTCGAAAATATAATCACCCGCAGAGCAGCCGGACTGAACGCCAACAGCCAAGGATACACAGTATCAGATATTTTCGACGCCAAAGAAATAAAAAACCTAGCCGAATCCACCCTGAAACACACTTGGGAATGGTTCACGGAGATAGGTTCGATAATAAGTGGTATAATTGTTATATACTGCACATTTCACCTACTGAAGCACATGGTAGGCATGATATTAAATGCAATTCGCATCCAACAGACAGTAGGATGTGGCATCGCACTAGTATGCAGCATATGGGATTCCCTAACGGCATGGGTAATACACTCCCACAACAGAACCCAGAAGCAAGACGAAGAGGCGATAGAAATGGAACAGATACAGCAGCAGGAGACGAGCCACCCCAGATCGCAACATTGGACAGAGAGAAACCACCCCATGAACGATTTACTGAGCAGCAGTGTCGCGATTGTCAGTAATCGCGACCTAGGTTAGGGACAAAACAGTTAAAGAATTAAGTGGAAGTCAAATCAAACACGCGAGTAAGGTCAAGTGCGCGTTGCGTAAACACAAGTCGTGGCCGAAGGTGTCGCAACGCCGAAGTGCACAAAACAAAAAACAATGTAAAGTTCACGTAAATAAATTCGTAGGTAAACACTGTTAATATTATAGTTTAGAATAAAAATGTGTTGGACCTGAAACGTCGCAACACTTTTACAAGAAGGGAAGTGATGTAATAAACACGAGATATGACATAGGACATTTTTAGGACACCCTATATAGATATAATTTTCTTGATAATAAAATAAGTCGAATCTTATTAATATAAAAAAACAATTGTTGACCTACGCCAGAAAAGAATTTTTTACAAACAATTTTACATAACCGGCAAGGTCGATAAACAACACATCGTGTGTTTTGCCATGTTTTGTTTATCAAAAATATAGTCAAACCTTGCAAATTAGTATAAAGAAATTGAAAATTAACCTTCAGTTACGAAAATAACAAACATGAGACAAGGGCAAAAATAAAAAAAGATTCTAAAATAAATAGCTGGAATTTTGGTAACGGAGGCAGTGAGGTAGTAACCCTCATCGAGTGACCAGGTACTGTAAGGCCTGCCACTTCGACGGCCCTACGTAAACAGTAGTATTGTGTAGTTGTGACTTGTGATATTTCAAAAACGTAAGTTTTTTTTCTGTCGTATAATTATTTTTTTGAACAAATACCGTATTAACATTTTATTTGATTTGACTGGGTGTCCAAAAAGGTACATTTTCTGGTCATATTAAGTGCACTATTGACATTTTAGCCCCTCACCTAACATATTTAGGAAATAGTACGATTTGAAATCGATCTAATTTAAAATTATATAGGGATATTCATATGTAAGAGATATCGTATTTATACCGTCAGATTTCGAAAGTTTTGTTTGATAATTATTTTCTTATATTGTACAGGATATTCAACTGTACGAGATATCGTATTTATACCTTCAGATTTGAAAGTTGTGTTTTGATCATTATTTTCTTATATTGTACAGGATATTCAACTGTACGAGATATCGTATTTATACCGTCAGATTTCGAAAGTTTTCTTTTGATAATTATTTTCTTATATTGTACAGGGTATTCAACTGTACGAGAAATAGTATTCCTCCAGATTTCACAAGTTTTGTTTTGATAATTATTTTCTAATATTGTATAGGGTATTCAACTGTACGAGAGATAGTAATCCTCCAGATTTCAAAAGTTTTGTTTTGATAATTATTTTCTTATATTGTACAAGATATTCAACTGTACGAGATATCGTATTTTATCTTTCATTTATGTCATAATCAGGAAAGACCACTTTCAGAAATTTCGAAGACGTTTTGCCCGAGTCAGAATAATTTTGTTTTTCTCATTTCATATACAGGGATAGTCATACGCAAGACATATTTTACTGTTGTCATAATAACGAGAAACTACTTCCAGATTATGAAAGACGTTTTTCCCTAATTAAATTTCTAGTGTAACATACCGGGGCATTCTCCCCGAGTAACTTTTATTTTGTCCAAACCAAGGCTGTATTATTGGATCTAATTAATTACTGTTTGTAATATACATGTACATATTTATCCACCCTACCCTCGGACCAGCAAGTTTGAATGGGCTGACGTGACCTGCCTTAGAACTCAGGCTTGGCACATTGTATAAGCCCAAGAGGCCCCACGGAGACCTTGTCCGCTCGTGCCGGGAAACCACCTCCACCGAGGTTACCCACAGGGGGATTCCTGACTCTAAATTGTGCCGTAAGGCACTGGTGACAGCACGCTGCAAAAATTCAAGGCAATAAGAATTCAAAAATTGTCCTACACTGGTAACGGAGGACTGTAAACCCTAACTGACCACTAGTTATTACACTGGTGACGGAGGATTCTTTGAACCACTTCATTACAGTACTCCGGACGATATGAAGATTCAGATTAGGAACGTCTTTGCTGCAGTTACACCTAACATTTTAATAGATGTTAAACGATCATTTGAGCGTAGGATTACACTTTTGTATTACAGAAAATGGTGCTCAATTCTAGCATCTGTTGTAATTTATTTTTTGACATTCGTTTAACAGTTTTAATGTTAAGTAAATTGAGTTACCATTTTATTTGTTATCTCACACAGGTTAAATATAATTCGTGATATATGACACGAATTATCTTGATTTGTTAGTAATTCAAGTAAAACTAATGCCAAGAATTGACATAAGGCGCCTTGACGAAACATTACTGATGAGAAAAATACATTAGTTGATAACTTCAGAAAGGTTAGAGATAAATATAGGGAACACTTATTCACTATGATAGAAAACTAAGAATGCTATTCAATGCATTGAAATTATACATGGTGTTCAGTGACTTCTAATATTTGAACACCCCATTATAAAATAATGGAACGGCAAGGTATTCCTAATCACTGTTGTAACAATCACTTATCCAAATTAAATTGATTCGTCGGGATTAAACTTCTACGCCAACCCTTCATTTCCTCAAAAAATGAAATATCCCAAGAATGGGAAAACCTAGGTACATGAAACCTTATTATAAACTGACCTAATATACCATGTAGAATTCTAAAAGGTGATCAAATATAGGGCGCTATATTTAAAAAATCGCATGTTTTAACTGTTTAACCAATTTTGGGACATCCTGTATATATGTAAATAATTTTAGACGGTAGTCGTATTTGATGTTCATATGGCTATGAGAAAAAAATTCAAAAATGTCCCGGTTTGCCTACTAGAGACCATAAAAATATCACCTGTATATATATATATATATATATATATATATATATATATATATATATTATATATTTGCGTGCTATACACACTAATATCATTGTTGCTTATTGCTCATATGTCACGCTCTATTCGTACATCTTGTTGTTATTCCATTAATCTGGGTCGGAAGTTTCAGACGGGAGTGTTATATGCACCTCCGTGTCTATGTTGGTTGTTGTCGCGAATATTCGAGATCTTCTAATATTACTGACACAAATGTTGTGTTTGACTATCCTGTTGAATTCTGTTATATTTTCTCATGTTTCATTCAACACCTTTGCTCCCAGGTTTCAAACCCTTCCTTGGTTGTACCGTACTGAGGACGGCTAATGAGCCAGAAACATGCATGTCTGCGGTTACCACTCTTTTCAGTAGCCCCTTTTTCTATACGTGCTATACCCACTAATATCATTGTTGCGTATTATATATATATATATATATATATATATATATATATATATTTTATTAAAGTCAACCTATTGTATGTATGTCGTTATTATTAATGGAATTTGAAGATCATGTACACTATGTACCGGGTGGTCCATCAAACCGATCTCTCGGTAATATATTAGAAACTATTCATGTTATAACTTTAGGAGAAAAAATTTGTAAGTAAAAGGGGCCAAGAGAAATCGCTGGAGATAACTTTAAAGCTTCTAGGTTAAACGCTATGGGGCGTAACCTGTGCAAAAAAATGTAAAAACTAGTTTTTTGTGAAATATGCCCAAGTGTTAAATAAGTAAACTAGAAAGAGGCCTAAATTCCGCACAAATTTGTTTAAGTACTTTTTTATTTTTTCAAATAAAGAGTGGGGAGAGTGGGGGAATGTTTGTGGATAAATACCCATAACTTTGGTTTGGATCAACCGATTTTAACGAAATTAGTGTCATTTGAAAGAGTGTAAATGAATTAATTACATAATTACATCTACTATAAAACAATTGTTATAGGTAGAGAGTACTTTCGAATGAAAAAAATTTTCTTAAAAAATGTTTAATGGGAACACCTAATTATTGTAAATTATAATTGAACTGCATTCAATTCGTAACAAAATGGCGCAAACCGCATGTTTTTTGCGAACTCGAGATATAAATAAAAACGCATAAACATAAGTAAGCATAGTTTTGACTCTCCCTGTATTATAACTTAAATTACAATATAAGTAAATACTTTCATATTTTTTAAAGTAGAAGCATCTTAGTGCCGATACCCATTTCGACCATTGGTATTTTATACGATTAGAAATAGTTTTTTCGAAACTAAGTAGGCTGCAACAATAAATTTGACGGGAACTTCATATTGTCTATTTATTGGCAGCAGTCAAAACATTGCGTTCTCTTTAAGAAGTGTTATATTGTATAATTCGAATTGAAAATTGCACTTTTTTCAATAGATACTAATATTGGTAATATTAGTAATTAATTATCAGTACTAATAATTCGTGATGAGTATATCAAATGCAGAATTGTATGATATGATTGGAGTTTATTTCGAATGTAACCAGAATGCCACTATTGCCTCACGTATATACTCTGTATAATATACTGACAGATGACATTGCGGTATAACCGAAGATAATTAAATCAATGTTCTTGCTTTCATTTAACAGAATCCACATATGCGTAGTCGGCAAATCGCTATAGAATTAAACATACCCACTATGCAAATAAATGTTACAGTCATGTTAATTCAACATCACATTGTGATAATGTTCTTCGATTTTTTCCTCTTGTTTTCATCACATGCATATCTATACAACCGCTTATGCCCAGCTTGTGGCTGTTAATTTTTGTGATGTTTCAACTTAACTTCTCAGCGATGTTAAAGCGCTGCCTTTTTACATTACTGTGATGTTACTAGAACTTTCTCAAATGAAAGTCTTTATAACGAACTAGAAACAACATATCTGTTACATTCTGAAATGCCTTTTAACATCTTTTGGATGTTAATGCAATGTCTAAGAAATAAAATCTTACCAATGAACAATACAGTGTATTCTCTTAGATGTTGTATGGACATTACTTAAACCTCTAAATAATGTGCCTCAAACATTCTAGATGACATCCTATAGATGTTTCAGTGCCTAATCAGCACATGCAGGGTGAACAACTAAGAACGCCGGCTGTCGACAATATTTCAAAAAAATATCTTCAAGAAAATGACCCTGAAAAATCGATGGAAAATATTTTTGAGTTCCTAAAATATCTGCTAGGGGGTGGATTGAACACTTAAAAACATATACTGTGATTATATCCAAAAAAGGCATACTAAAGATATCCTAAAAATACAATTTTTGATATATTGACGAGGTTATGAAAAAATTTAGTTAGGGACTTTTGTCTTTATTCTTCAAGTAAGGGGTAGGGAAGGTTCAAACTTGTTATGTCATAACACTTTTTTGTTTTTTAATCGATATCAATGATTTTGGCGTCATTTGAAAGAGTTTTTCCTCTTTAATAAGATATGCTTAACAAAAATAACAATATTGAACAATTTTGTCAACTCTATGTCAAAAAGTCGACAATTTTCCCATTTTTCTCGGAAATTTCAAATATAATGAGGCATTTTTTAAATTCTGATGAAAAGGGGTTAAAAAAATAGGAATTTAGTGATAACCGCAAGTCTAAATCTTAATTATATTCCAAGATATAAGAATTACGATATCAGATTAACAAAATTAAAAAAATGCTCCATTTTACATTTGAAATTTCCGAGCGGATACAAAATTGTCTCATTTTGTTATCAGTCATATTAAACACAAAAAACTCTTTTAAATGAAGCTAAAATCATTAATATCGGTTAAAAAACGAAAAAGTTATACATTTGTTCATAAGTTTGAACCTTCCCCACCCATTATTTGAAGAATAATGGCAACAATCTCACTAATTAAATTTTTCATAATCTCATTAAGATTTCAAAAATTGTATTTTTAGGACACCGTTAGTATGTTTTTTTGGAGATAACCACAGTATTATGTTTTCGAGTGTTCATTCCACCCCTAGCGGATATTTTAGAGACTGGAGAATATTTTTCAGGGTCACTTACCTAATGGTATTTTTTTTAAAAGCTGTACCATGATTCTTTTCTGAGATATGGCCTACAGCCGTTCTTAGTTGTTCACCCTGTACATTTAAAACAACATGGCAAAAAAGCAATAAAGGATTTAAATAGTTTATTCACTATTAATAAGCAGTACAGTAAATTTGAAAAAAACAGGTTCAAAATTAGAAAATAAATATCTTGTCCAGGAATCCAACTTAAAAAAAAAATTGTGTAAGCATATTACATAACAAGTATGGAAAGTGGAACTATGGAACGCATTCAGTGAAAGCAAGAAATAAAAAAGGGTATATTAATCTGTAGTTGCCATAACGTAACATACTTGAAACTGAATTAATAAAGTTTAACGGATACACATACATTACAGCTAGTTTACAGAAAATTTATTAGAATAGTTTTTTAATAATATTAAAACTAATTTACACCATAAAGATTTTATGAAACATTACGGTAAATCAACAGAAATCCAATCTGATTAAATAAAATTCTATCGTTTACTTACGGCTACTTTTTCTCACGCAAGAGTCGCTGTTTCGAGTGTCAACCATTCCATAACGTACACTTCAAAATCCTTAACTGTGAAACCTTTAAAGGTGTTCTGAGCAGCAGCTAAAACAACAATTACTTTAGATCAAATTGTGCCCACTGATACCCTTGATCATCATAAACTACATCAAACTAGATTTTCAGCCAATCGACTGGGACCCATTTTCCATAAAAAACATGCGGTGTTCTTCAAAGGAATAATAACATATTTTATTTCGAGAAGTGACTTTTCATGGTTTACCTTGTATTACATGCCTCACTCTGTTTGGCAGGTAAATTCATGTGTGCCATGAAAATTCATACTTCTCTTCTGTATAAAATAATGTTACGAAACAGCACACTGGTATAGTCCCTAAATCCGACTCTGTCTAAACCAGGTATGAAAGTTAAAATTATTATTATTACTGTTTACGATTGTGACTATCTTATCTAGACATTGTTTTTGAGACCAGTCTTATCTAGAAAATGCCAGAGCCAATTGTTTTTGTGCAATCCAGAATTTTCTAGTATAAAAGGCACTAATATTTATATATATACATATATATATATATATATATATATATATATATATATATATATAAGGAACCGACCCGAGAAAGTTAGTTAGTTGATCGCGACAAATAAACAAGAATACACCGAAATAGCGAACAGTGAAGTGTTGATATAAATTAATAATAAAGTTTGTGTGCCTATAAATCAAATTTAAGTGATTAGTTAAGTATATATAAATTAAGTGTTAGTGAGTAGTTTAGTGTTCAAGTAAATAAGTAAAACATTACAATAGTATACTATTCTCATCATGTTATTTTCATCCTGGAACATATTGTATATTAACATCGTGGAATTGTAGCTTAATGAAAACTAAGCATTATTAATACGCTGTATACAAAAGAACTACTTATGAAGAAGATATATGAACACATTATCAAGTTAAATGAATTTTTCTACTCTCACACTAGTAAATTGCATATTACCTACTATTTGGTTACTAAGTAAATAGATCATTACGGATACTGACACGTAATGACTAGCACGTAGTGACTAGCACGTAATAAAAAAATTACGCTTCAGTTCTAGAAAAACAACAATTTATCACCCAAGCCTAGTCAGTCAATGGTTTCGAGTAACCATGGAAACGAGTTAGTAGAGGTTGCTTTGACGTTTAATAATTAATAAGACTCGCTGTCACTAGCTGTTAGTGTGAATGTACATTTTTTTAAAAGACAAATAATTAAAATGAGCTCATCAAATAGTGAAAACGAACTAAGTAGCACACCACCCAATATTATACAGTTAGCCGCGGACACTACTGACAACATATTGCCAGAAAAATCAAGAGCAAGATATGAAAATGTATACCGGCAGTTTATGGACTGGCGAACAACTAACAATATAAGTTCATTTTCTGAAAACGTACTCTTGGCATATTTTGGAGAAATCACTAAGAAATTCAAACCATTTTCATTATGGGCAATATATTCGATGTTGAGGAGTACTATAACTGAATAATACCTAATGTCAATATTGAAAATTACGCAAAATTGCGAGGTTACTTAAAAAGACAATCCGGCGGTTTTAAAAGCAAAAAATCGAAAACCTTACATTCTGATGAGATAAAACTTTTTTTAAATGAAGCCCCTGATGTGCAGTATTTATTCGTAAATGTATGTTTTTTAACAGAATAAAAATCATATAATATTATATACTTAGAATAACTTTTATTTTAAGGTTGTTGCATTTTTTGGAATATGTGGAGCTTGTAGGAAACAAGAGTTAAAAAATCTTGAACTTAGAGACATCAATGATTCAGGTACTATGTTGTTGGTTAGAATCCCTGATATGAAAACTAAAGTACCTAGATCTTTAGTGATTTCTGGTAATTTTTATAAAATTTGCAAACAATATATAGATATTCGCCAACAAGTTAGCGATCCGCAAATAAATAAACTATCAAAGAGGTAAATGTACGAAACAAGTGGTAGGATTGAATGAAATAGGCGGTGTACCTAAACAAATTGCCGAATATTTAAAGTTACCTGATCCCAAAGAGTACACAGGTCACTGTATAAGACGAACTTCCGCCACTCTTTTGGTTGACGCCGGTGGTGATTTAATGACTCTTAAACGACATGGGGGTTGGAAGTCTTCGACTACAGCTGAGGGGTATGTCGATGATTCAATAAATAATAAGACATTAACAGCCAATAGAATTATAAATTCGGTTGAAAATAATCTACAAACATTCACGTACACTGAAAATAGTAATGTCCAAAAAGAATATACCATACAGTCTACGTCATTCCAAAATTTACCGGATACTTTTGAAAACCCGAAAAGGGCGGATAAGGGTATAGTAAGAAATAATTACCAACATTACTATAAATAAATGTTTACATTAAATTATTTTTTCTGGCTACTGTTTAATAAATAAATGCTACTTGTTATTCATGCGTTTTATTTTTATTAATCAAGCTGTTCATAGAAAAAGTATAGTACACAACTAGAGTTGTAAGTTTATTACATGCTTATAGAATTACCACACTCGCCGCTACGCGGCTCATGCGCAACTTTTCTATTCGCATGTAATAAGCAACTTACAACTCTTGTTATGTAATATACTATTATACTTAATTGTATACAATTGAGTATCCAATAGTTGTGTTTCCACAATATTACTTTCAGTCACTTTGCCACAATAAATTTTATCAGATGAATTTGGTTAATAAAAAGTTGGAATTAATTTGGAATATTTTTCAAACTTATCATGACACTTTCTATTTAGTTCAAAAACTACTTTTCCTACAAAACCTTATTTAAAAAAGCAATAGCAATTAGGACTCTTAATACTGAAAGTTAAATTTTGGTATTGAACCCGTTCATAACTATCCACAAATTTATCATCAATCTTCTCCAAGGCAATATGATGCAATAATAAATAATTCAATTCTATTTGTTGATTGGAGCACTCAGTGTCATAAGTTACATATTCTTCAACTAGATTAATATACTATTGTAAGGGGCATCTATAGGTTTTCACTCAAGCTTATTTATTGTATACAGTGTATTTTAAAATGGAAATGAGCTTTTTAACAGAAATTCCTGTTTTTAAAGTCTCAAACAGTCTCTAATTGTTCACAAGAATTGTTAGTATTAATGTTAAAATTTTCTAAACCTGTAAAACTATATTGATGGCTATGACTACTACTATTGCTACTACTACACAATCTAGAACTAGAGATACCTGATTCAATACTTTCTGTACTGTTTAATACAATGTCTGTATCAGACTATCTGAAATTGTTACTCCCCTTTCATTACATAATTACCAACTATATGTTTTTTTATTTTATTTATGTAAGTAGCTTCTGAAATATCTTGAACATTGAACATATTTTCTTCTAGATACATGTCTCTGCCAACATATGAGCATGTTTTATTATTAATAATAATATCTACACCATTGCAATATTAAGTTTTTTGTAGGTATAATGCATATCTAGGATTTGAAATATTGTGAATCGTTTTTAAAATATACCTACAAACTAAAATATTTTAAAAGTTAAAAAAACTCTTATTTTGTAAACTCTATTGTACAATTTTAGGGTACAATCCCGCCACCTAGAATTTCAATGTGTAATGGCCGATTAAAGTATTGAATGAGTATTAAGTTTTAATAATTAGGATTTTGGAATAGGTACTTACCGATAACTGTTGTTCGTCCATTATAACAAGAACTATAACTAAGTATAAGAGCTGTAGCTAAGTAGGAACTAACGAAAACGAAGACCACTTAATTCAAGTACTTCTTGCAAAAAATGTGCTTCCTGCAAATAAAATATAACATAAAACTGAAAACCACGCCACGATCCGCCATGTCATGCTTGTCATTTGTTTACACAGATCATATAACTTCTGTTTATTGCATTCGTCAGTTCCTCTTCTGTTTTCTTTTTTTTTGTAATTTTATAGATACATCAATCAAACAGCTCGCCCAATTATGTTACTGTGATGTTTAATATGAGATATTACTGAGAGTTTTATAAAATAACATCGTATAGACGTAATCGCAGGAAGTTACTAAAAATTATTTCGAAAGATGTAAAATTAAATGCAACATGTGATCATCTTAGAAACATGTTAATTTGTAATATTACAGTAATGTTCTGTATGTGACATTAGTGAGAAGTATACAAATTAACATCGTATGAATCTTTCCTATAGGAAGTTGCTTTGAAGAAGTTCATAGGATGTGTATGTAACTGCGAATTCAAGTATTATTGTGTGTATCAAAAATATGTTTTAATTACGAGACATGGATATTAATAGAGTTCGTAATAAAATTAAGACATCTAGGAGATATCTTATTAACGTTTTAAATAAACATCACGAAAAGTCTCTAAAAATAACATCACAAAAAGGACTTGTTGTGTTTCTTGTTTAGTGGGTACCCAAAACTACTGTTCTAAGGATTTTAAAACATCACAGGTTGGTTTTTCATATTATAAAGTGAACGTTTAGGTCAGAACCTTGTAATTCCCTTTAAACTTTAGATTCAACTGTTATTATAATATTCTGATAAAAACGGCAACATGGCGCTTTTATCCGTTTCTTAAAAATACTTACGCAAGATTTATCTTGTGAAACAATTGTAGATTTTTCAAGGTTTCTTGAGTTTTAATAAATATAGTGGTTTCTTTTTTACCAATACTTATTGTTCTGTTTTTTAGACTGCATCCTTATCATGTAGTTCTCCACCAAGCTTTACATGAGAGATATTTTGATGCAAGGCTGGATTACTTCAATTGGATGTTAGGTCTGCTAGAAGAACAACCGCATATCATGTCAAAGATTTTGTGGACAGATGAGACTACGTTTAATAGTGCGGGTGGTGGTAATCTGCATAATATGCATTATTAGGCTGAAGAAAATCCGCACTGGATAGAGGAAGTGCAGCTTCAAGGTAGGTGGAGTCTTAATGTTTGGTGTGCTATAGTTGATGGAAAGATCGTGGTCCATATTTCTTTGATGGAACTTTAAATGGCGATACAAATTTGGATTTTCTGGAAAATCAGTTGCCTGTTTTATTGGAAGATATTTCCTTACAAACAAGAAGATATATGATACTACAACATGACGGGTGTCCTGCGCACTTTTCCAGACGAGTTAGAGATTATTTGAATATAAGTTATCCAAATAAATGGATTGGAAGGCAAAGTATATTTTCGTGGCCAGCTAGATCTCCAGACTTAACATGTCTGGACTTTTATCTGTGGAGAAGATTGAAGGATTTAGTGTACCAAAATTGACCAACCACGCGAGACGACATGAAAATTAGAAACGCGATAAATAGTATATCAACAGCTGAGACTGAAGCAGCTGTTATGTCTAAGCGCGATAGATTGGATCTTTGTGTGGACAACGATGGAAAATAATTTGAACATTTAATTGGACAATAAGTTTTAATGATCGAGATATTTGTATGATCTTTATTTCACATATTTAATTTTAAGTTATAATACAGGGTGAGTCAATACTATACTTACTTATGTTTATGCGTTTTTATTTATATCTCGAGTTCGACAAAAGCTATCAACATGCGGCTTGCGCCATTCTGTAACGAATTTACTCCAGTTCCATAATAATGTACAATAATTAGGTGTTTCCACTAAACATTTTTAAGAAAAACAAATTTTAATTTTTTTTATTCGAAAGTATTCTCTATCTATGGCAATTAAAACGAAATGCAACTTTTTTATAGTAGATGTAATTAATTCATCTACACCAGTGGTTCCCAACCTTTTCTGGACCACCGCCACAAAAATTTCACAGCCTCCCCCCCGCTTCAGTCGCTGGTTAGTCCAAAGTTGTTAATTTTATTTGAATATCATCTGTACCGTCCCAATTGATCTGTATTTAGCTTCAATTTCAGTTAATATCTAAATTTTATTTTAGAGGAATGATGAAGTAGAAATTTATTAAACGACCACCAAATGTACAATAGAATTGCTTATTAAACTTTTAAATATAAACACAGAATCAATAAGAAATACAATCACAATAGAAATAAGAAATGCAATACAATAAGAAATACAATCACAATAGAAATAAGAAATGCAAAACAATAAGAAATACAAAATTAATAATAAAGAAAAAATCAATGAGACGGTTGAGGCTGGCCGAGTGTTACCAGTTTGTTAATATCGGGTTCCAATTTCGTTACCATCAATCGCAGATCGCCACGTTCAGTGATGTGTAGTCTGTTCCTCTTCTTTGACAGCAAATCAGTTACTGCACTGAATGCACGATCAGCCATATATGACGAAGGAAATGCAATTAACAACTTCTGTACTATTGTCCACAATCCAGGATAGAGAACTGGTATTGGTTTTTGAAGCCAGAACTCTTGATATCCACGTTTGAATTTTACTTTCAGTTCTTCGTTAGTTGTGAGTTCTAATAGCTCCTCTTCCAAATTTGATGAGCCTTCAGTATCTGTGTTTGCGAAAGGATCTATAACCCAACTTGGTAGAATGTCCCTTTGTATCAGATTCCAAATTCTTAGCAAATAATAACTCTTGATGAATTGTTTCTTCTTTTATAAATCGTACGTATGATGAGAGTAGAGCTTCGTTACTTGGTAGAGTTGATTCATCGAGTTGAATGGAAAATTTGCAAGTCTTCAGGTAATCGCATAATAATATTTCAACGTCATTTGCCATTTCATCTATTCTTCTTTGCACTGAATTATTACTGAGAGGAATTTTTTTGATGATATCAAATGGTGTCTTATGATGGAGAACAGTTTTTAATATCTCTTCGACTGCCGGCAAAATTAATTCCTCACCAATGGTGTGTGGTTTTCGTGACTTTGCGATTAACAATGAAACGTTATATGAGACTCGAAGCCCATCATCGTCTCGTTTAGAAGACGATGCAAAAAGGTTTGATATAGTTGGCTGTTTTAAATATTGTTTTTCGAGTTATTGAAAATAGAATATATCTTTGTTCTTCTTATCAGGATGCATTTCATGTAAATGCTCTTGTAGCCTAGAAGGTTTCATAACTTCATTTGAAAAAACTTTTCGGCAAATTAAACACATAGGTAATGATTTGTTTGTAGAAGATTCCGCAAATCCATATTTTAAATATTCAATACTGTTTTGCCGGCATTTCTTTTTTAATTTAGAAGTAGATTCAGCCATTTTCATACAAAAATTAAATTATCAATAGATTTATAGATAGTAATGTTTATAAAATGACACACCACTCACGATCATTTACTACGGCAGAGCTTATGATTCACGACAATATATCGCGGCCAAGCACATACAACTAACTAACAAAAAATTCGTAGAGCTGTTGCTTTTATACGTTCCATTTCGTGCATGATTCAACTTGTCGTGTGCGAACATGTCGAAACATGTTATTTTGTATGAACATCGCGCGTTCGCTTATCAACGTGCGAGGACAAGTCATATACTTCTAATCTGAACTAAAAGAAATTATTATAATTATTAGTATTATTATTAATTCTAATTTAAAACTGCTTATTAACCCTTATTATATCATTTTTATTTCACCATTCCTCTTGACTGCTTATTATTTGCTTCTGAATCCGCTACCGCCCCCTTAAAAGACTGCAGCGCCCACAGGGGGGCGGTATCGCCCCCGTTGGGAACCAATGATCTACACTGTCTCTAAGGACACTAATTACGTTAAAATCGGTTGATCCAAACCAATGTTATAGGTATTTATCCACAAACACTTCCCCACTCTCCCCCACCCTTTATTTGAAAAAATAAAAAAAGCACTTGAACAAATTTGTGCGGAATTCAGGCCTCTTTCTAGATTACTTCTTTAACACTTGATATAATTGGGCATATTTCACAAAAAACTGGTTTTTAAATTTTTCTTCACAGGTTACGCCTCCTAGCGGTTAACCTAGAAACTTGAAATTTATTTCCAGCGATTTCTCTTGGCCACTTTTACCAAGGAATTTTTTCTCCTAAAGTTATAACATGAATAGTTTCCGAAATGTAGCTGATAGATCGGCTTGTTGGACCACCCGGTACAGTGTATCCCATTTTGGGCACTTTTGCCGGGTATCTCCCTTATCCTTAATGATAGAAGATAGTGGTTTTCGTGATAGTTCGCTGCTTTTATATGAAATTAAAAATGGCCAAGCAGAATTTTGCTAGCTCTTTTGGTTTTTAAGATACAGGGTATAATTGAAAAGTGATTTAAATCACAACTTGTAGTTTTCGTAGAATCCAGTGACGTAGATATTTTTTTAGTTACGAAGCAAACATATATTTTTTAAATGGACTACCCAGTGTATTATTTTCTATATTAATTAGGCAAGAAGTGGGCTTTCCAAAAATATGTAATTGCATTCCATTATTTTTAATGCAAAATTTTATTCTAAGACTCGCTTTCTCCTCTTTACAGAGCCCTGATGAATGTTAATATAATTCGAAACGTTGACTTGAAACCAGACAAATAATCCTACAAACACGCAAACACCACTTAAATTATACTTTTTGGTCACTATCTTACTGTTTTTAAAATCTATAAAAAAAGTAGCCCTGATAATTATCTTTATAGATTTAAAAAAAACTCGTAGAATCCGTTATATGACGATTCATTTGCATCTGCTTTTTGTTTTGGGCACTTTATATTTCTAGAAACTTTTCATAGCAGTTTAACCAACAGCACGTTTGTTTTTTCAAAACAATAAATTAATACTCTCATTCGGAGGCCAACGGAGCCATAAATCTTCAACCAATAAGAGAGTCTTCGGCGCGGTATACTACGCAAAGGGAATAATTGCTTTATTGATATTTTATCAGATTTTGCCAAGAGTACTGAATATTGGGGTTTTAAATAAACTTATTTTTGTATTTTCTTAAATTGTTTGGGAATCAGTTTAGTGTTAAGCCACAATCTAAAGCTATCTCTCAGAGTAATAACATCAAACTAAAAAATAAGATAACCATGAGTGACCTGGAATCCTTGTGGTGTGTTAGTGACAGTGATAGTTACGTACCAACTACAAGTGATTAAATATCGGATACACATATGCCAACGCCTACGCCCAAGTTCAAGAGCAAATTTAGTAATATTTAGGCTTATTTCAGAATGACATAGGGCTATTGTAGATACATATATATATATATATATATATATATATATATATATATTTATATATATATATATATATATATATATATATATATATATATATATATATATGTATGTTTGGAAATGGAATATATAAATATGTAAAGGGAGGCTACACCATAACAAAATGGTTGAATAAGCTGCATATGATGATGATGATATGTATGTATGTATGTGTTATAACGGAATTTATAAGCACGATAGAGGGCGTATTTTTTGACGAATCGAAACCAAACACGCTACAAAAATAGTTTAGGCCGAAATCTTGGACGAGTTCGTTAATGAGCCAAATCGGTCCAGTAAAAACAAAATGGCGGCCTGTCAAAGTTGAAAAAAATCGAATTTCCTTTGTTTTTCATTTGACGTAAAAAACTTACTGAGCTTTTTCAAATTTACCAGAATTTTTGTTGTTTTTGATTTGATGCCAAAATGTTACTTTGTTTTTTTGGACATCTCAAAACATTCTATTACTTTTGTATCTAATTTTTTATTTTGGGTTTTATGCAAAAAATGTTACTGAAATAAGCCTGTCCAATTGGTCCTGTGCCATTGGGATTTTTTTAAATATTATTTCGAGTGACGATAAAGGAACTGTGTATGAGTTATGTAACTTGTGTAAAAGTAAAACAGTCAACATAAGAATGAAAAACAGAAATACTTCTGGACTACAAAAACAGTTACTATCTATTAACAAAAATGAGGCCCAAAAACTATTTCCTCAGAAGAGTTGAAAGTCACACTCAAGATTAGCAATGTTTTTAGATTGTCCTACAAGGTGGAGCTCCACACACGACATGCTTGGAGTGGCTTTAAAATTATACCATGTACAAAAAGTACGAGGAGTAATAAACCCTAATTAAGTATGCAAAACCTTTACAGGGAGCACCATGAAATTTTTGATAAATCTCTTACTTTAAATTACATTTCTTCCGTAAATCTAAAAACCAGGTAGATCGACCCCGTATTTGTTTCAGTTGTAGCAAAGTTTAGGGTTTATTCATTGTTAAAGGATTAGCAGATAAGCAATAACGCAATGCAGTGGTGTTTATTTTGGGAAAAAAATACGTTTTAAATTATAATATAATAAAAAATGAAAAGAAATAATTATTGGAATGCATTTATTACTTACATTTTATTCTATATCCGACTCGGAAGAGGAAGAACCGTTGTTGACATTAATAATAATAGGGTCGATTAAATCATCACAAATATTGTCAATTTTCCACATATTTGCCTCTACTTTGATAACATGCTCGATACAGTTTGTCCAATTTTCCTTACTCACATGACTTACAGCACTCTCAAACAATTTCACAACATCGTTTATTTTAAAAGTAGTATTTTTTTTTCCAACTTCCCCCTTTACCTGAGCCCATATTAATTCTATGGGATTAAGTTCAAAATGATAAGGGGGAAGTCGAAGAACTGATATACCACGAGAAGAAGCCATTTCTTCTACAATGTAGGTTTTGTATTTATTCTTGTTCATTTTTGCAATTCTGTAAAGTTCTTTCCTTAGTGGATCTTTTGGAAACTTAATATTTTTCGAAATAAGCCACTCCAAAAGCTCTGCTTTACGCCAACGACTTGTGGGCAATGCTTCTCGTAACCTTGAATGGTAACTTGCGTTGCCCATAACAATAACAGCCCCTTTTGGAATCAGATCCAACATTTGAACAAACCATTCCTCGAAGACATCCCCATTCATATCTTCGTGATAGTCCCCCGTGCGTTTTGAAATAAAAGTTAATAATCCACCATCAACAAAACCTTCAGAACTTCCAACATGGACAATGATAAGTCTTTTTCCTTTTCCAGATGGTGGCTGCAAACCTAACGACAAACCTTCCACGAATGCCTGCCTTCCGCTTTTAATGTTTTCATCTTGCCAAGATTTGGAAACTGTATATCCAGCATTTATCCATGTTTCGTCTAAGTAGAAGATTTTCAAATTTTGTTCTCTGGCATGTCGAATGCTTCTTAAATAGTCTCTTCTCCAAAAAACTATTTCCGGTTTATCTATGAAGAGAGATTTTCTATTATGTTTTGTATATCTGAAACCCACATCTTTCAAAAATTTGCATGATGTCATTCTGGAGAATTTTGGATAGTCCGTATCTTCTTGCACTGATGTCATAATTTTGTCAAGTGTTGGAATTTCCTTTCGTAAGTAAAATCCATGGACTTTACGCCTTAGTCTTTGTTTCAATGACTCATCGATCTCAATTGGTTTTCGGCCTGAAGGAGTTTTAGGGGGTTGAAGAGTCCCATTCTTGCTTTCTTTTAGTAATCTATAAATTGTTGATTTAGCAACACACAACATAGCAGCCGTTAATTCCACAATATCATCAACACTTGCACTTGGATCCTTGTTTTTCAATGATATATAACAATTCAATATCAGAGTTTTTTCATTTAAAGATAATGGACCTGTTTTTGGTCGTTTAGATGGTCCTTGGCTTATCGACATTGTTTGGTACTTGCACAATTAACATTCAACAAATGTTTTAAATATATTCCAACTGTTTACAGTATTATGACAACCATACAACTTTACTCAAAGAACTAATACTAAGTAGTGATTTAATGTACCTACTTTCTTTTAAAATAATATTCCCGATAATGTTTCTAAGAAAACTGGGTTGTTTGGAAAATCCCTCTCAATAATCGAATAATCTGTAAATAGGTGTAATCGTATTAAGCCGATTACAGTAGGCCACTTGCCATTTAAAATTTCCGAGAAAAATTCCCCAAACACTACATATAGGAGTAATACAAATAAAAAATATTATGAATAAACGGGCATATCCGAACTCTGCCACAAAATAAAATTTTACCTGACTTGTATCAATTTGAGGATTACTGAAATGTTCGAACTGTGCCGCAACCATTTAGTTTAATCCTATTAGAGTCATTAGGGTTTATAATAGATAAAATAGGAGGCCCATAGAATTATGTATATTTCTGAAAGGTTTCAAAGATTTCTTGAATTGAATATTTTGAAGAAATCTTGATTGTTTTGATCGATATTTAGGGGATTAGGGGAAGGATGTTGATGCACTTACACTATTGCCTAAAAATCAGGAAGAAGTATTTAATAGTGTTCGTGAATTACAATTACGAACGAACCGAGAAGAGGAATTTCTATTAACAGCAGACCAGGTATTTAAAATTATTGTGTTCTCCTGTTTTTCCAACCTTAATTTTTTATGTAATTCGGATTGTATTTTGATGGATGGGACTTTTAAATACTGTTCAACTTTTTTTTACCAAATGTTTACCATTCATGGTTTTAAAAACGGCTATTACGTACCTCTTGTTTTTTGTTTGCTGCCGGACAAATCATGTCAAACATATTCAAATTTGTTTTTAATTTTAAGACAAAAATGTAAAGAAGTAGGCTTAAATTTTCAACCTAAAGAAGTCGTAGTAGATTTTGAACTGAGCATTCATAACGCTATATATGAATGTTTTGGCAGAGATCAAATTCTTTTTGGTTGTAAATTTCATCTCTGTCAAGCTTGGTTTCGTAAGATTCAGGAGTTTCATTTGGTACAAGAGTACAGACAGAAAGGTTCTGTAATTGGCGAATACTTAAAAGTACATTTCGGTATTATGTATCTTAGTCCTGAGGAAGTTGTAGAATTTTTTTATAATGAACTACATTTTTTGCTTCCGAATGACGAAAGAGTTATAGAATTCCGAAATTATGTCAATAAAACATATATAACGCAAAACTCGATATTTCCACCACTTATTTGGGCAAATAATGCATCCTTTTTTAAGAGAACAACGAATTCTTGTGAGAGTTTTCATTCGCATTTCGGTGCTTCTTTTTACAAAGCACATCCAAACTTTGTTCAATTTACTAGTGTGTTATTGGATTTACAAACGGAGGTATACGCGAAAATTCGTTCGGCAAACCAAAGCCAGAAAAAAACCAAAAAAACTATTAATGTTAAAATTAATTTCATTAATGATCATTTGGATCAATATAGGAAAAATGTTATTTCTCGCTTTATGTTTGTGAAAACGGTTGCATGTAAAAATCTTCCACACGTTTAATTTTTTGTTTTTTTTTATATGTTTACGTATATTGAAAATATTTTATTGTAATGTAGATGTAATGTAGATGTAATGTAGATGTAATGTAGATGTAATGTAGATGTAATGTAGATGTAATGTAGATGTAATGTAGATGTAATGTAGATGTAATGTAGATGTAATGTAGATGTAATGTAGATGTAATGTAGATGTAATTTTTTAGAAGTGGCAAATATACGTTGAAAATATATGTATGTTATTAATATTTTCTTATATTGAATTTGAGTACCTAAAGTTCAAGGTAAATTGTTAAATCGGATTAGGCTATTAGACCCCTACTGGTTTGGTAGTTAATCTCCAAAATTTTAATCACTGGCAGAGTTCGAACAACCCGTAATGACTACCTGCATTTTGTGGCAGAGTTCGGATACTCCGGAATAAACTGCGTTCCCTTTCTTTATCAAACTTACTAAAATTTATGTACCTCTATCACTTTTTTTTATTAAAATTAGTACATCCCGTTACCTCTGACCAAAATCGTATATTCTTTAGCATAGCTGCAACTCATTCGTTCAATACAAAATGTACCTTACGGTATACCCTCTTAAAATATATTTTGGTACGTCTATGAAATCTACTTAAATGAATGATTTATTACTCCTTGTCATTTCTATATAGACTATAAATGACGGCATCAACACTTTATTTGGTAGCGATATTGTGCCTGAACTAAACGAATTCCGATTGATTCAAAGAAAATGGTTAATCATCGAAAAAGTTCACAAGTTTTCAATAAACTTTCAAATGCTAACAAGTAAACTTAGGGGAGACAAATATCACCCTTCCTCTTGTGATAGTTTCAGTGAATTTATTAATACATGAAATAGAATATACCGTTAAACAAATAGATGAAACTGTGTATCGAAGTGAAGTTGACGAAAAGCTAATATTGGCATTCAAAGCTGCCCGGGGCAAAATTTTGAAGCGTTATACTTGATCCCAGACATAAAGCAGATACTTTTGATTTGACACCACTTTGAGAAAATTCGAGTCAATATACGACGTGTACCGTAGCGAGGAGCAAGTGCTAGATTTAAGAACAGACTGCTGTATGAGTTAAATTAAATTTAATTACTGGAGAATTCCTATCATATTTGTTTTTCTGACATACCTCACAAATATTTATGTAGTTTTCTGCTAATAAAATTTTGAGCTAAGTGAATTTTTAAGTTCATTAATTCCTCTATGTCCTTTTTTATATATATGATAATATTCCATTTTGGACTTTTGTTCTTCTATAGTTTCTACATTTTCTAATACTTTTGTACAATGAACAAGTTTAAACATTGATTTGTAAAAGTTTTTTGAGCAGTTACTACAAATATTTCCATTAGAAATTCATTTTGAAAATATAGAGCATAATTTCGTTTAGGATCAATGTATTTTTACTTTAATAAATTAGTAAATTTGATTATATTTTGTTCCATATTAAATTTGGGTACTGTTACATATAATCTAGAATTTTAGAATATTTTTCCTTTGAAAATTATTAATACATCTATTTCTATGTTTAATTATCTAATTGTAATTTATGTCTTCTATTGTTGTAACTAAATAATAATTATGCAAATTTTCATTATTGTTATTATATTACTAATTCCTATTATCTATTCTAATTACATATGTACTTATGGTTTCCATATATTTCAAACCATTTGATTCCTTCTTGTATTGAGAACCATCTTAATTCATAGCGTTCCCAATCTTTTTTTATGAAATCTTGCAATCCTTGAATGTTGAACTGTCCCATTATTTCACCTTTACGATTCTGAATTTTCTTGTTTACTTTTTTATTGCTTTCTTCATTTCTCTTATTTACGCTCTTGTTACTTTCTTCTATCCTCCTACTTCTGTCAACAATTTTCTTATTTCCTGTCCTTTTTATGTTTTCACTCATTTTCTTGTTACTTTCTTCTATTTTCTTATTTCTATCAACAAGTTTCTTATTTCTATTCTTCTTTATGTTTTCATCGATTTTCTCGTTCCTTTCTTCAATTTTGTTATTTATAGTTTCATTTATATTCTTGTTCAATTCGTCAATTTCATTATTTATAATGTGGTTATTTTCTTCTAGCTCCTTGTTAAAGTTTTCATTTTCCATCTAATTTTCATTCAGTTTACTTACTTTTTCTTTAAGAATTTGTATATTTTTATCTGTTTTGATTATTTCCCTACCTATTTTCAGATATATAGAAATTTTTGTTATTATTTTCGTTATTCTCTATTTCATTATTTTCTAGAACATTTTCAATATTAAATATATATGATAGATCAGGTACTGAATCTATTTCAAATGCATTAAAACCGCAATTTGGTTTTACTCTTAATAAATAATTAATTGCAGGATTAGATTTGCCTAAATGTGCATTATTAATTAAAATTTTCCTACTGGTTTCATTGTCAGTTATAGATTCTAATAATTTTTCAGTTCGTCCTACAGAAAATTAACTGTTTATTGTAAAAATTTATGATTAATTTCATTTTTATTATATCTTCCAAACCTATAATTTCATCATAAAGTTCATGAAAATCGTACAATGTAAAATTAATGCTACCATTATAATTTAATTCTATGAACGCCGGAATTTTTGCTTGAAAATTTATCTTTTTGCTTATAAATGGTGTTTTAATATCAACGTTTGAATAATAAATGCAAGTGGTATAATATTTCTCGGCAACTGAAGGTCGAAGTAACGATTTAGTACTGTCAGTATCAATTAAAAGTTTCAATTTAGGTTTTTTTATTTCAATATATGGCAGTGGATTATTTGGCAGTATATTGATTTCTACTACCTCCGATTTTTTATCTTTTTCGATTTCATTTTCCGCAGATACAAAATTTGGTTTTTGGCCGTTATTACGGAAATATTGATTATTATTTTGAAATCTGTTATTAGTATTATTTTATGAAATAAAACTATTATGATTTCTTGGACAGTCTGCGAAGTTTCTCGATGTTGTTGACATCGGTTCCGGTTTTGGTAGTTTATTTGCAGGTATCTAGTGAGGTCTATATACATTGCACCTTGGTCCAAACACCTGATAATTAGTGGGGTAATTTCGTGGTTGTTGAGGCCGAGGTTGTATATTTATAGGATCATAATTTTATTATATTGGTATTGATTATAATTGTTATTTCTAGTATAATTAAAATTATTATTTATATGATAACTAAAATTATTATTTAAATTATTATTCGATGATTTGAAATTGTTATTATTATTATTTTTGAAAGATTACTTCGGTTCACTGCATTGACCATACAATCTCTAAACATTTTCAAACTCATCCCCATAAGCCATTGCATCTTCTAAAGAATTTGGTTTTTTAAGATACATATTATTTTTAATGACGCCAGTACATCCTGCTATGAAGGTGTTTAGCGCCGTTTTTATGCAATGGTTTACATGAAATTTCTTATCGATTTTGATTAAATTAAAATCATTACTGAATCTTTGAGTTACTTTACTTTTTAGTAATTAAGACATAGCTCGAAAATCCATCAGATTTTCATTTTTTACGGCCCCGTTCTTGTCAATTATTGCTATATGCAGTCTAAATCTCACCTATCTGAGACATATTGTCTCAATGCATCTTTAATTTTAGGCCATGTATTTAATTCCATTCTACTCCCGACCATGGCCTCTGCTTTTCCCACCAAAATGTCTTGAATACACTCCAATGTATGACTATTGACCTCCACCTCGTAGGGCATAATATTTTCTAATTTTAATTTGAATAGCTACCAATTGATGCTGACGTTGCATCTTCTATTTCTATTGTCTACGTCACTGGATTCTACGAAAAAAATTCTATCCGAACAAGTTTCAACGTCTTCGATAAGTTTAAAGATAACTGAGATACGAGGGGCGAAAACCGCAATCCTCTATTTTTAAAGATAAGGGAAATACCCCGCAATAGTGCCCAAAATGGGATAAACTGTAAATAAGCCAAATGCCATTTTATTTCGAACAATATTTGCTTCACAAAGTTTTATTTTATTAAAAAAATGCTTTTGCTAGTATTTAATAGTAGGTGCATATTGTCCTAATTTGGTATGTAATTCAGGGGAATCTGTTATATGATCATTTACTTCTTTGCTGTTTATAAGTATACTTTTAATCCTATTGAATTTATATCGTGAGGTGGCTTTTTCTTTAGTTTTGTAAGTTTCTGTTGTTATTGAGCGCAATCTTTATATTTTAAAATTATTTTTAATTTTTCAGCCAGTCCTCATCAACATAGAAGCATGTAATTTGGAATATACGAATCTTTGAATGAAATCGAATTTAATTTATTTTATATCTCCCTCCATGATACGAGTAAATACAAAAGTAATTATTCGGTACATTCCTTCCGATACCAAGTAATTTTTGTATCGATACTTTGAAATTCAGTATCAAGTTGGTATCGGTCAAAAGTACTCGTATCGGTATGCCAATGTAACGATTTCATTTTAACACATTGATAAAATAGTTATTTGTAAAACAAGTGTCACAATGAGTCGTTTTGTAGTACGAGTGAAGTTTGCACAACGAACCGCGAAGCGGTGAGTTGTGCAAATCACCAGTACTACAGAAAGTCATTGTGGCACAAGTTTTACACAATATTTTTTATAATTCGCGTTTATTTAATTATTTAAATAAAATATAATTTCATATAATCCCTCTTTTTAAACTAGGAGGTGTGGTTTGAATTTAAGGTGGCAATTCTGTAGATTCCTAATTGGTCAAATCACAGATGGTTTCATTCAGCACTTCTGACTTTTGACATATTATAACCGAATAATTGTGTAAACTGTAAACATACTTTCATTTAAGCAAAAAGAGGATGATTATTTGTTTAAAAAGAGCTTCTTCGTATATGCTCTTGCGATCTATTTATATTATATCATGAACAGAATTATTTCTGTAATACATCTTCACATAGATATCTGGTAATTTATCCCAAAAATCGTACGTTTTATATACCTATATATTGATCCTATACAATATAAAAATAAACAATTGACAAATCATTGATAAATAAAAGTTAGAGTACTTTATTCGTTATTATTTTTAATATATAAATCATTCTAATTTACCTTTAGTATAATAATTTGCTAGCTAGAACAACGCTAGACCATTTTATTTATAATCTGTGTCAAGGTTAAAGTCAAATGTCAAATAAAAAAATATAACTAAATACAATAACCAATTGTACTCTAAAAATTACTATTACATTGTTCAAAGAGCTTCATTGTGACACTGAAAACAATGTTATAATGAAGTTTCTTTTATACGCGAATTATAAAAAATATATTTTACGCATCCTAGTCTTAGTTTTGTGTAGTTGACAAGCGCTGTTTATGACAGTGTGAGATTAAAAAAACCGACTTTTTTCTAATAGAATGAAGAAGTTGCATGTATTTTGTTATTTACTATTTAAATAAATCACAATTTATTGATTAAAACAGTGTTTACAAAATAAAAATCGGTTTTAAAATAACGGAGAAATCTTAGGTTGAAGTTTGTACCATATGAATGTGTAATGAAAATAAATTTATTTATTTTTTTTAGTTTGGTAAAATTGGTTGTTTTAGTGGTTCAGTGAAAACAAAAAACAATTGAAAATATAGTTCCTGACAACTTGGATTTTTTCGTATAGCTTGTATCGTACCAAAAATAGTTTTTCAGACACGAAATACATGTTAAATTTTATGTTTGCCGAATTGCAGTGGGTTTTTTATCTATCTTCTTACAAACAAGCTGTAAGTTACCATTTTGAAATTGTTAGTTATTTTGTTATTAGTCATTAAATATTGTTTTTCAACTTATATTCATAAAATATTATAATTTGCTTCCTTTTATGATATAGTACGCGCAAAACATATAGTGCAGAAATGTAATGGTATATCACCTTTAAGTTACGATGCGGAGCTAGACTCTGAATGGTATTAATATTTTGTTTTCTTTTACCAATATCACTTACACACTATACTCTATCTTGATGCTAGCCTACCAACTAAATAGTGAGCGTTGCTTATCGCTGGTGGACACGTGCGTGTTCGTAAAAATTGATATCTCAAAATATACTTGTAGTTCAGTAAAATATGAGAAAAATAATAAGTTGTTCAAAAATTATATTACTAATTCTTGTCAATAAAACGAGATATAAGGTAGTGTTAACTGTCTGGTGTTATGTTTAAGATGTATTTAATAATTATAAAATTATTGAATACATTTAACAATTGTTAGTTGAAGTTATAATATTAAATGGATATATCGTCTAATAATCATTTTAAATTATAACTTTGACTGGATTATGACAGTATTCAAATCAAAGGATAAGCCGAAACTTTAAAGATCGCACTATATCTCTTACGTGAACTATACTTACTTAGACTACAAAGCCGTGAATAATTCTTGATATAGCATATCTTCTTAACTGACCTCTCTGTCATATCACGGCGTCTGTATAACCGGCTGCATTTTGATTTCAATCCCTTCTTCTTCGCCATATTGTGGTACATCATTATGGAAGTCTTCATCTCTGAGGTGCTTAGCCACGTGGTGGAAAATAAAGCAAGAGAAGGCAATTTTACTATTTCGACGTGTATTTTGTTTTGTAGTATGGGAAAACGCTGTTTTAGTTGCCCAAAGCATCTCCCCATTATACCCCTATCTCTTATAAACAGTCTATTGTATGGCCTTTGTTCTGGGGTATCTGCATCCTTAAAAGGTCATGAGCCACGGATCTATACATTACCCAGAGTCTCCTTATAAAACATCTCTAGCCTGGTTCTATTGTATAACGTATTAATTCGAGTTTTTCCATGTCCTAGAGTCGTCTAATACTGTAATGTTTTTCTTATTTATTGAAAGTTTTTATTACGGGTGGGATAAATTTCAAACACTCGGTATGGCTACTTACTAATTTATTTAAAACACTAAACTAATCACTAAACACTTAATTTATATATACTCAGTATATTCACTTAAACTAATTTATATGAACACTTAACTAATTTATATTTACTGTTTGCCATTTCGGTGTATTTATTTCACGAGATCACTTTTATCAACTAACTCTTTCGCTGATTGGTCCTTATTTATATTAAAGCCATTTTTACTAGTAAATTCTGGGCTGCGGCTTACACACACAAATAATTTTTCTCGCCATTTCTAGATAAGTCTGTTTACATAAGATAGTCGTGAACTCGTAAACAGTTTTTTATAACTGCGTATCCGCCAAAACTTTAACTTCTATACCTGGCTTAGACAGAGTCGGTTTTAGGGACTATACCAGTGTGCTGTTTCGTAACATTACCCCCTCCTTAAATGGAAGTTCCTCCTAGAACTTTTCTGTAGCCGAGACTGGATGTTTGAAGCGGCCCCGTTTCTACACTTTCCGATCTTATGGAAATAGCAGGGCACCGTCTTCATCAGATACTGATAACGGGGGTTGTAGCTGCAAATTAATATCTGGACATCGGTATCTCTAAAGATAACCTATACCATGTTCCTGATAACTCGCCAATCCAACTGGTTACTCGCTATCTTAGGCATAGCCAGTTTCTTCACGCTGGATTCTAACACATGGTCTCGGAGGTTAGGAAGTGCTTCCCACACATCGCGGTAGGTAGATCGATCTTTAAATTCATCTTTAGTTACCACGTAGAAGACGTACCGCGAATTATGTTTCAGTTTCAGTGTCTTGCCAGGGGCTGGAATCTGGTCTTCAAGTTTTTCTAATTGCCCGAACTTCTTTCGAAAGACGGTTGCCAACCCTCGTGCGTTCTTGATACGGGCGGGGATGTTGTATGCCAGTGAATAATCTTCCGGGAGAGTGAACAAATCTTGTTGTTGTTCCGAAGTGACTCCATATCTAGCTTTCCCGGTACCTCCATACGCGCCCATAAATGCATCGAAGGTGGGGTCAGACACATCTCGAATAAGGTTTACTCCTTCCTCGATGTCATGGTCTCCTTCGAATGGCGCTAGTCGGTTTTGGTGAACTACTTTTGGTTTTTCGTTGGGGATCTTGCTTATGCGATATATTACATCATTGATCCTTTTCTTGATTAAGTATGGACCTTCCCAGGATTTTTGTAATTTTGGAGAAAATCCTTTTCGCCTCGTCGGGTTGTGTAGCCATACTTTGTCCCCTTCTTTAAAACCGCCTTCTGTGGCCTGCGTGTTGTACCGACTTTTCATTCTGTCGCTGGCAACTTGAAGATTTGTTCGAACTAATTCATGAATATCATCCAGCCTTCTTCTCAATTGGATTGCGTAGTTTTCGCCTGCTAGATCTTCTCCAGGCCGGCAGCCAAATTCCAGGTCACAAGGAAGCCTCATTTCACGTCCATACAGGATTTTCGCCGGTGTTTCACCCGTGGACTCATTGACAGCAGATCGATAAGCCAATGCGAATAGGGAAAGATACTGGTCCCAATCTCTCTGATGGCTGGATACTACTTTGGACAGGTATTTTCCAATAGTCATATTAGCAGAAATTGACGAGATTGAGGTGGAAGCCTCGTCATTAAATAAAACTGTTTCTGGATCAAAGCCGTCATTTTCCAGTGCCACTTTAAGTCTTTCTACTAATTCACTTTTCTTACCGGACGTTTCCAACTCACGATCTTCCAATTCTGGCTTGCAAGGTTTCGTTTGCTCGGTCTTCTTTTCTTCCACTGGCGTGCTTCGCGTTCTTGAATCGGCAATCTTTTCCTCCAACTCCTTGATTTTCTCGTCTATCGTTGTAATCTTATTCTGGATTTTCTCGTCCATCGTTGACATTTTATTCTCAATTTCAGATTTTAGAGACGAAATTTCATTTTCAACTTCAGCGGCAATGTCGTTTTTCATTAATAAGATGTCGGCGGATATATCGTTCTTCAAAGTAGAAATCTTCTCGTCCATATTAACAGAAATGTCGATCTTCATAGCAGAAATATCGTTTTTTATAGCCGAAATATCGCTTTTCACATTCGTAGAAATCTTCTCTTCCATGCCAGAAATCTTCTCGTCCATGTTCTCTTGCATGGCAGAAATCTTCTCGTCCATGTTCTCTTGCATGGCAGAAATCTTCTCGTCCATGTTCTCTTGCATGGCAGAAATCTTCTCGTCCATGTTAGCAGAAATTGACGAGATTAAGGTGGAAGCCTCGTCATTAAATAAAACTGTTTCTGGATCAAAGCCGTCATTTTCCAGTGCCACTTTAAGTCTTTCTACTAATTAACTTTTCTTACCGGACGTTTCCAACTCACGATCTTCCAATTCCGCTCGTAATTCCGCCACTTTCAGGTCCCTTAATCTCTTGGCCATTTTTACGTAGATATTTATTTATATTACCCCAGGAAGGAAGGAAAATATCACTGGTCACGTACGCCGATTTTTGTGACATGAAAATAATAGAACCCGGTGGCATACCGCCCTTGTATTCGGCCGTTTCACTTTTGCCTTTAAAAACACATGCTGGAGGTAAAAACATGCCTTCCTCATTGCACCAAGCAATCACAGACATATTTTCGGATGTTGGAACGCTCTTGTACCCCTTTGATAGTGTTTAGCCGAAGTCCGTACTCATCTACGTTGAATATGTTTTCTGGCTTATCAAGAAGACTATGCACAACCAAGATGTTCTGTAGCAATGAAAAATAATCTGAAACGTTTCTCTTGCTCAAACCCCTTGATCGTGCTTGTGAAACCCTCTCCGATTTGCGAACCGAGAGTTCTGAATTTCTTTTTAAGAGTAAATGTAGCCAATCCATTCCAGCTATAACTGTTAAATTTGTCATGCTGCTTGCATTTCTCAGCCAGTTTATATGCCATGTGCCTAACTTCTGTCCTTGTCGTTGAAAATAAGAATTTTTGTAATTTTAGAATATGTTTCACCATCTTCTTCTCACATTATTCTGTTAAGACAGGCGGTCTACCCAAAGCTTTTTTTGTTAAGCACCGTTTGCTATTCTTCTTTTCAGCGTTGATCATGAAATGCCAAACTCCTTTGAGGCTGTATTGACGCTCATTCCATTTTCAACTTCTTTTACCACATCTTTAAGCTGCTCCTCTGTCCAATTAGCACGACTGGATCCCCTTTTCCTTTTATAAAACGTAGGCATTTTTTCCTGGAAGAATTATGATAGATGAATCTTCTACGTAGACCAAGAAATACAAGAACAGTATTCTATTTTTATTATGACTCACAAACTAAACCAAACCCCATTAAATCAAACAGAAAAAAGTTAGACTAGACTTTAACTCTATCCGCTAGAAAAAGTAAATCGAAAAGTTACGCGAGATACTCACTAACCCATATCCCTAGAGCAGAACATTGGATAGATCAGAATATAACTAACGTCCACATAGAGAAAACACTTAAAATGTATGCGATTGTAAAAACTTATTGGGATGTGAATAAACGCGCTATGCATAAGAAAAGTCTTTCGCCATATCACCCGTGCCCGAGTTCACCGTGCATGTCTCCCATTTGCCATGTGTGAAATGGTTAATAACATGGCAAAAAATTCCAGATATTAGAGGTAACGATTTTTAGGTTATGTTGTATATAAACAGTCTAAGAAGACAGAACACAACGAAAAATACCTCGTGAACTGAGCTACATGAAACAAAATCTACAAATGCATGCACCTTATAAAGATTATTGAGCATCTAAAACAGTTTTGTATTAATTGCTTACGGTTTTTAAGACGAGGCTGATTTCTAACAGGTGCTCGCTGAACAGTCGATCATAAACTGTCGATATTCATACTTACAGCTACATCTCTGTGCCCGAAAAGTAAATAGAGCAATTCACCATATCACCCTGATTTACCCTACTCAAGGCTTCGCCTCTATATGCTTCGGTATCTCCAAGAAAATGAACAATAACTCTGCTAAACCGATATAAGGTACGATACTCTACTTTTGATTCCCTACGAACCTTAAACACCTTGGTAGGCTGATAAATTGGCATAACTTCAACCTTCGCATACAGACATCTAATTCTTATGAGATGAGTCTGCTACCAAGAAGCCTCGTATTTTTGGACGGAGTGGATGATCGCATTATGCTTATAAAAATAAAAGTCGCTACTTAAGGAGCGAGTACATCCTCACGGAAAGAGTAGACACTCACAAGTTGGAGCTTTTGCCTACATTTTTATGCATATCAAATGGAGTAGCTCCTTTAAAATTACAAGTAAAAAGTATCCACTCAACTTTATGCATAACACCGAATGTTTTTCTGTGTCATTGAGATGTGTCCACTAAGTAGAGTCCTGGTTTTCATTTGCTAGCAGGTTGGTAAATCCGACAAATATAAAAATAATTTGGCGATTATTTTAGGAATATTGTTCCGACAATAGAATACAAATGTTTTGTTTAAGCTCACATTAAATCGTACAATACTGCAAATAAAATTTTCGGAAAATAAACGAATTTTCATTAATACATATATGTATTTCAATTAAAGTATTCCAGATTATCGGAATTTCTCCCGACATAATATTTTGTGATATGGCCAAAAAAGAAGTAGATCTCAAATTTCCTTGTAGACGCGCATGTCTGATAGAAAAACTTCCCAAATAGAAATGCAGACACTCAGTGCAACGACAATTGAGAAATCGATAAATGTGCAGGTCAGGATTAGAAATATGGAGAAGGTTGATTTTAAAATATGTATTTTCATTACTGACTTAAATATTAGGTACTCTGTATTACCTATAATGCATAATTTGCCACTAAATTACCATTCTGTAGTATTATCATATTTAATGGCTTTCTCCATTAACAGAGAATTAAAATACATTTTAGTATAAAAATGCAACAGTTCATACCATAGACATATTATAATAGACCATACTAGTAGTGGGACTACCATGTTAGTGGATGGGGTTCGCTAAAAAGAGAAGGAATTACAACGGGTCCCTTTATCCTTGTTTTGGGCATGGCTTACTATACTCATAATGCAGAATATTACTGCACGACTCAAAAGTCGAAAAATATATATGTTATGGAGAAGATTATGTTTTATGTAAACAGAGAGAGTGAGAGAGAATGTGTGTGTGTGTGTGAGAGAGAGAGAGAGAGAGAGACAGTAAGAGAGAGTGAGAGAGAAATTCGAAAAGAAATTTTGTTGGATAGGGATTTTGATTGAAAGATGACCCTGATATAGGATTAATTTCCTCTACAGGGCTGGTTTTTTTTGTTTAGATTAATGAGGTACAGGGGGAAACCTTCAAAAGGTTGCTCCCGGAACGATGGTTTCCCGGCGGCACTCTTTGTAAATACTACTTCGCCGGGGAGCTCTTATTTGATGTTACTGCTGTCCTAGTGTTATTACGCCTCGCGGCCTATTCTTCGTACGTGGTGCGAAGATCCTTGATGATGGATTCCGCATACTCTGTTCCAAGCCGATTGGCTCTTCAGCATGAACTCCACTGTTTTTTCTGGACTGATGAGATGTTCCAAATTTCTCTCCAGTTCTGCCCGTGCTCCCTCGTAGAAGGGATATTGGAATAACACGTGGTCTGCATCCTTGATCACATCGCGGCAATGGTGACAGTTTGGGGAGTCAGTTCTCTTGAATCTGTGCAAGTATGCCCGAAAGTATCCATGTCCAGTCAAGAGTTGAGTGATGTAATACCCGACCTCCCCGTGCAGGCGAGTGACGTATTTGGTGACATCTAGGATCAGCCGATGCGTCCATCGACCTTTCGTCGAGCTGTTCCATCTCTCCTGCCAGAGGCGAAGGCTCTCGGGTCTCTCTTCTTAACAGAGAACCCTTCGCCGCTCTTCCTTCTTCCTACGATGCTGGCGTTGCCGTTCTCCTGCCAGGGTGTCGATGGGCGGGCATGATGCCACGATATTGACCGCATCGTGTGATACCGTTCTGTATGCTGATGCCACTCTTATCGCTGAGAGCCGATGGACTGAAGACATCGCCTTGCGATATGTTGTTAGCTCTAGTGATTTCGCCCACACGAGTACTGCGTATAGCTAGACGGTTTCTGAGAAGACGTCTTTTCTCTTCGTAGGTCCGTCAGAGCTCCTCTGTCGAGGCCCTGTATCGCTTACGAGCAGGCTGGTGTTGCCTTCTTACCTTAAGGCATGCTCGCCGGTGTTGGGCGATGATCGGGTTCCACCAGTGGACTGGTGCTCGGCCGTTGTTTGGGTGACTCCTTGGCATCGATGCATCGCTGGCTGCCACCAAGGTCGCTTCTCTGATCGGCAGTTGTTGTCCGGGGCGTTGGTGATCCACTGGTTATCAACTTGGAGGTCTCCGCTTCAAAGCATTTGCTGTTCCAGCCCACAGGCTGCCTCCCTGTGGTTCTATGGCGCTACACGCTACTGGAACTGGTGTTCTTGATGTCCCAGATTACAGCTTGATGGTCGCTGTTTGTTAACTCCTCATTAACCTTCCATTCGTAGCCCCCTTTAATTTGGACACTGCTAATGTACGCCAGGTCGATAATGGAGTTCCCGGCGCCTTTACAATAGGTACTCGCAGTTCCCTCATTCATGAGGTTTACTGTCGAGAAAGCCTCTTGTAGAGCTTCACCACATCTGTCCGTCTCACGGCTTCCCCATTCACTGGACAAAGCATTGAAGTCTCCGGCGATTACGACAGGGTCATGTCTTCTCATGTCCCCTACAAAAGTGTCCAGGAAGCTCTCGAACCCGTCAATCGGAGCACTCGGTGGAGCATAGCAACTATACAGGTGCACCCCACCTATCTTGGCCATGACAAACCATGAAACTGGGTTAGTTAGTAGCTGTTCGAAAGGCAGTCTATCGCATGCCCATATTGCTGCCTTTTTGTGCTGTTTGAAACCCACGGTTAGGTGTCGAGGTCGCCATGCTGCTCGCACAGCATTGCCAGGTCTACGTCCAGTTCTCTGACTCGCTGGGTCAGCAAGTCTTGGGCTGCCCTGCAGTGGTTGAGATTAACTTGTAGCACTCTCATTTTCCGCACTCCCCGCAGCTCTCCTGCCATTTTTGAAGATGGGACATTTCCATCCCCCGACTGTATGGTTACAGTTAGTCTTTAGACTTTTCTCATTGCAGAGAATGCAGTTGGTAGGCTCTTTGCACGTTGGTGCATTTTTTGTCCGCATCTAAACCAGATCTTACTGCGGTCCACTCTCTTCCTGCAAACAAGAGCTTTGTGGCCACAGTGCCAGCACTTGAAGCATCTACTTGGCAATACTTTCTCCCTGATGCGCACTGTGCCCCAGCCTACTCTGATCTTACCTAGTATCGCCGCTTTCCTCGCGTGAGCAGCCGGCAGGCAAACCACCGCGATCTGCGTCGAGGCCCAGCTTTTCCTCAAGGATTTCACCGCATCGGTGGTGAGGTCCTTCATGTCTGGGATATGGTCTCTTAAGAGTTTAACTACCTCTTCTTTGGTTGCCCATTCGTCCAGGTCCCTGAATTCTATTTCCAATTCCGGAATCCCCATCTCTAATGTTACTTCTTCCTTATATTAGTGTTTTAAATGAAACTCACGGTTTCTAGTTAATTCCACAATATAATAAAAATTGTTGAAAATTCTAATAAATTGACAATTGTTGCGATAAATCAATATCATCGTCAGAATGACAGAAGTTACATTTCATTTGGTGCCTACCTGATGTTTAGTAGTTATTTTTGGCTAGACCAAGAAGTGACCTAACTTGTGATTGACTTAATATATGTTAATAGAAAAAAGAAGAATATGTGATATTACAAATATTGAAGCTTAGATATTATTAGCCCTATGGTGATATCCTGGATATCATTCTTCCAATTAAGATCAGTATAACTGTGCAATGATATAGAAAACCAGGAAAACTATATCTGCTGATCTTTACAATTATCACTTAAGAAGACAGTTTATTAGTGGAGAACTCCCTAGATTTAACTGTTCATCGACAACTTCATATTGTGGGTTTTTTAAATGTCTTCTAATTTCCAATTCTTCAAGGAAATCCAGTTCTTGTTTCTTTTCACAAATATGCAGCACTTCTAGTTTTGTGTTAGGTGTCAATGAATGATTGGTGTCAAGTAGATGTTTTGCGTAGTGGGATTTATCTGGTTGTTTTAATCTGTATGCTCGTAAGTGCTCACTGTATCGGATTTCAAAATTCCTAAGGGTCTGACCCAAATAGACAGCATTACATTCTGGACATTTGAGTTTATATATACCTGATTTCTTTAATTGTGGTATTTTTGTTTTTACATTTAACAATTTTGTACTAACGTTACTTTCTGTTTTAAAAGAAATTGTTGTATTCGTTACTGAAGATATTATCTTTGAAATATTATTAGAAATATTTCCTGCATATGTGATGGTTTTATAAGTTTTTATTTCATCAGTTTGTTTAGGAAATATTAGTTGTAATGCCACTTTTTCCTCTTTTTTATTAATTAGCTTATTTATCATATCTAATGAATAACCGTTGGATGTTGCTATTTGTCTAATTGTATTAATCTCTCTATCAAAATTACATTTGTTCGTAGGAACTGAAAAAGCTCTATGTATCATTGAATTATATGCCGCTAGTTTATGGGACACGGGGTGATTGGAATTAAATGGAATTGTCACATCAGTCTGTGTTGGTTTTCGGTAAATTGAATAATCAAGTACATTATTAACTCTTTGAATTTTTAAATCAAGAAAATTGATTGAGCTATTTTCTTCAATTTCTAATGTAAATTTAATTTTTGGGTGTAAATTATTGATGTAGTTGAAAAATACATCTAATTGTGGTTCACTACCCACAAAACAAGCTAATATGTCATCTACATATTATCTATACCAAAATAAGACATTTTTTGAAATATTACTTTCAAAGATCTTTCTTTCTAAATTGTCCATAAAAATGTTTGCCAAAATAGGTGATATAGGGCTCCCCATTGGTAAACCTTCATTTTGAATATATATACATATATATATATATATATATATATATATATATATATATATTATTGTCAAAAGTGAAATAATTCTCATTAATGCATACATCAAATAAATTAAGTATATCTGATATTATTCCTGGATTAATATTTTTATCTTCTAGTAATTTTCTTACAAGTATTAGACATTCCTAATATGTCATCTACATATCTATACCAAAATAAGACATTTTTCGAAATATTACTTTCAAAGATCTTTCTTTCTAAATTGTCCATAAAAATGTTTGCCAAAATAGGTGATATATGGCTTCCCATTGGTAAACCTTCATTTTGAATATATATCTTATTGTCAAAAGTGAAATAATTCTGATTAATGCATACATCAAATAAATTAAGTATATCTGATATTATTCCTGGATTAATATTTCTATCTTCTAGTAATTTTCTTACAAGTATTAGACATTCCTTAGGAGAAATTTTAGTGAACATATTAGTAACATCGAACGAAATGAGTTTATAGTTATCTTGCAAGTTGATTGCGTTCAACTTTTTGATTAGTTCTATTGAATTTATAATTGAGTTTTGAGATTCATATCCGTAACTACAGTACTCAATTAGAAATTCAATAGAACTAATCAAAAAGTTGAAAGCAATCAACTTGCAAGATAACTATAAACTCATTTCGTTCGATGTTACTAATATGTTCACTAAAATTCCTCCTAAAGAATGTCTAATACTTGTAAGAAAATTACTAGAAGATAAACATATTAATCCAGGAATAATATCAGATATACTTAATTTATTTGATGTATGCATTAATCAGAATTATTTCACTTTTGACAATAAGATATATATTCAAAATGAAGGTTTACCAATGGGAAGCCCTATATCACCTATTTTGGCAAACATTTCTATGGACAATTTAGAAAGAAAGATCTTTGAAAGTAATATTTCGAAAAATGTCTTATTTTGGTATAGATATGTAGATGACATATTAGCTTGTTTTGTGGGCAGTGAACGACAATTAGATGTTTTTTTTAACCACATCAACAATTTACACCCAAAAATTAAATTTACATTAGAAATTGAAGAAAATAGCTCAATCAATTTTCTTGATTTAAAAATTCAAAGAGTTAATAATGTACTCGATTATTCAATTTACCGAAAACCAACACAGACTGATGTGACAATTCCATTTAATTCCAATCACCCCGTGTCCCATAAACTAGTGGCATATAATTCAATGATACATAGAGTTTTTTCAGTTCCTATGAACAAATGTAATTTTGATAGAGAGATTAATACAATTAGACAAATAGCAACATCCAACGGTTATCCATTAGGTATGTGGCATTACAACTAATATCTCCTAAACGAACTGATGAAATAAAAACTTATAAAACCATCACATATGCAGGAAATATTTCTAATAATATTTCAAAGATAATATCTTCAGCAACGAATACAACAATTTCTTTTAAATCAGAAAGTAACGTTAGTACGAAATTGTTAAATCTAAAATCAAAGATACCACAATTAAAGAAATCAGGTATATATAAACTCAAATGTCCAGAATGTAATGCTGTCTATTTGGGTCAGACCCTTAGGAATTTTGAAATCCGATACAGTGAGCACTTACGAGCATACAGATTAAAACAACCAAATAAATCCCACTACGCAAAACATCTACTTGACACCAATCATTCATTGACACCTAACACAAAACTAGAAGTGCTGCATATTTGTGAAAAGAGACAAGAACTGGATTTCCTTGAAGAATTGGAAATTAGAAGACATTTAAAAAACCCACAATATGAAGTTGTCAATGAACAGTTAAATCTAGGGAGTTCTCATTGCACAGTTATACTGATCTTAATTGGAAAAATGATATCCAGGATATCACCATAGGGCTAATAATATCTAAGTTTCAATATTTGTAATATCACATCTTCTTCTTTTTTCTATTAACATATATTAAGTCAATCACAAGTTAGGTCACTTCTTGGTCTAGCCAAAAATAACTACTAAACATCAGGTAGACACCAAATGAAATGTAACTTCTGTCATTCTCACGATGATATTGATTTATCGAAACAAGGCTCGTACACCGAACTTCCAGACTCGTGAGAAAAGTTGAACTTTCCTCACTCGTTGCACAATATACTATTTATTATCACTCAAACATAATATCAATGTCCAAATTAAACCTTTCCCACATTCATCCTTGGCGCTTCTAGTGGAACGTTGTTGGTCCAACTAGTTTGTTTATTTAGCGTGAAGATGGCCATTAAACGCCGAAACTGGTTGCTGAACTTTATAAATAAAATTTGTGACATATCGAGTTTTCATTAATTTTATTGTCAGTCACATTTAAGAGATGGAGGAGATTTTCTTTCTAAAAATATTGATGTTTAATGATATGGATGCAGAAAAATATATTTGAAAATACTTTTTTTCTACAACTGCTATGTATAGTAGAAATATTTTTTTATCCGAAATTATAAATTAATATATCTGTTAAATATGCGACTTTTATCAAATAATGCCATGCATTACTATATGACAGTTTGATGGAATAATATTACTCAATCGTTGCGTCAAGTTTGACAAAAAATAGTAAAACTATTTGTCACTGTATTGGTAGGTATATTGTCATTTGATTTGTGAGTTATTTGGTGTGTATAAGTCTTATCTCTAGTATCATTAGAGAAATGTCTGGTAGTGAATCAGATTTAGAAGATATGTCTTCTACACCGCTTGATATTTTGAAATTAACGGCTAGCGCTACAGAAGATCTCCTAGATAACAAGTCAAAAGATAAATATGATGCGGTGTGCAAAAGTTTTATGATTTGGCAGCTGGCACAAAAAACATCGTCTTTGTCTGAAAATGTTATCCTAGTGTATTTTGTTGAACTTGAAAAAATACAAGACAAAAACATTGTGGGCACATTATACAATGCTGAACAATACAAATACATTGAATATTTACCATAGTATCCGCCTAGAGACTAGATCATACATATCTAATAACAAAGGTATTCTTACATTTGAGTAAGTTAGCGTTTAGCACACAATTTAAACAAATTTTTTTTAAGGTAACCTTAATCATGGGACTAATGGGAGTTTGTCGATCTAATGAATTATGTTCTACTAGCCGTACCCGGCAGACGTTGTCCTGCCAAACATTGGTCAATGTTTGTTATATTTACAGCTACTCACTAAAAACTAATCCCTGTCACAAATACTATTTCTTATTATTAAATGTTTGAAGATAGTTTAACTACGTATCTATATACAAAAGAATGATAGGTATTCTTTTGCGCATAAATTTTAAATTAACTATTTGTGATCACTGGAATTACACACTAATTACTATTCACTCACAAACGCTATTAGTTATCAGTACCGATTCATAAATCCAAGCATATGGTTTGGTTACAAATTTCTATAAATAAATTGAATGAAGTATTACTATTAGATACCTTCTTTTCTTCTATACTTGTTTTAAAATTCATACTTTCTAGCACTGCAAATAATCACTATATCTTATAAACTGAGATCTATCGGTATTTTCAATAATAAATTAAATTTTTATTTTATATAACAGATTAAGTAATCGAATATATTTATAATTAAATGTTTCTACAACCACAATGCAAAACACGCATTTCTACACAAATTTTTATAGCAAAGTAGGCCTTTTTTCAATTTCATTGATATCAATTGGAAAAGTAATAGTTTAGAGTGATAAAAGTACACGCTATGGAACTTTTCCCCCTCGGAATTGTCAATTTCAAATTCTTTTTTGACAATCTAACATTATCTTTATAGTGAATTTCGTTGAGGGACACTAATATTACAGTTAATTAAAACTTATTATAAAAATAAAGATACCCCAGGCCTAACAATTCCAAATTGCTCAAATTTCACCATTAACTATAACTACGCTTAACTGATTTTTCAGTTTTTACATTCTTTCTGTTCGAAGTTTAACTAAAATACCTATATAAGTTACTATTTTCTTTCATTAATAAATGTGGTCGAAGAAAAAATATTGTGTCGCTTGATTTGAGGCACTCGCCTTACGACTCGTGCCACAAACTTCTGCGCTCGTGGAAAAAGTAAACGATATAAAAGTTGATATGCTACAGCGCCACCTGATGGGAAGAAAATCTCAATGTCAAAATTACTTTTGACAATCTCAACATTATTTTTATAGTAAATTTCGTTGACAGACGTTACAATTAATTATAACTTGTTATTAAAAAAATATACTTGAGGCACAATTCAAAATTGTCAAATTTCACTATTAACTATATCTACGTTTAACTGATGTTTCTATATTCAATATTAATTTTTTAAATTCTTTCTGTTCAAAGTTTAAATAAAATACATATATAAGTTACTTTTTACTTTCATTAACACGCTCCGCCCCGGTTAAGATAAAGTTTTTTTGGGGTCTCCCGGACCGGCATCGTTTTTTGTTAAAAATTTGTGGAAACTAAGGTAAATATACGATACATCTTGTTTTACTAAGCTACTACATTTTGTTGTAAAAATAACAACAAAAAATGAGGCATCACGCTTGGAAAAATGGGTTCTTATGAAAAGGAACAACAGAGAATCCCAACAATTCCACAATGAAGTTATGTCTGACAATGACCTAAATGTAGGAGATCCTTATGCTTGCTCAAGTACATCAGAATACTTTCCAAGTGAGTCAGATTATTCCGATGACGGTGAAATTTTACATCGTGCGAAAAGAATAAAACAAAGTATTGAACAGAAGTATGACGGCTCGTGTAGTGTACCAGGAACGTCGAAAAATTCTGATATAAATGCACAAGCTCCGAAAACATTAGGACAGGTATGAATTTTTTTATTCTGTGAATCATATATTCGAACAAATGATTTTTCTTTCAGAGTGCTAAGCTTAGTTCCTCCGAAGAATCTGACCTTAGTGATGTAGAAGTCCAACATAAAAATCAAGTAGTTGATTTATTTTTACTTTTTGTTCCACATTTGACATTTTTTTTTTGTTTCAGAATGTTCAGCAGACGATCGAGTCGGTTATATCGGAGTTTAAGATATACGGCGAAGGATCTGATGAACAGAATGAACTTGACACTAGTACTGAATTGAAGTGGGGTCCAGTTGATACACAAAAATTACAAAATTTTGATTTTCAAACTAAAAACTTTGGAATTCGAGTTTTTCATAATGTATGATAAAGAGTCGTACGATTTTTACAGACTATTTATCACTGATGAAATACGTGATCTGATTGTTGAACAAACAAATATTTACAATAACCAAAAAATGATCCAAAACGAATCGACAAAAATATCAAAGACTTAACCATAGGTACCGACAAACCGAGAAGAAATGAAAACTTTCTTTGGAATTATTATTTTGGATGGGTTTGATGGAATTACCTCAGCTGCGTGTTTATTGGTCCCAAAGTTTCTTATATGAAAACAATATGAAAAAAATAATGTCCAGAAATCGGTTTGAACAGCTTCATTTCAACGATAATGAAGTAATCGATACGAACGAGCATGATGTTGATCGATTACATAAAATTTCAACCCTTTTGAAAAAATTAATTGAAAGGTTCCAGTACATTTGTACACCAGGGAAGAATGTTTGCATAGATAAAACTATGGTTCCCTTCTGCGGCCGACTGAAATTCCGACAATATATAAGAAATAAGCGTCACAAGTTTGGGATAAAACTGTATAAACTATGTTTAGAAAGTAGATATACCCATAATGTAAAAGTTTATTGTTGCAAAGATAAACAAGAAGGCGGAAATGCTTCTTCAAATGTGGTTATGTCCCTGATGGATGGTTTGTTCGATCAAGGTCGAACACTTTATACTGATAACTATTATACTAGTATTTCATTGGCTCATAACCTCATGATTAGGAAAACCCACCTTGTTGGTATAGTTAGAAGTAACAGAAAATTGAACTGCGGTGAGGTAGTACGAAGGAAGATAAAGAAAAATGAAGTTTATGCCAGGCAAAGTAATACTGGCGTAGTCATGTTAAAATGGCAGGACAAAAGAGAAGTGCTAGTGCTTAGCACGAGGCACACTGATCAAACTAAAAAAGTACAGGTATATGCCAAGGACATCGAAAAACCTATAATGATTCTCGACTACAACGAGTGCAAATCTTTTATCGATCTTTCTGATCAGAGAAAAACTTATTCACATTGCTTACTAAGAGGGACCAAATGGTACAGGAAATTAGCCATTGAACTTATTTTTGGCTCTGCAGTGGTCAATGCATATATCGTATTCAAAGAAATAACAAAGTCTAAAATCACTATCACCGATTTCAAACATTCAATAACTTTGAAGTTGCTGGGCACTGAATTAGTGCCAAACACTAGTCGTGACGAAGTACAAAACCACCAGCTCCAGGGAGCAAAATAAAAAAAATAGATGTGTAGTGTGTTATTCTGCTGTAAAAATAACACTCAGTAGAAAAGAAGCTCAAAACAAAACGCCTCGATTCAAATATCAGTGCAATATATGCGCCAAAAGTTTTTTTCAGCAACATAAAGGGATCAAGATTCTCTAGATTTTTATTTATTGTTGCATTATATTTTATTTAGAATCTTAGTTATTTACTTTTTTTATATTTTGTAGTTTACAACTCTGTGAATAAATGTTTATTTTTCGGTTGAGGACGTAGTTTTTAATAAATTCTTTTATACAGGTTTTGCATCAGAATATGTAATTTGTAGTATGACAGCCATCATCATTTTTCAACACATTTACAGTGTTATACTTTATCGGCCATACATTTGCCTCAATAGTCGATTTATAGCCTCTATGTGGCATCGTTTGAAAACCACACCATCTACAGTAGGAACTTGTTGTGAGGCATTACTTAAATGCCTCGCCGCCCGAGTGAGCAAAGCTCGTGAGGCATCCGTGTGATGCCTCCCAGGGCGGAACGTGTTAATAAACGTGGTCGTAGAAAAAATATTGTGTACAACTCATACGCAAAGCACTTATACGGCTCGCTTGCTTTGAGATAGACACAAACTTCTGCGCTAGTGCAAAAAGTAAACCATATAGAACTTGATATGCTACAGCGCCACCTGATAGTAAGTTACAACAAAAAAGATAGCAAATACAAATTCTTCATCGAAAACTACATATTGATGCCAATTTTAATGATGATCGGTTGAACGGTGTTGGAGTGAAGAGAGAACATTTATATATACATACAAGCATTCATTTATATATATATATATATATATATATATATATATATATATATATGTATATATATATATATATATATATATATATATATATATATATATATATATGTGTATATATATATATATATATATATATATATATAGCTTAAAATTTTTTATCAAAAAAAGATAGATCAAGCATAACAATTCAAAATAGTTCAAATTTCACTATTAACTATACCTACATTTAATTGAGTTTTCCATATTCAGTTTCTAAATTGCTTCTGTTCAAAGTTTAAATAACATACCTATAAAAGTTACTTTTTGCTTTCATTAATAAACGAGGTCGTAGAAAAAATATTGTGTACAACTCATACGCAAAGCACCTTTACCGCTCGCTTGATTTGCAGCACTCGCTTTATGGCTCGTGGAAAAAGAAGCATATAGAAGTTGATAAATGCAGAGTCATCTGGTGGAAAGGAAATGTCAATGCTAAAATTCTTTTTGACAATCTAAAGTTATCTTTATAGTGAATTTCGTTGACAAACATTAATATTGCAGTTATTTGAAACTTATTATCAAAAAGATAGACCAGGCTTAACAATTCAAAATTATTCAAATTTCATTATTAACTAATCTGTGGATCTGTGAGAGCACTCCACCAATTCCTACGTTGCTTGCGTCAGTGTCAAGAATAAAGTCTCCCTCTGGTAATGGATATCCTAATATCGGCGCCGAGGTTAAATGCCTCTTCAAGGTTTCAAAAGCCGTTTGACAGTCTTCGTCCCATTGGAAAGCTCTTGCTTCTTCTGTGAGTCGCGTTAGAGGCTTGGCAATATCTCCAAACTTCCTGATAAATCTTCTATAATACGTGCAAAGTCCAAGGAAACTCCTAATTTGATGTTTGTCGGTTGGTTGCGGCCATTGCTGAATGGAAGCAATTTTCTCTGGATCCACCGCCACTCCTTCATTGCTCACTATATGACCTAGATAGTTGACTCGGTTTTGGAATAGCTGACATTTCTTCGGGTTTAACATGAGCTGGGCAGCTTGGAGTCGTTTGAATACGTCTTCCAAATTCTTCAGATGCTCGTCAAATGTCTTTCCCAGTACTACGATGTCGTCCAAATAGACCAGGCATGTCTTCCAAGACAACCCTCTCTAGACATTTTCCATGAGTCTTTCAAATGTCGCAGGCGCATTACAGAGCCCGAATGGCATGACGTTGAATTGCCATAATCCAGATCCGGTGGTAAAAGCAGTCTTTTCTTTGTCTTCTGGGTCCATTTCCACTTGCCAATAGCCAGACTTTAGGTCCAAAGTGGAAAACAGTTTGCTGCCGGCCAAAGTATCTAGCGTATCGTCAATTCGAGGCAGAGGATAGCTGTCTTTCTTCGTCACGTTGTTAAGCTGACGATAATCCACGCAGAATCTCGTAGTTCCATCCTTTTTCTTCACGAGCACTACTGGAGACACCCACGGAATAGTAGATGATTCTATTACATTTTCTTCTGCCATCTCTCGAATTATTCTTTCAGCTTCCTCTCTCTTCGCTCGTGGAAGTCTTCGAGCTGATTGTCTAATTGGCTTAGCATTACCAGTATCAATTTTGTGTTTGACGGCTGATGTTCTGCCAGTCTTTCCTCCTTTTGGTACGAATAAGTCTCGATACTGCAAGAGAAATTCTCTCATTCTCTTTTTTTCAGCTCGACCCAAAGATTGACCAGCTACTGATAACATTTGTTCGAATCTGGCATTGGAATTGTCAGTGGTCGTTGTTTGACGAACTATAGACGTCACTGGTACGCAGGATCCAATCTTGGTTTCCTTCTTGATGGTAATTGGGTAATCATTCACGTTTATCACACGTACTGGGATCTCTTTCGCCGATGTAACCAATCCTTTTCCAATTAGTACTCCTTTGTCAACTTGTTCGTCGTGGTTCCTTGGCTCCATCATAACCGGTGTACCTTCCTCCATGATTCCCTGTAGCCGTGCTACTATCATGGTTTCGCTTCGTGCAGGTAGAACGGTATCTTCCTGTACAGCTGCCAACACCGCGCTGCCTTCATATGGATGCAGGAATACCTCCTCGAAGCCCACTTTAATGGTTCTGTTTCTGAAGTCTAATTGGAAACCATGTACATTCATTACGTCCATTCCCAGAATCACGTCTTCTTCAATGTCAGCTACGATTACCGTATGCGTGAACTTTTCTGCGCCAATTCTCAATTGGATTTGTGTCTCATCGTGAACGTTGGCGCTTTCACCTGTGGCGGTCCGCAGTCGCAGTATCGTTGGTAGAAGCTTCTCCTTGGGGTTTATTATCTCTGGTCGTATAATGGTTCTAGTTGCTCCAGTGTCAACCAGCAGAGCATATTTCTTGCCATTTACTTCGCCATCCACATATACACTGTCGTTGCGACATCTGAGCGAAGCTATCAGTATGAGAGGGTCTTTGGAACGATCATGGGCCGGTGCTGCCCCCTCGTAGCCGACCCTTTCTAGTTTTCCTGTGACTGGGGGTTCTTGGTTTGCAGGAGTCTTGGGGCGCTTACACGAACTACGTACATGCCCTAGCTCGCTACAATTCCAGCATCTGATTTTTCTCGGTTTCTTGTCCATCATACCTTTTATGAAACTGACGAACTGGTCAAATCTGTCTCCGTCACCTTCTTCTTGGATGGTCCTAATTTTGTTATATCCTGAAGCCTTCGTTGCTGCTTCATATTCAAGAGCAGCTGTCAATGCGTCGACTAATGTTTTCGGATGGGCTAAACGAAGTGTCCTTTGCATATCGGGGTCACGTAAGCCATCAATAAAGGCCTGAATGCCCAGACATTCCAACATGTTCTCTGGTGCTGGTGGATAAGCAAATCGAACTAGTCGGGCAATATCCATTTCATACTCTTGAAGGGGTTCGTCACGTTTCCGCCTTCGGCTGGAATCTGTACAACTGTTCCAAATGTTCATGACCAACCTCTTCTTCAGCTGCTCGAAATCGTCCGTTTCTTCCGGAGGTATCGTCTGAAGTACATCTAAGGCATCTCCGCGAAGCGCGATGGTTAAGTTCACTGTCTTCTCTCTATCGGATCAATTATTCACTCTAACGGCTGCTTCAAATTGTTTCACATAATTGGTCCACGACATTTTTCCATCGAACGTTGAGGCCTTGACTCGGGTAAAATTGCCAATGTCTTCAAACTTAGGTAGTGTTTCTGGCTTGCAAGGTTTCGTTTGCTCGGTCTTGTTTTCTTCCTCTGGCGTGCCTCGCGCTCTTGAATCGGCAATCTTTTCCTCTAACTCCTTGATTTTTTCGTCTATCGTTGTTATCTTGTTTTCAATGTCTGATTTTAGAGACGTAATTTTATTCTCGACGTCAGCAGCAATGTCATTTTTTAACGATAAGATATCGGCAGAAATGTCATTCTTCATGGTGGAAATCTTCTCGCCCATATTAGTAGAAATATCATTCTTCATAGTAGAAATATCGTTTTTCACATTCGTTGAAATCTTCTCTTCCATGGCAGAAATATCGTTCTTCATTGCAGAAAAATCATTCTTCATATCAGAAATTGACGAGATTAAGGTGGAAGCCTCGTCTTTCAATAAAACTGTTTCTGGATCAAAACCGTCATTTTCCAGTGCTACTTTAAGTCTTTCTACTAATTCACTTTTCTTACCGGACGTTTCCAACTCACGATCTTCCAATTCTGCTCTTAATTCCGTGACTTTCAGATCCCTTAATCTCTTGGCCATTTTTACGTAGCAATTTATTTATATTACCCCACACCTGACACCAATGTAATGTTTTTGTTATTTATTTAAACAATAAACGGGTGGGATAAATTTCAAAACTCGGTATGGCTACTTACTGATTTATTTAAACACTAACTCACTTATCACTAACACTAGAGAATTCCGGGCTGCGGCTTATACACACAAATAATTTTTCTGGCCTTTTATCGATAACTCTGGTCACAAAAACCAGTTCTAGATAAGATAGTCTCAATCGTAAACAGTTTTTTATAACTGCGTATCCGCCATAATTTTAACTATTATACCTGGCTTAGACAGGGTCGGTTTTAGGGACTATACCAGTGTGCTGTTTCGTAACAGTAAGTTTCATTTACAACAGTATCTAAATTTTCGTTAAATTTTCAGTTTGCATGCTAATATTATTTTATTACAATTACTGGTCTTATGTTCATTCATATCACTAAAATGCTTGTTTTTTCTTCTTTCTTTTAATATCGGTTGCATTTTGTTTGCTCATCCTTATACTTTGATAGATTTATGTATACGATGACATGTCATGAAATTTTACAGATTTTGCTGTTCAATTTATAAATTTTTCAGAAATTTCGTCTTGTTAATTGTACAAATGGTCTTAATATTTCTTAGTAACTTACTAATTACAGTAAATCTATTTTTTAGCACTTCTTTAATAATATTATAAGTATTATCTGCTTTCAATTCTTTCTTATGATAGCTCCCAATTTTACTAATTTCCATCATATTCAAATATTATTTTGCCTTACATTCCATTTCATATTAAGTCCTTTGCATGAACCAATGTCCTATTACACCTTACTTTAACTATAATTGTCTGGAAAATTGTAATACCACATTGTCCGTTTCATTTTTCAACATAACCCATTACCTACTAACTAACACATAACAATAAATTTTTTCATTTACTATTCTATATAACAAATTCATTTTATAAAAATTTCAGATTTACTCATCTCATTGAAACTATGTCAACTGCAGGTTTTAACAAATAATCTGAATAATTCAATAAAATACGAAAGAATTTTATAACTAAGTGAAAATAGGTATCATACTGTCTTCTTGTAAATATAACTTCTGACTTCTACTCCTCTACTAACTAACTATACGTTCCTAATTCTACTTCTATATTTACAATCAATATTGGCTCATTTTAAACCAGTATAATATATATCAATTTTCAGGGTGATCGGTTGAACGGTGTAAAATTTGATATACTGCAGCGCCACTTGGTGAGAAGTTACAACAAAGAGGATAGTTTAAATCCTTGTCCATGAAAAAAATACATACACATGCCAATTTTCATGATGATCGGTTGAAAGGTACACCAGGCATAACAATTCAAAATTGTTCAAATTTCACTATTAACCATACCTACGTTTAACTGATTTTATTATATTTAATACTCATTTTTTCTAAATTCTTTCTGTTCAAAGTTAAAACCTAAATGTTACTTTTTCTCTTTCATTAAAATAAACGTGGTTGTAGAAAAAATATTGCGTACAACTCGTACGCTAAGCACTTTCGCCGCTTACGGCTCGTATCACAAACTTTTGCGCTCGTAGTACAAGTGACGCTTTGCGCACTTGTACTACTATTTCTCACCGTACTTTACCCACACCATATACATTTATATGGAGAATCAACAGTATGAGCATCCTCGATGCCTAGGCTTTTTAGTAGGGAATCCTCGAGGTTTCGAATTTTTCTATATAACTACTTACTTGTGCACATGTAGAAAAAGTATAGCGTGCAACATGCGGAGAAAAGTATTTTTTCACTCGTGTGTTTGCAGCACTCGCCCTTCAGGCTCGTGCAACAAACAAAAGTTGAACTTGTTGCATATTATACTCTTATATTATTTATAACTAGGAGTACTAGTGAAGGAAACAAATATTGCTTCTTTCATGATATTGAAAATTATGAACTTAACGAATACTTAATACAATTGCTTTTGGTTTCCTTACTTTGTTATTAGTATTTCCCTTCTTTATATGTATATATTTTGCCAAATAGAATTAATTTCAAGTCAATTTCAAAATGAAAACGATGAAATATTATCTGGAACGTGATCATCTCTGCTGGTTGAAGCATACGGGCTCTGTAAATTTGTAAACGTACCATCCTCTATATTTCGGCCCCTAGAGGAAATTCAAAAACATGAAAGGCACGTCACACTTATTTTTGAGGGAGATAGTTTGTAGGCTGGTTTTCCACTAAATTAGATCAACCCTCTAGTGGGGCGGACACAACCCCTAACATCTTAAACGGAAAAGGGGGTTGACTGATACCTCATTTTGAAGGTCGTTTAATTACCTTTTCAAAAATACCACATACTTGACCTTTTTTAGATTTTTAGAAGTTCGCAAGAAATCTGGAGAAAACTGTAAACAAGTTTTAGGTATCAAACTTTGTGATATTATTTTAATGAATTAAAATGAATGAAACTGAAGTCGTATTACATGACGGTAAATTCAAGTATTTTTACTTCTAACATCTAACAATATAATAAAGAAGCATACTACTCAGTTTGACATTATTAGAAAGAATGTAATTTACCTAAACTAGTACTTGTTCTAGCCGTACGGGTTATAACGTAAATATAAAATATTCTTTTCCGACGACCTGCATGAAAAACGTATCATTTCGCACTCTAAATTAGCGCACAAAGTTATCTATTTCGCACTAGTGCGAAATATTCATTTCGCACTAGTGCGAAATATTACGCAGTCACCTGTTCTGATGGATTGCTGTGCTTATTCACCTAATAGGTACCTATACTCTGATGTTCACACAATTGTAGGCAGCTGTGACAATGGCATATATTTAAATAAATTCATGACATATTAATACCTACTGTCAGTGCGTTGATTTGATTTATTTAGTAATCAAATTGATACTTATTTGTATAAGTTGAATCTGCTGATATCTGTAACGAAAACATGGAATATTCGTCACACGATGAAACAGTAGATTTTATTTCCATGGAAATGTCCAATCGTATAACCCAGTCTATAGAACACGCAACAGCCTTCACGGAGGAACTATACCATCAAGATCATTTACAACCAGTTCGGAATTACAATCAGTGAGACCATCAACTTCGAGCACAGTATTTGAAACTAATAATGTGGCAGAAATGAAGGCTCAGGCAGTTCAAAGTGTAATTGAAGAAAATGGTCATATTCCATTGGTGTTAAACAATTGTTCCAATATAACAATTAATAATTACTATTCTAATAGTACCTGAATACAGACCAAAATGTACCTAAATATGTATGTTGAATGTTCAATAAAATTTTACCTTTCTCCCTGTTCAAATATATCTTTCTTAATAATGCAATTCACTTGAAAAATGTCAATAAGTGAAAACTTGTATTATTAGTGGTTCAAACATTTCTCCCTGTTCAAATATATCTTTCTTAATAATGCAATTCACTTGAAAAATGTCAATAAGTGAAAACTTGTATTATTAGTGGTTCAAACATATTTTTAAAATCCGATATATTTTGTTTTGTAGGTCGTCGGAAAAGTATAGTGTACAACTCGTGCGGAAACTGGATATTTCATACTCGTGTGACAAGATGATGAATCACCGTCTAGTCACCCTCGTACGAAATATCCTATTTTCCGCACTAGTTGCACAATATACTATTATTTATCATTCCCGACACCATTTCTTGTCAAAATATCAAAATTACTTTATTGTAAAATTTGTTTTGAGTGTTAAAGGTTGAGCGTTTATTATTTTTTTTCAATTGGTGTTTACACTTCAACTAAGAACTGAAATTATTCTTAGGTTTGGGGAATGTGGAAGATGCGCAAGAAGAACGTGAACAATATTTAATGAAAGATATCCGAATCGTAATTTAAATCATAGATATATTCTGGAATTAGTTGCTAAGTTTAGTTAAACTGGTTCCGTTGCTAACAAAAAAAGAAATAATCGCCGTGTTTGGGATGAAGCAGCAGAAATAGTTTTAAGTACCTTAACTGCAGAACCCGCCACATCACTTCGCAGTGTGGCTCGCCAAGTAGGAATGTCTCTCAACAGTAAGGAAAGCACTATAGTTACATAAATCTCACCCGTATAAAATACAATTTCTTCAACAGCTTTTTGATGACGATTTCGACAGAAGAATTGAATTTTGTGAAACCATGACGGCATTAAAATTGAAAAACAGAAAATGTTGGAGAATATTTGCTTTACTGATGATTGTACGTTTTTCTTAATGGGCATGTTAACAAGCAAACTTGTCGCTACTGGAGCGACGAAAATCCGCGACTTTTTAGTGATTGTCATACACAGTATACAAAGAAAGTGAACGCTAGGCTGGTATTCTTGGGAATAGCATTTTTGGTCCTTTATTCATTGACGAAAATCTTACTGGTGAGCTCTACCCCTAATAACACTAGTACGTCCCAGTAACGTTGTTTGAACGTTTGCCTACAACTTACTCTACGTACCAAAAACGTTTTTGTCCATTTTTAAACGTTATTTGAACGTTTTAACAACGTTCTGTGTCAGATAAAAAAACGTAAAAATATCTTCACGGTTTCACTTGATTTCTACAGTACTATAAAAAAGATCAAAGGGGCCGAAATATAGAGAGTGGTACGTATAAATGCCTTAAACAGCATAGAAAACAAAATAATCCAAGCCTAGACGAATCATAGATAAATTGTAAAGAAAGTTTTAAATATTTACTGGTTTCTCAATACGACAAAACTGCCTCATAAGGAAGGTTTTTCTATGGGTGAAGACGAATAGATAATTGATTGAGTATTTTAGAATTTTTTTTTTCATTTTCCTTAATCCTTAATTTTAATGGATAGTACTTTCTAACAGGCGAAATAAGACTATAAAAATTGAAATGCAACAGCGCCCTCTCTTGGAAACTATTGTAACTTATAACGTCCCATTTCTATTTATCGATTGGATAATATAAACTTTCCATAGAAACGTATATTTATACTTTGATTGTATCCCATATTTTTAGCTTTTTAATTAATAATATCAGATTATAGACTTTAAAAATGAATTGCATTAAAGTTTTTTATAGTTTAAATTACTCTGCAACGACATCTAGCGCCCAATGACACAAACGTTTATGAAAAGTATCAAGCGAGTTCCATCTATTTCCTACCTGCCCTTGTAGTACGCGCCCTTATTTTATAAATTTCAAACTGATGATATAAATACGATTTATCAAATAAAAACTACAATGACAATGTTGACAATTAACAATTTTTTTACAAATCACAATATGAACTAAATTTTTGCAATTTTTGTACAAAATGTGGAGAACAATTTCAATAGTTGTTTCCAACAGATTTCAATATTTTTCGAATAGTTTTTATTTTCTTTTATACAAAAAGTATGGAATTAGGTATACAACAAATTGAAATTTTCTGTGGCCTTTCCAACGATTCTCCATCCTGTGTATTATAAAATTTGTAAACAAAGAAATACTGAAAATAATATTTAAAAATAACTATATACTGGAATCTGCTACCAAGATTTGTTTGTTTGTTTCAGTATTTCCTACATCATATCCAAACAACCAAGCTGAGTTGCAGTTATTCAGAGTGATGCAAAATGCTTCTCTACTCCTATATTATGATACTCTCCTAGAGATGGGTGGTGACGATGTCCAACAGCTTTGTGACGCAGGAGAAGAAGAATTTTTAGAAATCATGTCATTAGTAGGTATGGCTTCCAAGCCCCTACATGTCAGGAGGTTACAGAAGAGTTTACAGGAATGGGTAACCAACCCGACAAAGTTTAAAATACCTTTAGTGCCGGGTGAAGACTTTGAATTAGAATTATCAAGTCCTAGAGTGACTAGTAATCATGTGTTTTACTCTGATAGCGTTGATAGTAGTAGGACAATGTATTCTCCTTCTTCTGGTGGTGATCTATGTGCCTTACCCCCTGTATCTAGCCCTGGCCTGACTCTTAGCAACAAAAGGTAAATATCAGTTTTTTACATTTCTAAATATTTGCTAATTAAACAGTATTAACTATCTTGTTTATATACTCGTATATTTTTTAACATGGGAAATCAGAAAATCCTAAATATTCGCTTCCCATCAAAAGAGAACATACTGAAATTTTGTATGGACGTGAAGTACATTATTAGCTGTCATAATATATTTTTTTGCGTAATGGCTTCAATGTATTCGATTAGCGACAAAAACTTATTTTTAAAGTTGTACTGTACTGGTAATAGTAGGCATCAAGAAGTTCGAGATACTTTTACGGGCTTATATCTTGATAAATCAATCCCTCCGGCAACAACTATAAAAAGAGCTATTCAAAATAAAAACAATAAGGCTCGGTTTTTGTTCTATGCAAATCTTGTATAAAGAAACATTTATCTGAAGAAACAGAGGAACCGAGAGAAATTGATTTACAAAATAATGAAGTCAATGTACTCGCTGCTGTGCATTATGACTCTACTATTAGTTTAACGCAACTTAGTTCCGAGTTGGGTATTCACCATACAAGTGACCTTAAACTATTTAAAAAACACAAATACATATCGTATAAATTTTCGGCACATCAAGAAATTTTTGAGGAAGATAAATTCAACGGAATGGTTATTTATGAAGCTATTTTGAATCGGGTTCACAAAGGCCGAAATTTTATTAAGAATATTTGATTTTCCGATGAAAGTACATTCAGCATAAATGGGGAACCAACTGTGCAACATTTTTTAAACTGGCATCAAGAAAACCGCCAATTAAGGATTAATAATCGTTCCCAATATCGTGAAATTTTTAAAGTCTGGACTGGGATATTGGGTCCTAATATCGTAGGTCCATTCTTCATTGAGGGAAAACTTAATGGAGAAATACATTTAGAATTGAATGTTGCTGGCGAGGATGTGATTTAGTTTCAGCGGGATGGATGTCCAGCTCATACGTCCAATGCAATTAAATTACACTTAAATAATGCTTTTGGTAATTGTTGGATATGACATAGTGGACCAATGCATTGGCCAGCACGATCACCGCATTTGGCACAACAAGACTTTTTTATGAGGATATTCAAAATCTAAAATTACAAAACAAAACACCCCAATATTGATTCTTTTAAGCGGGAAATAAGTGAAGAATGTGCGAAAATTCCGAATACACAATTAGTAAATATACGGCGAAATTTTTACGATAACTTGGTTTTTGTTTAGTTATGGTGATTTGTTTGATCCTTTACTGTAGACGCATAATTTTCTTAGTTATTATTTTTTTACTCTTCGTTTTTCAGCGAATTTCATTAAATCTGTTTAGTGTGATAATATGATTAATTTATTTTATTGTTTTTAAGTATTAATAACTAATAAAATTATTTTATTAATAAGAAACTAAAGAACAAAAATTCCATTAAGTATAAAAAAGAGATATTTCGGTGGTTTAGAACCCGACCCTTCTGCGTCAAACTCAACTGCTCGTATCTACTGCAATTTTCAAATTCAAGTACATCATTGATAGGTTGTGTTTTAAATTTATTTTATTAACTTTAAAACTAATTTGTTATTAAATAGTGATTATTTTACGGCAATATTGTCAGAAGTAATTTGCTTCACGTTCATACAAAATTTCATTATGTTCTCTTTTGCTGGAAAGCAAATATTTAGGTTTTACTGATTTCCCATGTTAAAATCCTATGGTCCTAAGATCGAGTCACCACCCGGTATATATATATATATATATATATATATATATATATATATATTTACCGAAAATTTTTGTATAAACACAGGAATATTGGGGAAGCAGCAAACTTCCAAGCTTTCGGAATGTATTTTTTTTCCAATTTCAAGTATAAAGTATACGAGATTGATATAAAAGTTATTGTAAATCATAAATTGTATAAAATATCAAAAGAATTATTTGAATTTAGAAAAAATAATTGTCAAAATAAAATTAAACAAGATTGTTAATAAAATAGTTGTTCTTCTTTTTAATGAACATAGAAATAACATGTTATGTTTAAATTAACCGTAGATCTAAACAATATTGACATGGGTTATGATTATCTTCTTTTTTAATTAATTAATGTTATTTTAACCTAAAATTTGTTAAATAGAAGAATCATTTGAAATTGAAATATTTTTATGATTTTTATCAATAGATAATAGGTATTAATAAATATCACTTAAATTATTATGATAACTTTTTTAGTAATATTTGGTTGTTTAGATATGTGAGCTATTTCTAAGAAAAGTCTTTTTTTAATATTTGATTGTATATTTGGAATATTGACAGAATTAAAATCCATAACCTGGTCTTTATCAATTACGTGTGTCCCTAAAGCACATCTATTGGGATATAATCTACAATCACTTTTATGTAAGGAAATGCGATATTTTAATTTTTGGCTAATGTATCATCCTACATATTTATCATCACACATATTACAAGGATTACAATATTGGAAAGGTTACGGGCCATTTTCACCACCTTTTGATAAGTCTGTTACAGCTTAAATGGAAGTTTTGTCCTTTCTTATTTCATGCCAAGTGACAAAGACAAAAGTTGTGAATGAGTTAACCGACAATTATCAGAAGGTGGTGAAGAATATTAGTTTTATCTTTAATATTTGTATAAATCGATTCTATTGTTGAACATGTTTTAATTGCAATTTTTATGTTATTTAGTGGTTTCAAAGTTCTAATAAATGTTGGTGTCAATTCTTTAATATATGGAAAAAAATATAACTGGGGATTTCAGAATTTTCTAAAGCAATGTATAAATTTGAAGAGCAATTATATAATATGTATTTTACTAAATTATTTGGATATCCTTCATCAATTATTTTTAGAAATTGCTAATTGCTCTTTAAAACATTGCTTTAGAAAATTCTGAAATCCCCAATGATTGTATTTCTTTTCCTTATATTAAAGAAATAACACTTACAATATTTATAACTTTCAAACCACTAAATAACATAATAATTGCAAATAAAACATGTTTAACAATAAAATCGATTTGTACCATAGTCAAAGATAAAACTAATTAATATTCTTAACCTTTCCATTGTAGTATATTGTATTCCTTGTAAAAATTGTAGGCCACGTTAGCAATAAATTAAAAAATCGCATTTCCTTATAAAAAGTGATTGTAGATTATATCCCGATAGATGTGCTTTAGCGAAACATGTAATTGATAAAGACCATGCCATGGATTTTGATTCTGTCAGAAGTTATTTAAGATATACAAATCATGCAAAAAAATTTCTCAATGCGTGATTTACCCATGAATATATTTGTTTGTTTAAAATTCACGCATTATTCCCACATCTTGTTCTTTGTTGTTGTTTCCTTACTCTGGGTCGGAATTTTCAGACAGGAGGGCTATATGCGCCTTCGTGTCGATGATGGTTGTTGTCTCCGATTGAGAGCATAAATGTTACGTTTGTTTGTCCTGTTGAAATCCGTTGTGTGTTTTCCCATATTTCAGTCAACAGCTTTGCTCCCAAGTTTTACACCCTTACTTGGTTATATTGTACTGAGGATAGTTTAACAACGTATCTATAAACAAAAGAATAGTAGGTATTCTTTTGCGCTTAAATTTTGAATTTACTATTTGTGATAATTGAAATTACTCACTAATTACTATTCAGTCACAATCGCTATTTGTTTTGACGGAACTTACCAATTACTTTATATATCGATTCCGATTTATAAACCCAGACATATTGTTTTGATTATAAATTTCTATCAATAAATTGAATAAAGTATTATATTTCTTCGATTCTTGTTTTAAAATACATATTCTATACTTTCTAGCACTTCAAATAACCACTCTTAAAATATAACTTATAAATACATAAATTTATATTTATGGATATTTCCAATAGTTAATTAAATTTTTATTTTATTTAACATATTAAGTACCTAATAGAAAATATTTATAATAAAAATTTTCTACAGCCACTACACACTTTACTACACAAATTTTCAAACGCAAAGTGGGCCTTTTTTCAATTTCTTTGATATTCTTTGGAAAAGTAACAATTTAGAGTGGTAAAAGTACACGATATAGTATTTTCCCCACGAAAATTTCAATGTAAATTTTTTTGCAATCTATCATTATCTTTTCTTTTCGTTGACAGATACTAATATTACAATTAGTTAAAACTTATTATCAAAAAAAGATACACCTGGCATAACAATTCAAAATTCAATTCAATTCAAAATTGTTCAGAATTTAACTATTAACATATCTACGTTTAACTGCTGTTTCTGTATTCAATATTATTTCTTACCAAAATATGTCACTTTTTTCTTTCAGTAATCAAAGTGGTTGTAGAAAAAATATTGTGTACAACTCGTACGCAAAGCACTTTTCCCGCTCGCTTGATTTGCACTTCTGCGCTCGGGAAAAACGGATATAGTGATCGGTTGAACGATATAGAAGTTAATATGCTACAGCGCACGTTCATTTATATATATATATATATATATAAATATATATATATATATATATATATATATATATATATATATATATAAATATATATATATATATATATATATAGATTTTTTTATATTCTACTTTTGTTTTGTTTTTGACCTTCATTGGTTGGTTCCGTGGAGCTTTTTTATAGAAATAGACAAAATAATTATTATTTAATTTAAATAATTATTATTCTATATTTGAAATAATTACAATTAATAAACTATACTGTATTATTCTAAACGTACTTATAATTCTATAGTCTATACCTAAAATCCGGAATAGTCCTCTCTTTCACTAATAGTTCTTCTGTAGTCCGTAAAACACTTCATCCATATTTATATATGCATCAACTCCATAATTCATTATACCAATTTCCAGTATACATTTTAAATAAACTTTTTATACTTCAATTTATCATTTTCTTTTATAATTTTTCAATATCGATAACTTTTTTAAAATCTGTCTGCTCACCTTTCTTACAAAACTTCGTTCCCGTTCTTGCTTCCATTACCAATCAACAACCTACTTTTTTTTTAGTTAGATACAGTCACAAAGTCTCTTGATTCATTTACATATCACTTCCAATATCACAATTTATTTTTTAATTGTCAGTGTCAAATTAACTTTTCTATGTTTTGTTACTTGCTACTTTTCATTAATTTAATCTTAATTCCTATTAAGAAACATCTTAATATTTCAATATTAAAATCACATTTATTTCTACCTTTTAGAAATCATAACAATATATATATATATATATGTATATAAATATATATATATATATATATATATATATATATATATATATATATTTATATAGAGGAGAAGGTCCGAATATGGGCCATGCCTATAATATGGGTCACACTATTATTGGCAGCAACGCGTACCACTGCGATATGTAAATACTTGTACACTAATGATCTGCGAAGAAATCGCTAGCTAGGCCATTTCAAATATAGATGGCGTATAGAAGCAGTTCACATGTTGATATTCTGTTTGAAAATATTTATTCAAACACGTAAACATTTTGTGTTTTCGTCAATAATTGTTAATTTTTTAAATTAAAGCTTGGTAAGTGTGTACAAGAAATGTCACTCTTTAAGATGTCTTTCTAGGTTTTGTCAAAATGCCATTTAAATTATTTTTTTATATGTAGACAGTTTTAAGGTTATTTTTGTAATATGGGCCACGTAGTGGTTCGAAATATTGTCCTGGCCCATATTCGGACCACATTTAGTATAGGGTTCTAAAAAATTGCACTTATATTTTTTTAGGTACAGGATGCCCCGAAAAAAGGAAAAATTTGTTTTTAAAAACTTGAAAACACTTGTGTGTATCAATATCTACTTTACAAATGATGTTGAAAGTTAATGGAGATTCTGAACATATAACAGGAACTACTATTGGAAGAAAAACAGTATTCGGTGAACAATTGGAAAATGAGCTTTCTGACTACATATATTCTTACAATGGAGGCAAAATTTTATGGTCTCACCAGTCGAGACATTCGAATTATGGCGTATAAACTAGCTAAAGAAAATGGTAAGAATAATACCTCTAGAAAAGAAATTGCAGGAAGAAGCTGGCTCGATGGATTTTTACGTCGTCATAAGGAAATACTTTCGTTAAGAAAGCGAATCGGTACGTCTTTTGCAAGAGCTCATGGTTTTGATGCCGAAAACGCATCAGGATTTTACAAGAATATGGAACACGAGTACAATAAATACAATTTCTCAACGCACAGAATATTTAACGTCGACGAGACTGGTTTATCTATAGTGCAAAGCAAGGTCGCTACTGTAATTGGTCGTAAAGGTAAACGTTAGATTGCTACCATCACTTCAGCACAACAACGATCACTTGTGACATTCGTTGCCTGTATGAGCGCCGGAGGATAATTTGTACCATCATTATTAATATTTCCTCAGAAAAATAGATGTGACCAGTTAATTCATGGAGCTCCCCCAGGTACAATTCATGACGTACATCCCAGTGGATAACATATTTGTTCCTTATGATGAAGATGGAAGAATTCGGAATCCGTCCTTAAAATGAAGATGTAACGTGAATTTATTGTGTAGGACTTTTCTCTAATGCAGTTAAGGGCAAGTTGTGGTTGTGTTCTTTGATGTGTCATCTATGGTCACATGAGGCTTGTGCGGACACTGAACGCGGCGAATGTATTTGCGATTTTTCCAAATAACTTTCATTCGTTGTTTCAAAATACATATATTTTTAGGATAAAATATGACATTTTGTTTTATAAGGTGACCCATATTTCAAGCACTTTTCATAAATCCTAAGAATTGACACTTTTCGTATGTTGAAAAATACACAAGTACTATTAAGACTTTAAAAAAGAAGTATATATAACTTTAAAGTAGATACTTCTAGTAATTATTTTCTCAAATTGCAGGTTAATTAGTCCAAAGATACAATATAATCGTAAAACAAAATGTGGCCCATATTCGGACCTTCTCCTCTACCTATATATATATATATATATATATATATATATATATATATATATATATATATATATATACACAAGATATGTCTCACTAAGTGGAACTATATACAAAACTTTTTTAATGTTAATTTTAGGAAAAAAAGTTATTCTCCATAAAAAGTTTTGCATTGTCTAAATCCCGAAATGTAACCATCAGATATCAAATTTTTTCAGACCTATACGGGTTTGTCATAAAATATGAATTTTACCTGAGTAAAGTAGAGTAAAGTACATTTATTTTTAAGAATATTGGCAATTGTTAAATTGTAAGTAGAAAAAGTTAATCATAATTAAAAACTATTGTCAAACATTCAATATTCTCCATCTGCCATTAAAAAATATATTTTGTTATTTTTATTAACTTCTCCGTATTGGCATTGGTAATTTACCGATGAACATTTAATCTAGGATGTTCTGACAAATTCTGTATAGGTATTAGCAATTTCTGTATAGAACGATATTTAATCTAGGATGCACTCACGGCTCTATTAACTTGTGAAAAAGAAATTGAAACTGTTTTGATTGTTGGAGGAAACTATAAAACCCATAGAGAAGCAGCTATTATTTTTAGTAATAGACATACCAATAAAATTATTAATCATTCAACTGATACGAAAATAATAACTAAATTTAAGAACACTGGAAGTATTGAAAATAATTTTTTCCACTACTAGCTATGAAGTTGTCAGTTATTGTGTCTTCAAGTCAAATGAGAAGTTGAATTTCTCAATGTGGTCAATAATTTTGTTTATTGTTGTTAACCTAGGTCAATAATGAACATATTCAAATGTTTTGAGAATGCAGGACGAGTAGTTTAACAACAACTTGTCCAACATAATTTTGTATACCCAGAATATTGTCTTTAACGTATTTGCTGTTTAAATTATATGAATAAAAATGACATTAGATTAAATTTCGCGCTCAGCCAACAATGACTGATGACATCCCGCAACTACAGCGTGGCGATCATAACAAACGTTGGTTTCATTCAGAAAATATAACTGTTGGAAAACCGATGGGCGAATGTTCTGTGAACGCACTTTGATCAGTGAGCGCAATTTTGCTGGGCGGCTTTCAAATGCGCTCACTGAGCATAATACGTTGCAGATTGTGATGTTTTTATTACTTACTATTTTTATATTAGTACAATAAATACATAAGTAATTCAACATAACGTTATACGCTAGAATTATTTCTTCATAATAATTCCTGCTTTGTTCACGACTATCACGTCTTTTCAAGTCATAATCATGTGGTAATGGTTCATGTAAATCTTCTATTGCATGGACTATAATATTTCTGTTTATATCAATTATATTACCATCATCAAATAACGCAAGAATTAGATTGTATCTAGCAATAATTTTAAGTTTTCAATATTTATACTTTCCATAAAATTATCGTTCAGAAGGCACACGTCAACCATTCGTTGCTCAGTGAGCGCTCACTCAACGGTTGAGTTATAAGTTATGTTTTCTAAGCGCACCCATTGTTTGAAAATAAGTTTTACTAGTGGAAATGTAAATCTGCAACAGACTACTTGATTTTTGTTTTATTAGTGGAAAGGCGAATTTGCATTCCTATGCTACTCGATTTTTACAAGAAACATTTTTATTTTTAATTTGTGCCTTAAATTTGGCTAGTAGTGGAAAAAAATTGTATATACACCACGGCGGTGAAGACATTTATAAGCCTCCACTCCGGCCAAAGCCCCTCCCGAAATAATCTTGGTGCTCGGTCAATAATAAGAGTCTTCACCACCTTGATGTGTAATATACTATTAATGGAGAACGCAAAAAGCTGGTTGCCGATGGCCGATGAGAATACACAGTTTGAAATAATGCTGTCTGTTGTAACCAATCAAAAAATATCAATGCCGAAAAGGAAGTCGTTGATGCAACAAAGTGTAAGTAAATATACAGTGGCAAGAATTTTAAAACTAAATAAATACAGACCACTCAAACCAAAAATCATTCACATATTGTAAGAAAGGGATTTTGATAGGTGCTTTCATTTCATTGCTCTCTCATCCAAGGAGTATTAGAAGGAAGCATTTTTTTACGAGGCTCATAGGTAATTTTTTCCGATGAAGCAACATTTTCGTCGAATGGAACTGTCTCGTCACAACATTGTAGCTGGTGGTCTGAAGAAAATCCTAATTTTTCAATAAATGTGACCAATACTCTATTAAGACGAAAGTTTGGTGTTGGATTTATAAGAACAGATTAATAGGACCTTTTTTCCTCCAACCGATGAATGTCGAACGTAATTTACAGTTTTTACAAACTCATACCATTGACTCCATGGACTAACTACCCATACAAGAACGTCAACGTATTTGGTTCCAACAAGACGGCGCCACTTGCCACAGTATGTTAAATGTTAGAGAATGCCTTGAACATATGTTCCATGGAAAAGTTATTCACAGATATTCTGATTTTTTGGGCCTGCTAGATCACCTGACTTAACCACCCATGATTTCTTGTAATAAAGTTACTTGAAACAAAAAGTTTACCAAAAGGGGACATTTAAAGATGCTGACCATTTGGAGAGGATAATTTTAGAAGCATGCCAGGAAGTTAATTCAGAAATGGTAAGGAATGTATTACGTTAATTTGCCAATAGAACGATTGAATAATTTGGTGTTAAAAATAAATTTATATTCAACTCTTCATTCAGTTCCTTCTTGATTTTCGTAGCATAAGGACGTGTTTTTACCGATAGCTCCGTTATCAAGTTTGCAGCGAAATATATATATATACAAATATATATATATATATATATATATATATATATGGCTTGAAAACCCAATGTGGGGTTATGCCGCGTGTGCTTTCTAGATTCGCTTAATTGGGGTGGATCAGTCCCCGTTATGCCTTTAAATTCTTTCACTTATGTCTCTCCATAGTTTCATATTTTTTGCTTTCTCCCTCCAGTTTGTTACTCCTGCTCTATCAAGGTCCGCCTCCACCTCATAAAACGTATAAAACATTCTATAGCCTAATTAGTCCGGACGCTTAGGAAAAATTAGTGTGAAATGGACACACAAAAGTACGGATAGTGAATAATAAATAAGTTTCCATGTTTCTAAACCAAATCCAATAGATGCCAATACTCGCGCTCAAGCCTTCTTCAGTCAACCTCCAAAAACAACAAAGTTCTCATGATTTCCCACCCGAACAACAAACAAAAGTTCCACATCAAGCCTTCTCAACAACTGAACCAAGCGGGGGACTAATGACAACTAGCAAGTACATGAGTAGCTCGTCTGAAGACGAAGAGACCACAGAAAATGTCAGACATACATGGCACTCAGTCAAAAAACGAAAAAGAACTCACTCATCAATAACTTCAACCTTGAAATCCAGCACAATCCCAACAAACACGAAAAACCGATATTCTCAATTCTAGAACCCAACACAGAGGAAATCTCAGAAAGGACCAATCAAACTAAACAACAAACTGAGACTGCCTCACCAAAACCACCACTAATACTCATCAATTGCGTGAAAAATGTCACTGCCATGACTGAAACTTTGATCAAAATCATAAATGCAGACACATACTACACCAAAGCACTAGCCAATGAAACTGTCAAAATAAGCACAATCACAATCGACACCTATAGAACTTTAGTCAGACACTTAAGGAATGAGGAAATAATACACCACACATACCAGCCAAATGAAGATAGAGCATACAGAATAGTTATTCGTAACCGACACCATTATGTACCTATTGATGAAATAAAGTCTGAACTCACAGAAGCAGGACATAACGTACGCAATATAATGAACATTAGGCACAGAACAACAAAAGATCCACTTTCCATGTTATTCGTTGACCTAGAACCTCAGCCAAATAATAAAGCAATCTACGAACAAAAGTACATATACAATATGGAAATCTCAATAGAAAAATCGCGACATATTACAATGCATGCGATGTCAAGAATATGGACACTCGATATCCTACTGCTCGGAACCATACATATACGTGAAGTGTGGAGGAAAGCATGATACGAAAATATGCCAGAAACTAGAAAACAAGGTGTGCCTTATGTAATGGTGATCATCCGGCAATTTACAAAAGGTGCTGCGTTTACAAAGACTTAGTCCAGAAAAGAAATGCAAGAAATAAACCCCCCAACAAGAAACAGCCACAAGTAGGCAACCCAAACCAATCTCCTGTCCAAGAAGCTCCAACAAAGACAGACACAGATAATTCAAGAAATCATAACTCAACCTATGCACAAATTGCACAAAACAGCAGCAGAAATACACAGGACCAAACAACAGCACAGCTGTGTGACTACTGTCAAAACTCCTAGTAGAGTTCAAAAACATGTTATCTCAGTTGATAAATCAAAATAGCATGATTCTAAACTTACTTCCGACGGTCATAAACAAATTGAAGAATTAATGGCCACTAGAATCATGAGAATTTCGGCCTGGAACGCCAACGGTCTTGCTAACCATAAGCAATAAGTAATAACTTTCCTAGACATCTATAAAATCGATATACTACTAGTATCAGAGAATCACTTTACCGAGCAAACAACCTTCTCAATTCCATATTACCCAATATACCCCACCACCCACCGGATGGAACAGTCCATGGCGAAACAGCAGTCATTATCAGAAACTCAATTGCCCATCACGAACTAGATAAATATGAAACAAACGCTATCCAAGCCACTACAGTGCAAATAATTAGCAACCAACGTAATCTTAACATCATATCTGTATACTCCCCACTACGCCACATTATCACTAAATATATGTACAAACAATTCTTTGACGCCGTTGGAAACAAATTTATTGCTGGAGGCGAAGCACACACACATCAGGTCGTAATCTCCTCCGAGCTACAACCACCTCACCAACGAAGAATGCACATACTGGCCAACCAACCCCTGGAAACTACCAGATCTCCCTGACTTCTACATAACCACCACGCAAAACTGTACAATAGAATCTCACTCTGAACTAACATTGGACCATACAGCTGTCATTGCAAATGTATGCTCAACAACTCTAAATAAAAATGATCACCCCAAACTAACCTCAGCACGGACCAAGTGGGACCTCTTCGAAACGCACATCACAGACAATATAAATCCGAATATTAGTATAAAAAATCCAAACGAAATAGACGAAGCCGTGCAATACTTCACTTACACAATACAGCAAGCTGCATGGTATGAAACTCGGGGTGAAATACAATCCACCAGATGTATCAGTACCCCACTGCATATTCCACAACTCATAACTGAGAAAAGAAGAGCCAGAGCAAAGTGGCAAAGATCACGTAATAACAATGATCTTCACCAATACAGAAGGCTATCACGTGAACTCTCTAAAACACTCAGAGATGCCCAAAACTCAACGTTCGAGTATTTTACCCAAAGCCTATCTGCAGACAACTACAGCTTATGGAAAGCAACAAAAAACTTCAAAAGACCCACACCGCCAGTGTCTCCGATACGAACCTCCAACAACGGATGGGCACGCTCAAATCAAGAAAAAATGACAATTTTGCTGATCACCTCTCGCATGTTTTCGAGTCACCAGAAGCAGCACACTCTCATACAGACCAATGAGACTATTACACATTCTTAGCAAAATATTCGAAAGACTACTGCTCAATAGAATTCAAGACGAGTATGACCTAACAAACATTTTACCCAACTACCAGTTTGGATTCCGACAGAACATGTCTACCACCCATAAAATATACAGAATAGTGAAGACCATCGGCTAAACCCTAGAAAGAAAAGAGTATTGCAGTGGAGTATTCCTACACGTCTCTCAAGCCTTCGATAAAGTATGGCATACGGGTCTACTCGAAAAGATAAAAAATACTCTCAACAACAACTTTTACCTTCATTTAAAGTTCTACGTAGTTGCAAGACACTTCTCAGTTAAACACAATGATCAATATCAGACAGCTATGAGATGAAATCTGGCGTGCCCCAAAAAAGCGTGTTAGGACCATTCCTCTATCTCCTGTACACTAATGACCTACCTGAAACAGACAGCACAAGGATAGCTGCCTTTGCGGTTGATGTCGCCATTCTCTCTGTAGATAGTGGATCCAGTTACATCTTCAATAAATATGCAAACTCATATGAACACCTGGCATAAAAAATGGAGAATTAAAATCAACCGAACCAAATCCGTCCATGTGACGTTCACTACCTGCCACAACAACTGCCCACCAGTCACGATTGACAGATTGCCAATACCAGTCAAAAGTGATGTGAGATATCTAGGCCTGAACCTAGATCAAAGATTAACCTGTTAGAAACATATACAAACAAAACGAAGACAGCTAGATATCAAATTTACTGGCCGCAAATCCAAACTATCAACCAAAAACAAGCTGCTGCTATACAAAGTAATGCTAAAACCTATATGGACATACGGCATGCAACTGTGGGGTTTTGCAAAGCCCACGAGAATAAAAACATTACAAAGATTTCAGTCGAGAATACTGCGATCCATTGTTAATGGTATATTAGCAACCAAACTTTCCATGATGACCTTCAAATACCTTATGTCACAGAAGTAATAAGAATAGTTTCCACAAAATACCAGATCCGACTGACTGATCACCCAAATGACCTAATAGAAAATGTATACAGGAATGGACCAATTAACCGAAGATTGAATAAAAACTGGCCTGAAGACCTTCTGTAACAATACTTAGTGCAGTATAAGTGAAATTGCTAATGGGCATCTCACTTCCAAGCTCGAAAATACTCAACTCTTTTATTAAATACTCTTGTGATGAAGTAGATTGTAAAATGGCAATAAATGTTAAAAAAACATTTAATTCTAGTATTAATATTATGTTAGATACACAATCCATGTATGAATTTTCTGTTCCCCCTTTGATCAGCGTTTTTTTAAAACAATGACGCAGTTCATGATAATGGCCCTGTTTCGTTTTCGGCCGGCCACCCTGTATATATATATATATATATATATATATATATATATATATACAAGGCTATACACTCCAGTGGGAGTTGTAGCCGCTCAGATTGAGCTCTTTTGACCCTGTATCTTGTGGGGGGTCAGCCCACGTTTTTCTTGCTGTTTATCTACAATTTATTAGAGGTTTTTGCAGTTTCGACAATTATTCTCCACTCCTTTCTGTTCTGCATCTGTCTCTCCCCGCCTTGTGCTCCCAAAATTTTTATATCTTTCACAACCTGATCTTCCCATCTAATTTTTGGTCTTCCTGGTAATCTTTCCTCATTCGGTCTCCAATCTGTAATTCTCCTCACCTCCTGTCCTTTCTTCATTCTTTTAACATGTCCGTACCAACGAATCCTTTTTGATTTAATTGTGTTTACTATGTCCCCATTTTCTAATATATTTCGAATTTCATAATTCATAAGTCTTCGGTACTCGTTATACCCTAGTTTGACCGGTCCATGAATATTTCTAATTATTTTTCTTTCATATATTCTTAGTTGCTCTTCGTCCTCATTTGTCAGTCCCATAGTTTCTGCCGCATATGTAACTACCGGTTTTATCGCCGTCCTGTAGACTCTTAATTTTGTTGCTCGGCTTATTCTCTTACTCTGCATGATGTTTTTAAAATTATTATATGCTCTATACCCTGCTTGAATTCTTTGCCTTATCTCGATTTTTGTGTCGTTTTTGTTACTAATAATTGTTCCCAGATTCTTAAAGGTGTTAACAACTTCAAAAGTGAATTCATTTAACTTTACTGCTTCTGGTTGGTAGACTTCCTTCTTTCTTTTCATTTCCATATATTTTGTTTTCTCCTGATTTATTTTTAATCCTCTTTTTCCCGCTTCCTTTACAATTTTCTCTAATGTTTCTTCAAGGCTCTTTCGGTCTCTCGCTATTATGGTTAAATCATCAGCATATGCCATTATTTGTTTTGATTTATTAATTATGCTTCCATTGATATTACAAGTCTTAATTATGCCATCCACTGCTATGTTAAACAATACCGCTGACAGCCCATCTCCTTGCCTTACTCCAGCATTTATCTCAAATTTCTCTGATGGACCTTCCCTTGTCATTACTTTTGCCCTGGAATCTTTCATCGTCATTTTCACCAACCGTATGATCTTTTGTGGTACATTTAGTTGTTCAATATCCTTTATGATTGTCCTCCGTTTCAAGCTGTCGAAAGCTTGCTTGAAGTCAATAAATAGCATTTGGACTCCAACATTGTGTTCATAACATTTTTCAATTACTTGATTTATAGTATGTATGGCATCTACTGTTGATTTTCCTTTCCCTATATATATATTTATATATTTAAATTATTTGTTTTCTTGACCATTTAAGTTATATTTAATTACTTTCGTGGATTGAAGGTCAAATATTCTCAAAATTGAATAGGATTCGCTCTGATCTTTTGCACTTTACTATAAAATTTAACAACATTAAAATTATGATTTGAACGTATTAACAATAAATTATAAAAAGGAAAACTGTTAATCATGGCAGAAACAAGTAATCTATGGAGAAACCAATTCTTATTAAGTTCACTGTCCAAACAAATATGTGACTAATATGTACCCATCAAGACAAATTTTTATAAAAACTTTATGTGATGTCTAAAATAATGAGAATGTTTTTCCAAGCGTTCGTAAAGTTTAATTTCCATTTTCAAGGATTATTAAATTGAGATTGATATAATTGTTATATGAATGTTATATAAAATTGATATATATATATATATATATATATATATATATATATATATATATATATATATATATATGTATATATATGTATATATATATATGTATATATATATATATATATATATATATATATATATATATAAACATAGTTACAAATAAATTGTTCCTTTAATGATTTAATTGTTGATTTTAATCAGATTTTAGTAAATATTCATTACAAAGAAAATTGGATTTTTTCCCATTTTATTATATTATAATTTTAAGTCACTTCTTGATGTAAAATTGAGAAAATCAATTTTCTGAATATCATAGAATAGTAGCAGCGGATTCAACAATTTTAGTTTACGTTTGTGGAGTTGAACTGAGAGAATATTACCAAAGGTTCTCTCCATTGCTTTCATTTTTATCGACGTCTTTTTCATTAGAAATTCGGCCGGTTGTGTCATCGGTTAGTGCATCATTAATGCCTCTTAGTGCTTCTTTAAATTTCGTTAGTGCTTGCGTGGTTTGGTAGATACTGAATATTAATTTATTTTTTATTACAAGGTCAGTCATTTAGTATTTAGAATTAATTCCAAATTGGTGTAATTCGTTAGTATTTCGTTAGTGCTTCGATTATTTTCGTAAGTGCTTTATGGGTTTTCGAGATTTTTGACTTTATATTTTCAATGTCAGCCTCCAAAGTATTTACGATTAATTCCAAATTATTGTTATTCGTTAGTCCTTCGTTAGTGCACTTTAGTGCTTCAATAATTTTCGCTATTGCTTTATTGGTTTTCGAGATATCTTATGCTCTTTTCTTAAGGTCAGCTCCCAAAGTATTCACGATTCGATTAAATTTAGTGTCATTCATTAGCGCTTTGTTGGTGCTCTTTAGTGCTTCAATAATTTTCATTAGTGCTATCTTGATTTTCGAGATATTTGATATTAATTTATTGGCACTTGCGTGAAGTTCTTCCAAAATGTTTACGATTTAGTTAAAGTTAGTGTCATTCGTAAGTGATTCTTAGTGCTTCCATAAATATCGTTAGTGCCTTCTCGGTTTTTATTCACTTGCTATTATTTATGTTAATATCAGCTTCTAAAATTGTTTACGGTTGATTCAAAATTAGTGTCATGCATTCGTTAGTGCTATTTAGTACTTCAATAATTATAGTGGTTTGTTCGTTTGAAAATATTTGTTTGTTTAGTCAATCCCTGAGTTTTCCATGATCGAATATGTTTAGTGTCATTAATTTCGTTTGTACTTCAACTTTTTTCCTTAATTTAAATTATAAATTTTACCATTAACAATTAGCCATTATTTTTGGCCTGTCTAGAAGAACAGGAAATGACCGAATCAAAAATCAAACGGCTCCACCGAGTAACTATAATTCCTTTTAGCAACCTACTTTTATTATTTGTCATGTTCCAGTGGCGGATACTAAAATATTTCAATATACGTAGCATTTTTGATAAAAAAATTTATAACTATGGACTAAAATATCGGATTATTTTGTTCTTTTGATTAAGAAATTTTGCCTTTTTCGGCGCCCGGTATCACTCAAGTGGGGGTATGCCTTGAATACGAAACCGCCATTTTCCTTTAATACCTATCAACAATTAACCAAACAACAACCAATTACCAAGGATATTGATAAGGCACAATGTTTCATTTATAGTCACGGATACACACATCCAAATGAAAATATTTAATATTTATTAAAAAAATATATAATTGGCGGTTATTTCAGTTCTGGTTATTTCCAGTGCACGGGTTAAGTCGAATAGAGCGGGTAACTGTTTTTTAAATCCATTGTTTCGACGTATTGGACTTGGGAGCCGTGCCACTCTGTATCTTTCTGTCAACTTTCTCATTTCATGACTAATGATATCGATTCTTCGCAAAATTAGTGGATACCTAAGCCTACAGCACTAATGATAAAAACATTGTATTAACACATTTTATAAAAATCGATTATCGTTCTTTTTATTCCAGTAATGTGATACAATCGCAAGTGAGTGAGCATAGGAGTTTTCGCCACCTTCCAGTCACTACAGTAATTAGTTTTCGGCATTTATACGACAATTTTACTTCCTGTATAAGTGATCAACAATCTCAAACCCTATTAACTGAGCATCATTCCTCCAATACCCTCTCTCCAAGTTAAATCCATAAGTGCGCTGGAAGGGTTTACACAAAATACATGGATTTATATACCAGTGGCTCCCCAGTGAAAATATATGACTAGTAAACTCAGATAAATGAATATCTATTCTCACATTTTTATTAATTATCTGACATAAAAAGTATTAGCAAGTCGAGATACGCAAAAACCCGCATATTGATCAAGAGTCGTCAAAGAAAATTTTTCTACACACTAGTCCGAAACCATAGTCACCATAGCTTGATAATTGATAATCATCTTCCGCTTATATATACGTCATAGTTTAAGAACACATCCATATCCCGAACAACAGTTGTATTTTGTATAATTAGCAAAGTATCGCCTGCAGATTAAGTAACTAGAAACGAAATCAATTCATCAGTTTTCTAAGTGTCAATTGGTAATCTAGATCTAAATATCTCACTGACTTTGTATGAACTACCCTTAGTAGATGATGTGTACACACAATCTATCATCGACTTTCTATTAGCTTAGAAAAAAGTACTAAGCATGAATTAAAAGTTTTGTTGTCGAATATGCTCCAGTTATTGAATTGTACTCTGGTGTTGCTTGGAATAATATAATTTAATATCGTTTTTCGATTTTTTTACACCCATCTTCTTTTATTAGATATTCTTCAATTTGGGATAACATTGCTAATAAGTTTTCTGTATCTTGAACTTTCAAAGGATTTGTCGAAAATCTTCGACTTGTTTGTAGTTATATTCAAAGGTCTTGAATCTATTCTACAGAACAAATATTATTACATAATTTGTACTTAATAATTTAATTATATTTGGTACCTGTCTCTATTGCTCAATTAATACTGTTAATTACAGAAACACGCCTCGGATTCTATGTATTTCTGAGGTTGATCAATAATTCAAAATTGACTTAATTTGGTGCTATCTCTTCTGCTGGTATTTGTGCATGACTGATTTTATTTTTAGGTGCTCTCTCTCTTTGTATGAATTTCAAAAGTATAGTGGAAATGGTTAAAATTCAGCTACTTTTCTTATAGTATGGTCTAATAAATTCACTGACTAAAAACTATTTTGTCTCTTACCAAAATATTCAAAACTTCATTATTGAAAAATATATTTTCATACGAATGAAATAATTGCACATTATAAAATGTTATTGACCATGTTGACCGTAATGTTGAAGTTATAATGTTGAAGAAAAGAAGTTGTTTCTTAACCAAAACATTATTTGGGAACGTTTTAATTTTATTCATCAACCTGTTCCCAATTTTTAATAATTATTTATATAGAAAAACTGTATTACCTTTTTTAAAAGTAGAAGTCACATTTTTACCAGGCCTTACTCTCCATTGGATCCAGCGTGTCCTCCATCGTCAAGTTCGAGTCCAGGAGCGAACATGTCGATACAGCTATCTCCAAGTCTAATGGAAAGCCAAATAGCAAAACTTGCACAAGCTGCAGAACGTTTAAGTAAACAGTTGCCTCAGTTTGAACCAAAGCCTCACAACACCAAAAAGAAAGTATGTAAAGAGTTGGAATTCGTTATATCAATGCCAGAAAATGACACTAGACGAATGGATGAGATTAGAAGGTACGCTGCAATATATGGAAGGTTTGATTGTAAAAGAAAGCCTGAGAAGCCTTTGACGTTGCATGAAGTATCGGTTAACGAAGCTGCAGCGCAAATATGTAGATTTATTCCTGCTCTACTTACACGTAGGGATGAACTTTTTCCACTTGCTAGGCAGGTTGTAAAAGATTCTGGCTGCTATTATTCCAAAACTCAGTAAGTAAACTTTTCAATTCAGATAAAGTCATTATACTTTTGACAAGGTTATTTATTGATTAATAAACTGCTCTTCATTGTTCTCTAAAGACAATGAATGTCTTATATTACGCCTTGTTCGGGCAATAATTTGATACTTGATGGTATGGACATTTTCTCATTTTTCAGTTCTTTAGGCCCGTTTGAAATTATTATTACAATTAAATTAGTAATACATTTTAAACTATATAATAATTTTGTTATTTTATTTGCTTTTGTTTACATCTGGTATTTTGCCTGCAGGTTGTCAAGTGTTTACATGAATAAGAATGTAAATATGGGTCACGACCGTGAAGCAGAGATGTTGGCAAGAGCTAGTCCAAGAATGGGAGGTGAAATCGAGGGACCTCCAAACAAAAGGCCAAAAATTGAGGCTACATCGGATTCGGATGACCGGCAGGTCAGCCAACTAAATCGACTAAAACATACTTCAAATTCACATGTCATTATTAATTTAGAACACTAATGCTTTGCAAAATCGCCAAAGAGATATAAATATAAGTATGTTAAGTATATAGGTTGTGACAATTTTAGAACTTGCCTTTAAAATTACCACATATTCATTAGTTCTAGAGAAGTTTTTTATAAACTTATTTGCAGCGGTGATATTATATAATTATCGTATTTATACGAACTGAAAGTTCCTTGATTTGATAGCATAAAACCAAATGCTAGCTGTTAACCAACAAACATAATTTTATTTATTTATTTGGGGATGTCAATACTTGTTTTGAAATGTTAAGGCGAAGAAAGCCCTCATAATGTGCAGGGGAAAACTGTGGATTTAACCTAAAAATAAACGGTTTCAAAGATTAAAACTAACTTTTCCGCATCTGTGGCCCTGAATAATATTCTGTCATAAAATTGTCACTTGTATACACTCCGGAGGCTGTATCGTGCTAACAACCCGAAATTTCTCCAAAGAGAACCAAAAATGTAGCACTTCAGGTACTATAGCACCCGTAGTACTAGCTCTGGTGAACTAGAAATCAATAAGGTTCATATATAAGACGCTCTAAACAATATTCAATTATAAAATTGGTCACTTGTATACACTCGGGAGGCTGTATCTTGCTAACAAACTGAAAATTCTCCAAAAATGACAAAAATTTGGTACTTGAAGTACCATAGAACCCGGTGTACTGGCTTTAGTGAGCTGAATATCAATAGGATTCATCTTTGAGATGCTCTGAATAATATCCAATCATAAAATTGGTCACTTGTATACACTCCGGAGGCTGTATCGTGATAACAAACTTAAATTTCTCCAAAAATGATAAAAATATCGTACTTAAAGTACTATTGCACCTGTTGTACTGGCTCCGATGATCTGAAAATCAATAGGGTTCATATTTGAAGTGTTCTGAATAATATTCAATCATAAAATTGGTGACTTGATGAACTTCGGAGGCTGTATCGTGCTAATAAACTGAAATTTCTCAAAAAATTACTAAAATGTCGTACTTCTAGTACCATAGCACCCGTTGTGCTGGTTATGGTGAGCTGAAAATCAATAGGGTTCATCTGAGACATGTCCATTACAATATTCAATCATAAAATTGGTATCTTGTTGCACTCCGGAGGCTGTATCGTGCTAACAAGACATGTAACGAAAAGTGGGCGACGACAACGACGACAACGACGACGACGACATACACACAGGATTTTTTTTCTAAAAACCGTTTCTTTGGGTTATTGTTGATGAAGAACGTGAAAATAACTCAAAAAAAATTTCAAATTTCCAACTTTTTTTGGGGTAAACCAATACTTTTCTCGCATATTAGATAGGTTTGGCGGAAAAGTAATACTTCAATGGATGTAAAGAGACCAAGTCTCACTATAGATATTATACTTGAAATTATGCCTAGGCAGTTAAACTTTCTGGAACACTTTTTCACAAGTCTGGAGAAAAATGGGATGTTATATATAGGATGTGGTTATATATAGGTTTTGATAAAAATCAGATATTCTAACAGTCTAGGTACATATCCAAGCATTTTTAATTGGATGTATATGGCGGCGATTAATATTTAAAAATGTTATTCTAGACATGGCATAGATCATATCGGATAGTCAAGCAGATATTGGAGCATTAAGCTAAAACCTATGGATTATCAGGTACACAAGAATAGGAGTAATGAAATAGCCGATGACCTTGCTAGAAAGGGAACCGAATCACCATAAACTACTAATTCTTGAGCCATAACAGATCTAAATAATGTGTCAACATATACAAGATATAAAAATTCATATCAAGGAATTTCCTTTCGTTCATGTACTATTTGGAATAGTTGCTACTTAATAACGGCCTAAGAATCCAGCATCAGGAGAAAAAGTGGTGGCTTCAGACATAGTTTCTAAATCATAAACTAATATATTAAATCTACTACCAGCAGGATCATAGATTCTTTAATCTATGGCAGGATTAATATATAAATTCGTATGTAGATAATTTACTGAATTTTTCGTTTATTTTGTTTTGAATTCAATTTTAATCAATACATTTAGAAATCACTACATATACAATTCTAATTTATACATACATTTTTTATTTTAAACAGAAACATTTATTTATGTTATTAATATATATTTTGATGCAAATGTTCATGTATCAGAGTTCTAAAATCGTCCACATATACTTAAATTTATTTCTCTAGATGATTTACTTATTTTTAAATTTTTTAAACTGCATGCTGTATATAACTAATCATGCTTAAGCGGTGCTTTTAGACTTTATTATACATACTAGTTACAATCTACAAAAGCAGGGTTAACGATAAGTCCAATTTTTATTAGATAATATGACAGTTAAAGCTAGTGCATAGAGGAGTGAAAATTCTTAGCGTGTTAAATATATTTATTTAGTTATTTTAAAAAACACTTTCTGGATAATTTCAATGATATTCAGACCAACTGATCTAATCAAATAAATCAGCAACTAATATAATTAATCTGAAATATTAAAACTAGCTAAAATCTCACTCATAATTTTGAACAAAATCTGCTTCAGTCTTTTAATATATTAACAAACTGGCATGTTACACTGATTTTGTTATAGCACCAACTAGTAGTACTTGATCATCTTGAATTTTCTTCGTTGTTGCATCATCAAATAGGTTTATGACTGTCAGTACCTTTTTTGGAACTTGTGATTAAGCTGTATATTACAATGTTTGACAGAATCTCATAGCCGAATATCATCAAAACAAATTGGTTCAAGCTCCTTATGAAAAGAGCATCTAACAAAATGTCTAGATAAATGCATTTTCATATTATCTTGTAGTGTTGTCTGCTAAGATGTATCAAAGACTTCTGCCACATCAAAAAAAATTGTGAACAAAAGTTTATTATTCTTTTAGTATTCAATTTAACTGATCTGCAATGCCATTTTTATACAGATCAAGGAGAAGAGATATATATATTGCTAAGCGAAAATTTTATTTTGAGTTAGAATAGCTGAATAAACCAGAGGTGGAATACATGAAAGATATGTAGATATAAATTACATTAGACTTGGGGCGTCGGACAGCAAAATTATATTTGAAGTAAGAATAACAGAGTAAACGAAATGTGGAATACATGAAAGAGATAAGTTACATTAGAATTGGGGCATCGGACAGCCAAACTGATCCCACAATTTTTTCGCACAAGATTACCATTTTGTTTACTATTTTTAAAATAAGCGATTCTGTAAAAGTTAGCAGTGAGCTAATACATTTTTTGATGGCATACCTTTGCCATGTTCGGACGGGCAAAATGCCCCAACATAATTGTAGGACAAAATTTATTTCGTTTTTTACATAAATAAACTCCCATTTAAAATAGTTAATAGAAGTAATAAATTGTTGATTTTGGAGGGGTGCCAAATACATACGCCCAACTACCCAGCTCTCTCGCTATCAGAAGTTTGTCGGACTCGCAGAAACAGCAAATACTCGAAGTATCAACGGTGAGGTAATCATTTTTTTTTCAGCCGTGGACCCATCGGCTATTAGTATATATTCACAGCAATTTCTTTTCTTAAGTAACTAAAAAATCTTATACAAGTTTTATTTATACGACACTTTAATTTTCAATTGTTATGGTAGACTGAACAAACTTTTTTGATAGACTCAAAGACGTTTTTGTGTGGTTACTACAAATTATTCGTTTTTTTTTTGCAAACTAATACACAAATAATTACTGCATAGTTAAAAAAATAGTATTATCGTTTTTGTCACTTGTTTGCTTTGTGCTGTAAGATAAAAAAAGTAACAATTTTGCGGTTTAATACTTTCGTAACCGTGAACAAATGTTACATTGGCAGATAAAGTTTTATGAATTTTAAGATCGTTTTTAAAAAATATATTTTCAGTTATAATACGTTTACAGAACAAAAGCTAGATAGAAACGGAAAACTCGTAAGTTGTGCATTTATCTTTTTATAAATAATATTTGCTAGTTTCTAGCGAGTTGGTTTGGTAAGTTTCATGTTTATTATCTTGACAGGGAGTGAACTAATTTTAAACAATTATTGTCAGCTTGTGCTGCTGTTGAATACGTTTAATAATTTTTATAACTGAAATATTAATGAGGATAAACATATAATTCCATAGTAAGTTATTGCTCAGCCGAAACAATTAAATATTTATATTTTGTTGTTTATCGTTTTAAAGCATTAGTTCTTCATAACCATTTTTGTATTCTTTGTATGTAACCTATCTCTAATTTTTTTTTGTTAATCGTTCCGTTATCCTCAATTGGATTTATCAGTTTAATACTCAAAAAGTATTTTTATCCACATTCAGACGCTTGAGAGAAATATCGAATCATGTTTTGTTTTGTTACAAAATAATACCTCGGTATGATGCCAATATGAATAAGTTATCAAATACTTAGCTGCGACTTACAAATAATTAATCTTATACAGATGGCTCCAAAAGCAATGTGTGTAGGTAATCAGAAAGTTATATTAAATTTAAGGTTTGTTGAAATTTAAAATTTGAGAAGTTGTTTTGTAAAAAGTACTGAAGAAAGTTCCAATACAGGTTTATGGAATTTTAATTTATCATGTCACCATACTGCATATTTCTGACAAATGATGATACTATTTTATTTTGATGAATGATTCATTTATAGTATGTCATGTATTTCTTGTGTACATATATTGTAAGAGATTATTTACATTCAATTTTAGGGATATTCAACATCAGAAAGACTTTTGGTAATGGACTCTGGGTTAGTTTATTCAAATGGGATAATAGATGTTCAATTCCATAAATCTTTTCAAATTTTTGATGACTATTATGCTAGACTAATCAGCGATTTTGTTTGAATTTCACCAATTTTTTATAATTGCTATGTTATACGTCTTTCTTTGTTCCATATGTTACATAGATATTTCTCTGGTCCTGGATTTTCATGATTTTCTCTCTGCGGCTGTTTAATCCGTAATATTTTTTATAAGAAATATCTTATTTCAACACTGTATTGATTGCTCAATACATATAAATGTATGGTTAAGGACTATTCAGTGCGATTAAGCAAGTGACACAGTAAAAAATAATAGTTAACCCTAGCGTATTAGGCCAAGCGACAAGCTGGAAATTGCTTTTATCGCTTTATTTGGACCCAGATATTACTCTTCAAAGTTTTCCCACTCTAGCAAAGTCAGCGGTGGCCCTTCTGGCCCTAAGACGGTACCATTTTTCGGTTTTTTGCAAATATCTCCTAAACCATCAACTTTATCAAGAAACAATCGTTTGTCTATAAAGTGAACGGTTACGATGCTACGACCATTCAAAGTGGACCCCTATTTGATTCTTGAAAAGTTATCGAAATCATAAGCCATATCAAAGATCCTACATGTTATAAATATTTGTCAGCATTCCAGGTGCACTAGCTGTTAACTTGTTACTACAAGTATAACATCTTTTCAATGTAAAATACGTACGATTAGCATTATTATTGACTAGTATTGACATAAAATCACTCTTTTCCACACCTCCTGGCGGCAGAATAAATGTCGCGTTTTTTTAAAGTTAGGTACCCAGCTGTTTTCATGAAGGCTGGCAGTCTTGATCTACTGCCTCAATTTCTACGTCATCGTCATCGCAAACAATGTTACGAATTTCATTTTGCCCTGCCTGAAAAATGAACACGTTCTATCGCACTCACTAAACGCATGCAAAAAGAGGATGTTTTCTGTCACTCACGGCGGGAGATTGAAACATGTTGTGCAAAATAATTGTTGTTTGGTTGAACCTTTGTCGGGTTTCATAAAATACATTTTCGTGGAGGGTGGCATACGATCCGCCAAGATGACCGGGATATTTATATATTCAGCCACTATAATGACCGAATTTTCGGGCTGAGATAACTTGAGTACGGCGGTAACGATGAGCACATAGGCATCTTCTGGAGCTTCTCTGGTTTGTATTCCTTCGCTTCGATCAATCTTCGGTTGTTTGTGTCATTAGACAAAAATTTTGCTTCTGACATAGAGGTCCTCATGGACTCATCAAAAAAACATTAGCAGCATCACGCTTGTGCGATCGTCGAAGACGTTCAGCGTACTTGGTACTGCTAGCTGCTGGGTCGTCAGGATACCCATCGAAAATGATAACACTGTTTTTGAAATATCTTTTGACGTATTTCACATATTTGGTGCTAATGTCGGCAAAAGTATCGGTTTGGTGCCAAATTATACGGTGAAATAGATATCCTCCACCGAGAACATGATGTAGGTCCATAAATGTGGGTTAATCGGTAACAGGATGGAATAATTGATAGAACACAGTCTTTTGCGCCTTACGCATTCCCGCTTCATCAAAGATCGCAAGCGAATACAGAGCTAGTTCCAACTGGAAATATTGTTTCAATTCTGCATCGGATTTCTTTTCAAAGAAACTGCGTTGGAGAAGCACAAGAGGATCAACGGGAATATCCGTGCTACAGATTTTTATTTTCGAATTAACCGCACGGACAGGTATCACGCGATTTTTTCTAAGGAGCTTCTCATCGCGAAAGTTGTTGCCGGTTATGCCTTTTTATGCTGCTATTCCAATTTCATAGGCCATATGGCAAGTGATTTGTCCATCCCTGACAACTCCTATGCTTAACGAAACCATGTGTTGTCCACGAGGAAAGGGATCGTAAGTTGATAACCATCCAACAAATTTCCTTAAGTTCGCAACATTTCGTGAGATCCGCGCACACCGTGCATCCACATGCTGTTCTGTAGTCGAAAACGCAATATTGCAAAATGTTTCCAGTTGTTCATTTATGCCGAATAGAGCAGATTTCGCGAGAATCCACTGCGCAAGTACACTGTTGGTTATGTCGTGCCCATGCGTAAGATCACCGCAACTTTCCATCGATCGAATAAGCGTTTGTTCTATGGTCATATCGGACCAAAGCCCCGACCAAAACCTATTGGATCTTCGCACCTTAAAAAAGCGGCCATTGTTGACAAATTGGTCATATTCGAATGGAGTAAGTTTGCAGATATAAGTGGCAAGATGTCGGATACAGCAAGTGACCGCCAGCGTGAAAATGAAGCAGCATCTTCTGAAGGAGTCTAGATGTAGTTGCCAGTTTCCACTTATTTCAGCATACACGAACTGTTTTAACAGAGTAACCATCTCGAAATATTGAATCTTGAGCTTTTACGTCGGTTCATGCTGGCTTAATTCCGCCAATTTATTGGAAAAACGTTGTAAAATGCTTTGAAAGGTTCCACATCTAGTTTTCGCATCGCACCATATTTCTCATCACCATGTTGAAGCCTGATGTCTGCCACTGCCAAGAGCGTGTCAACGGGTGCCGAATTCTCGTCGTCGGTCACATCTATCCGTTGAAATACAAGTGTGGCCAGGGCCAGTTGCGCCAGGCAATGTGCTCTTAATGTTCTCGAATATGCAAGACCCGTTAACATTTTTTCGGTTGATGTTATGGCATATGCAGTACTGAATACATCTTGCAGACCGCTTCCATCCATTATATATCCAATTGTGCCCATGAAGGAGATCACTAGGATGGAACTCACCAAGCCTTATAATTGTGTTGTTTAATTCAGAAGCAGGATTCAACGCAGCCATAATATCGCGCGCCTTGATATAAAGCGGCTGATCGAATGTCACGATAGAAGTCTGCAAAGTTTTGCACTTTTATCAATCAGAATGAAGAACGGTTAAGATGGTATCATAATTACTCGGTGGCGAGTAGACAAATGGCAGACACACTATACGTGACGTTGAATAGTTTTCTGTCATTGTGAGGGATTCCATGATTCCATTCAATTCCAGACAGTAATGTTGGGCACACCTTTCGATTTGCCATACAACCACGTAAAGTCGCTCGGTAACAATTGCACTCCACTTTAGATGGGACTCTTCGGGTCTAGATTTTCAATTGTTAGCAATTCAAGCATTATCGGTCCTGTGAAACTCTTTAACGCTCTCTGGTATGACACCTTTACCAGCAAATTATAGGAGTATGCTAAGTAACGTTTTACTTCAGTTACGTCAAAATACTCTATATTCTGCTATTTACTATCACCTCTATCATAGAAAAATGCGCTTACTCAAAAATATTTGGTCTAAATGTGATATTTCCAGATAGTGGTATTACAGTTGTACCAGTCGCGCATTCAGCGAAAGTTTTTGTTTGTAAACAAACAATTCAATAGTTTTTTGTGATATTGTTTTTTTAGCAGAAGAATAACGATTATAAATAGGTAAGTATTTTACTATGGTATATGTTTATTCCATAGTTGTTGTTTTTGAATGTTGATTATTTCAAATAATAAAAAAGTACATTTATGATAATCTAAAAAAAAATTGACTCTTTCACAAAAATATTATTTATAACTATTCTTAGTTTCAAGTCCAAATCATCATGAAAATATTTGTATCTATAGATGATAATGTTGTAAAAGTTAGCTATTTACAATGAGTTCTCATGAAGAATTCGTTATTTTTATATTCAATTTAGAACGCTTTTGCTGTGCACACATTTTTTCTATAAAGAACAAATCCTAAGTAATATGTCTTATTCATTAGACTAAATATGGGTTCCAATAGCCGGTATTGGAGGAAACTCTTTAGTGAAAGAGAGTTAGCTGCAGAGGCAGAGTTGTGAGTTAGAAATTACTGAAGAACAAGCCGAAAACTCTGATGTAAATGGGGATTCAGATGCTGAGGATAATTTACTTGATGATCCTCGAACTCCAGGCTCTACAAGGGCATCTTGTTCATCCGGACTAGTACCTCCTTCTTCATCAGGACTCTCGACACCGACAGCCCCATCTTCGAGAATAAGAAATGTGTAGTAGTATTATGTATAGATTGTTTTGTACCATATCATACAAATTAAGTTCATCTTATCTAATACGTTTTTTATGAAATAAATATTTTATTTCTTTTATAAATTGTATATTTAGATATATAAATCTCAATAATTACCTCCCGTATTGCCCGACATTCTTTTTTTTTCGATGGTACAAGGAGTTTACCAGGGAACATTTATAACTTATTCCGTATCGAATGTTAACTGGTAAAACGGTTTACCGGACTAGAAAAATGGAAAAGTTAAACTTGAAAAAAAGTAGTTGTTTTCCAGCATCATTTCAGATAGTTTGAGTCAAAATTGGAATTAATTATTTCACTTAATAATTTTGCGCGTTAAAGGGTTAAGTGCAACCCGCCCAAATTCTCCTATAACACGAGCAGTGGGGATATGTTTCAGTCGAGAAATTCTTCGTCCATTCGAGATGGTTGGGGCAGGTGTTATACACTGGATCCTCCCATCGCATGGAAGGTTTTGCAGCCGTCTATAGTGTTGATATTGACATCAAAAATTGATTGCGATAATGCCTGAGGAATTATATTGCCCTGAGGATGCTCTATAGTGGAGATTTTGAACAGCCTGGCTTCATCATATGAAGCACAATATCCTAGGCCCGAAATGATATTGAAGATGTACTTTAGAACTATAATTTCGTGACAGAACAGGCCCAAGACCCATTTGCACGGAAGACAGAAATGATCTCCGCTACAACAGCGTATGCAATTGATGTGCACTTCTTCTTCCATGTGTAGTCCGCAGCGCATTTCTTTTTTAGAATGACTTCTTCCAGGAAACAATATAAAGACTGGGTACATCACTTGCAGCATCGTCAAAAATGAATCGGATGGAGGATAGGTTTCTGTATCATAAATCGTGTATCTTATATCTTCCCTTATTTTGTCTGCTGCGGCTTTTACAATTCTTAGACGCTCCTCCTGATCATGGATCTTTCGACAATGTTACCAATTTTCCGTGAGTATCTTGTAGCCTGTGTCGCGAAAACAAATCACAAATTCATTGTTTTTTCTTGCTGTGACAATGATATCAGCACCATATTTACCAAGCAACGTGTTTTCCAAATTAGGAATATAGCCTTCAAAATATTGTAATATCTCTTTTAATAAGAATTTACATTTTTCTCGATTTCGTTCTATATAAGAGCAAGCGTACTAGAAAGTGACGTTTTCATCTTCGGGTCGACCAGGTGGCCTTGTCGATATGCAAGAACTCTTGAATAATGTTTTCACGCAAGAGCCGTGATATGAACCTCTGCAGCGCAAATCATTTACATGTGCAATAATCCTTATAACAGCCTTGGCCCGTGCATGGTCACGCTTACCAGCTGTTTCTAGCATTGTTTTTTTGAAATGGAGTGGTTCCACGTGATGAACAGTATTGCGACTGTCAATGGGATTTTTAATAACAATTTTTTTAAATTCTTCGAATGCATTTTGCCGCACAAAATACAATTAACCTTGAAGTCGAACTGTTCACACGATCGTAAGTTTCGGTTCGTTGTTACCATTTCCCAAGATTTTATTGCCGCTGCAATATTTTTGTCTTTGGTATAAGGTTTTTGGTACTTAACCTGCACCGTAACATTCTGCATAATTGCATATGTCTATTATCACGTATTTTCACACTACTTTCACCTTTTCACGTAAGGTTCTTAATCGTCCCTCCTTCTCTATAATAGTGTCTCTATCCTCTAAACCTTTTTCACAAATAAAACAAACGGTTGGATTACCATCCGCATCCATTGCCGCACTTTCTCAAACTACAATCTTGATTGATTATTTTGTCCGTAAACATGTATACACTCAACCAGATCATTCACGAGACTGATGTGGTATGGGAGGCCTAGCGCGGCAAGCCAGCTGCATCTGCAGGTGTTACTATCTCCACCTACACAGCGTCTATTTGTTAAATGTACTGAATTTGAACTGAATGTACTTACTGATTTTTTTAATTGATACCTGCATTAAAAATACCTGGAATGCTGATAAGTATTTATAACATGTAGAAACTTTGATGTGGCATATGATTTCGATAACTTTTCCGCAAGAATCAAAAAGGGGTCCGCTTTGAATGGTCGTAGCATCGTAACGGTTCACTTTATAGACAAACGCTAAGGAGCTTTTTTGTAGCTAATTTACTCTAGATTATTTTTATTGTAGGTATTTTGCTGATAAAGTTGATGGTTTGGGAGATATTTGCAAAAAAACGAAAAATGGTACCGTCTTAGGGCCAGAAGGGCCAACGCTGACTCGCTCGAGTGAGGAAACTTGGGAAACTAATATCTGGGTCCAAATAAAGCGATAAAAGCAATTTCCAGGTTTCCACTAATTATTTTCTTATTGAACTACCTGTCGCCTGGCCTATATTGTCTACGATGTATATCTAGTATGTATACAATGAAAATATTTTTCGTAATATAATCTAGTCATAAATTGAATACAGTTCCATGATACTTTTGTGATAAATTCAAATTTTTAAATTTGTTTAATAAAAATTTAAAATTTAGGAAAATTATATATTTATATTTTTTGTTGACTTAAAAATTCATTGCAATGTTCATCTTTTTAAAGCAGGGCATAAAAATCATTTACTAAAATGAGTCAAAGCATGTAATGTTCAGATATTTAAAACATTTAATTAAAGTGAACAAATTCTTCCTTTAAAGACATCATATATACGGGGTAAGTTAAACATTTGCTTCTACTTTACAATTAAAAAAATATTGCATATATTTTTATAGAAGTGCTATACGAAGAACTTAGAAGATATGGACACAGAAATATGGCAAATATGCTAAAAATATTTGCATATGTAGATTGGTCAGGATATTGCTTAAATATTTTTTGACTTAAAATATTAATTTTCAAGAGGAAATTAATTGAATTTATGAGGCTTTTACTTGATGAAGATCCATACTGAATGATGAAATAAAACAATTTGTTTTGTTTAAGACTTCGTTATATTTGAACTAATTTTAAATTTAAACTTGTGATGCGTTTCGCTAACACAGTAGCTTTCTCGGTTGATAATGAATGATTATTGTGCACGTACAGTTGCGGCCAATAAAAAATGGTACAACTTTTGTTATAGCAGATTTTATAATTCTAGCTGCTTGAATTTATTTCATGAATGTGTCATATTGCAACATTGAATATTTTTATTGTTGCTTTTATTGAAAAACAAGATTATTTAGTAGCCTTTGTTATTTAATTTTGATTAACAATATTATCTACTTTAGTGTTATTATTATTTAAATATGCAGCAAAACTAAAAACATTCAACTAAAAATAGGCGAAACAAGTCATTCACAAATCCTAGGTAAACACGATCAATCGTTAGGTTTGGGAGGAAAGGAGGAAAGTCATTTACCCTTCTTTTGCAACCCTCCACTATAGGTTGCTCGGCCTTGAATGCTCGGTTGTCATGAGCGGGTCATTATTAATTTGTAAAGGTGAATTAATATTAGTAATTTGGAATATAAGATACGGAGAAATATATAGATCGTCGGGTAGAATATTTAAATAAAAATTGTACAATATTTTATTGATAAATAGATAGGTTCAAATATATAGTCCAAACAGTTGAAAAATATTGAATAGATCTTTCTCATGCTCACAATTACCACCCATATCCAAATGAAAATCGTCAATTAGACTAATATATTTATATTTAGTTGAAAAAAGTAGCTCAGTTAAGTTAGAAACCCGCCCCCCCCCATAGATGTTTTCAACAAAAACGAATATGGTCGCAATGCACTTCTAATGCACCAATATGCTCCACGAATGATTTTCTTTGCACCCCATTCCCCGAGAGACTACAGCTATTTGTTGTGGGGGGAAGGGTCGTAAAATAAAGGCCCCACCCAATCGGAATTTTCAAATTTTGTACTTTGCATCATCAAGCACTTGTAATGCACCATAATGCTCCATCAAAAAAATCCAATCCACTTCTAATGCACTCATATGCACCACCAAGAAAAAAAATCCCATCTCCCACTAATTAGTTAAACCTCATTATCATAGTAAAGTTGCCCCTCCCAACGACAATTTCCGAAAAAAGTTTAGGACAGTGAAGTACACTCCTAATGCACTCATATGTACCACGAACAAAAATAAAATTCCCCTTCCCTTAGTTAGTTAAACCTTATTATTTAAAGTAAAGTTGCCCCCCCCCAATGACTATTTCCGAAAAAAAATATGGCAGCGGTATCCGCTTCTTATACACTATTATGCCTACTATTCCTTCCCCTAAGCCAAAAAAATTGGAAAATTGCCAAAATTATGGCAAATTTTAGTGAAAAAGAACCCGGAAAGATATCTAGAGGTCAAAAAAATCCGTATTTTTGTTAAGTGAGTAGTTATCGTATGCTAGCAGGAAAAATGTTGTAAACCAAACATGCACGTAACGTGACCTTTCGCACTGCTTCGGTGAAGTACCATAAAAAGTCAGAATTACGACTGATGTATAGAAAAGAAATAGTTATAACATTTTTATTGAAATAAATTCTCCAAAAATAAGTAAGATTTTGAAAAAATAGCAAGTGTTTACACTTAAAGTATTTACTACAGGTTATCTATATCAGTCGGAGTTTAAATCGCTGATCCGATAGTTCAAAAATAATTTAGCGAACAGATTAAATTTTGAGGTTAGTGAAATTAGCGGTTGATATGTAAAATTTCTTAATTTTAGAGGTTCACGTTCAGTTAACGAGCATAAAAAAATGGCGATAATTTAAAAGAAAGCAATAAAGTAGACACAATGAGAAGCAGTACAATTTACTACCGAAATACTAAAGATCTTGACCTTGAATACATGATTTTTTGCCTTGAATTGTACCAAAACAAAATCATTGGGCTCAGGATCCTTATCAAGTTCTTCATAGCTTGACGGTTCGACTTCAGGAATCCACCCGTCCTCATCAGAATCGTCTTGGAAAGGTATCTCACTTTCAACTTCGGTATCATCTTCATCGGAAGATTTGTTCTCTGTTTTCGTTTCTTCGCAAATACGTTTTTTTGCAAGCTTCATTTATTTTCTTCTGTTCTTTTTCTTTTTTTTTCATTTCTCTCTGTTCAATTTTCTCCTTTTCAGGTGTGTCTGTGGGTATACAACTTTTAGCTATTTTACGCTTGTTCTTTTGTAATTTTCTTTGGCCTGCCTTCGGGTAGCCTTTGAATATCTGGGGACTCACAAAAACTGCTGTAGCAGGTTTATCTTCAGCTGGATTATCTGTAACCTGTGGTGTATTTAAGGAGGTAGATGGAATTTGTATAAAATGGGATGTTTCCACAGAAGTTGATTGTATTTCTTCAGTAAAATCTTCAATGACATGTGGGACATCCATAGTCGTTGACGCAGTTTGCTCATCAGCAGTGTACAAAGCTGAATCATTTAATACATCTCGATCAGTCACTGAACTACTTAAAAAATCATCAGTGGTGAATATTTCTCGATCAAAAGGAAAAATTCCGGTTTTCTTGAAACCTGCCTTAATATTTAATGGAGTCATGGATCGTTCAAATGCCACACCAACACAACCAACAACTTCATAAATAGATAACGGTGTGCCAGGATGATGTAGAAGCCAGGAATCAACTGCAGAATTATAATATGCCTTCAACGAAGCAAATATTGATATAACTAACGGCTGTAGCTTGTGACTACAGTGTGGAGGTAGTGTAATAATTGTAACTCCATTATCTGTAGCAATGTTAAGTGTTTCTATGGTAAGGTGGCTTTTATGATTATCGAATATCAAGATAGTAGGCCTCTTTTTGGAGGATCCACTATATTTTACGAAGTGTTTCATTACAGATGGAAATATTTCTCCATTCATCCAACCTGATGAAGTTGCGAGACCTAATGTGGTGGGGCTCCATTTAACATATGGCTTTTAAATTTTTTTCGTGGAAACACCATGTCAGGTGGTAAAGTATTTCCACTGGCACTTATTATACAACACGTAGTAATTAATACTTCACGTTCACCACTGGTACATTGACTGACTTGTTTAACTCCTTTTGCCGATAATACTTTCTTCGGTTTCTGAACGGTCGTCGTGCCCGTTTGGTCCAAGTTGTAGATGCGAGTGCCATCAGAAAATGCTTCGGAGCGATCATATGCATTTTTAAGATTATCAAAGAATAACTTAACGTTATGCTCATTAAATGACGAAGCTCTGGAAAGACTGCACCCTTCAGGCTGCCGAATACTTAACTGTTTGCTATGTCTTTTTAGAAACCCTTGTAACCAGTCAATGCTAGCCAATTTATTTCTTTCCCAGCTTAACGGAATTTTGTTTTGGTTAATTTTTGCCATTTCATACGCCAATTCTCGAGTATCTTCTGTTGTTTGCCCTTAACACATTTTAGAGCATATGATTACATAACCCACAAGCGCTCTTTCTTCATTATCTGTAAAAATTAATCTATGTTTATATTGGCTTTTCATGGATATTTGCATGTTAGGGTCCGTCTTTTTTTTTACTTTTTTAACATATCTCTGCAACGTCTGAAAGGATAAACCGTTCTCTTCTGCAGCTTTACGTAGAGACAGTTTTACGCCACCTTCCCCTATCAATACTGGTCGAACAGCTCTTCTCATACATTCTTCTGAAAACAAACCTTTCTGGCTTTTCCTTTTGCGACCTCTGGACATCTACAAAAAATAATTTACCTGATACAGCCAGCTCCTTATGTGGGCCACCATGAGACAGTGTCTCAAGGTGGCCCTGAAAATGCATCTCATGGTGGCCCATTTGCACGTGGTTTGTAGATGTACATACATAATTTTTTTATTTGCCATTTTATACATTTATGACGAGCGAAAGAATGCTTATTAACTGTTCTAAAAAATGCACGAACGAACGAAAATGCACGTCTTAAAAATTTCGATGAGATACACACCCACTGGTGGTCATAACTCTATTAAGACTAACGTACTGTAATAGAAAATTATATTGGTAAACCGGCACGTAGTGTTAACTTATTACCTCGACCAACAGAGGTCAACACTATATCTAAACGGAAATATTTAATTGTCTCATGGTGGCCCATCTCTCATAGAGGCCCACCCTACCCTATACATACATATATACATACGTATATGTATACGAAAAATGAATATCGGTATTCTACTGCACCTCCGTTTTAGTCAAAATTTCAAAAATTTCGACATATTAGCCTGACCGTTCTTCGAAGAGAAAAACCACTACTTTCCTGGCTAATACCACGCACTTTATGTTTATATATATATATATATATATATATATATATATATATATATATATATATATATATATGTATATATATTTCATAAAATACGAGGTGTGTCTATATGAAAAATTAATTTCAATTTTCTACCGCACCTACGATTTAGTCAAAATTTCAATAATTTCGACATATTAGCCTGACCGTTCTTCGAAGAGAAAAACAACTACATTCCTGGCTAATACCACGCAGAATATTGAATTACATCCCCTTCGAAGAACGTGACGTCGATCGACCCTTTTGTCGATACAGACATCTGTGGTGATTCGGACACGAGCCATATAGGGGTTGTCGGAGGACGGAATCTTCAGTTCAGATTAGAGCCTCTGAACTAGAAGACATGATGGCACTCTTGAAGAGACCCAAGAAGGTCGAAACCGGTCAGTGTACTATGCCCTTCTGCTTTCGATTGCGAATCACCACAGATATCTGTATCGACAAAAGGGGCGATCGACGTCACGTTCTTCGAAGGGGATGTAATTCAATATTCTGCATGGTATTAGCGAGCAAAGTAGTTTTTTTCTCTTAAGAGAACAGTCAGGCTAATATGTCGAAATTTTTGAAATTTTCACTAAAACGAAGGTGCAGTAGAAAACCAAAATCATTTTCCATATAGACACACCTCGCATTTTATGAAATTTTAATTCATTTTATTTCATACGACTTATACGGTCAAATAATATCTGAGGTGGTGGTTCGCAATTGAAAGTGAAGATGGCGCCAGCTGACTACTTCTCGCAAGTGTATAACCACACGAGCCATATAGAGGTTGTCGGAGGACGGAATATTCAGTTCAGATTAGAGACTCTTAACTAGAAGGCATTACGGCACTCTTGAAGAGACCCAAGAAGGTCGAAACCGGTCTACTGTTGAACAGCATGACAAGTTAGAAGACGATATTATGGTTTTTGCTCAATTGCAGTAATTAATAGCTCTGTATCGGAACGGTATTTTTTACTACTTATTGCCATTTTACGTTGTAATAAATAAGAAGAACAGTAAAAGTACAATGACTCGCAGCACTGCTTCAAAACTACAACTACTAATGACTCTATTTATGAAATGACTCCGAGTCCAACCGATGATCCTCAAACGCTAAAAGGGTTAGACCGATTACCACATGTTTTTTAAAGGTAGACCGATGATACGCGGACATATAAAACAATGATTGCAACAGATGGCCAGTCCTAATTATCAGCCCTTTGTGCAACAGGCCTCTTAAGTTTATTTTATGTTTAAAGGAAATACGTGCAAATGTGTATGTCGGTGTAAAAGAAAATAATTTTGAAGATTTAGTTGGAATTTGTTGGTTTTTTATTGTTTTTAACATGTAGCTGTCGGATTAAAAATATAGTTGAAGTTATTTTCGACTTTTAGTATATAATTATATTAAGAAAATATACCTTTCCAAAATATTGAATTTGTCGAATAGGCTGGGGTGTGAAAATAATATTCTAGCCTTCCCTCTTTTCCTACATAAAGCTTTCGGCGTAGTGTGATGTATCTGATTGTGTAGTTCGTAAGCTCTTAAGTCTCCAGTATTTATTATATACATATATTTCACAACTTTACCTACAACCTCATTTAATTATGTAAGTATTTTATATATAATATTTATTTTTTCAATTGTGACCATAACTTTTAATTCTAGTCCTTAAAAACGAATACATAGTGTTCGAAAGCTCGGAAAGCTGGAAAGTCTATATAAACCTGTGTAGAATTTGACAGGTAGCTTGCAGGGGTTATTCACTTTTTAGTTTTGACTAAAAATAACTAAGCGCTGCTGTTCCGCAGATAAATTATATTTTATTGTTGGTAAAATGTGCTCTTTTCTATGTCACGGTAGTTCCGTCGTTCCGTGTCGATCTTACCGTCAACTTAATAGATAATCATCTTTCATGTTTGAATTTCAAAGCAATGGATATTCGTTATTTCGTGTTTTCGATTTCATCATTCTTATCTTTTTTTTAATATTATTTATATGATCTTTGATTCTTATTTCATTTTAATAATGGTATTTCCGTGTTGTGTACTTAATTGTTTTTTTAAGAACACTGAAAAGCCAATGCACGCTTTTCCTAAAGATCTTGAGGTAAGTTAGAATGCATAATCTTTTATGTATAAAGACCTAAAAATATAGGACTAATGAAGCATACAATATTTATAACTTTTTTGTCAACGTGCAAAGTTTCGTATTAAAAATATACTATTCTTATGTATATAAAAAATATATTCCCATAGCTTTCACATTATAAATTTGTTTGTCACATTGCCCACAATTGAAATAGTTTTGAATAAGGTGCTTTGCATTATTTTACTTCATATGTGCCGATAGGAATTTCCTTATAATTAACAATTTCTTTTTTGTTAGCTTTTCCGTATGTGGATGAATAACATTAACTATGAATATTTACTCACCTAGGCTAAAGATAACGTCATTCGGAACTATAGAGTTTGTGATGTCCACTTTTCTGAGGATTAGAAATTCCAAGCCAAAAATAACAGAACAAATTTAAAACTTGATGCAGTACCTACTTTATACTTGGGACAAACTGGTAAATAATGTAGTTTATTGATTATTACATAATGTAAAATTCATAATCACCAGTGGATAGATACTAGAATTCCTGAAATTATTGAGGACATTTTAATAATTTAGTGTGTTTTGTGAAGATGATTGGTTTTTTAGCATCTTGCCATACTTTTTTCACCGTCTGCCCCTCGATGACATGTGTCATCCGTATAATAAATCTTTCTTCCTTGCTTCCGAAACTGGTTAATTTTCATTAGATAGTCTTTTCCCCACAATACTATTTCAGATCTTTCAATAACAACACTCTGTTTATTTTCTCATAACTAAAATTCAAACCATGTAAGACTTTCCTCAACGTCTCCTTACCCATTTTAGGGATGATCTGGGTTTTTACTAACAGCTTCCAGCACTTTCCTTAATGTTGGTACTTCATTTTTCATAAAAAACGTATGGACAGTTCTTCGTATATCATATTTCGCATCTTCGTCGACTTCTATTTTTGTCCGACCGCTCTTCCTTTTTGGTGCCTGTACTTTTCCATGTACTTTTTATTCTCTCAAAATTTTGTACATGCTTGATTTTGAGGCTCTTGTGTAATCTGAACAGATATCTATTAATTCGTCTTTTAGACGCGGTTGATCTTTTTGCAGACGCTGAAATACACGTAGTATGATTTTTTCCTTTTCAGTTCGAGCGGCAGATCTTTTTCCACGTGTGGATGACCATTCTGGCACAACTTCTATCGTTCAACGAAAGGAATTCACTAATAAATTCTTGAATATTCTATTTTCTAGCTTCGCGTAACACTATATACAGCCGCTAATACTCACAAATAGCACCAGAGTATTTTAATTGCACAAAATTAGCAATTACTTGTTTACAGTAATTCACAATTTCTTAATAAAATAAAAATCTACCCTAACCGACGTTCGTGCTACAGATAATATGTTCGACTTCGTTAACTGACAAATATATGTATTGTTACGAAACAGCACACCTAAATCCGACTCTGTCTAAGCCAGGTATAAAAGTTAAAATTATGGCGGATACGCACTTATAAAAAACTGTTTACGAGTTTACGACTATCTTATGTAAACATTGTTTTTGTGACCAGAGTTATCTAGAAAAGGCCAGAATCAATTGCTTTTATTTAAGCCGCAGTCCGGAATTTACTAGTAAAAATGGCTTTAATAAATAAGGGGACTGATCAGGAAGAGTTAGTTAGTTGATAAAGTGATCTTGACAGATAAACAAGTAAATAAGTGAATATAAAGTGTTTATATAAATTAGTTTGAGTGAATATACAGTTAATATAAATTAATAATTAAGCGATTAGTTAAGTATATATAAATTAAGTGTTAGTGAGCTAGTGTTTAAATGAATTAGTAAGTAGCCATACCGTGTGTTTAAAATTTATCCCACCCGTTTATTGTTTAGATAAATAACAAAAACATTACATTAGTGTCAGGTGTGGGGTAATATAAATAAATTGCTACGTAAAAATTGCCAAGAGACTATGTGACCTCAAAGTGGCGGAGCTACGAGCAGAATTGGAAGATCGTGAGTTGGAAACGTCCGGTAAGAAAAGTGAATTAGTAGAAAGACTTAAAGTGGCACTGGAAAATGACGGCTTTGATTCAGAAACAGTTTTATTTAATGACGAGGCTTCCACCTCAATCTCGTCAATTTCTGCTAATATTTCTGCTAACATGGACGAGAAGATTTCTGCCATGGAAGAGAACATGGACGAGAAGATTTCTACTATGAAGAATGATATTTCGGCTAACATGGACGAGAAGATTTGTGCTATGAAGAACGACATTTCTGCTAACATGGACGAGAATATTTCTACTTTGAAGAACGATATATCTGCCTATATCTTATTAATGAAAAAGACATTGTCGCTGACATTGAAAATGAAATTTCGTCTCTAAAACCTGAAATCGAGGATAAGATGTCAACGATGGACGAGAAAATCGAGAACAAAATGTCAACGATGGACAAGAAAATCGAGAATAAAATGTCAACGATGGACGAGAAAATCGAGAATAAAATTACAACGATAGACGAGAAAATCAAGGAGTTAGAAGAAAAGATTGCCGATTCAAGAACGCGAGGCACGCCAGAGGAAGAAAAAAAGACCGAGCAAACGAAACCTTGCAAGCCAGAAACACTACCTAAGTTTGAAGACATTGGCAATTTTACCCGAGTCAAGGCCCCAACGTTCGATGGAAAAATGTCGTGGACCAATTATGTGAAACAATTTGAAGCAGACGTTAGAGTGAATAATTGGTCCGATAGAGAGAAGGCAGTGAACTTAACCATCGCGCTTCGTGGAGATGCCTTAGATGTACTCCAGACGATACCTTTGGAAGAAACGGATGACTTCAACGAGCTGAAGAAGAGGTTGGACATGCGATATGGTCACGAACATTTGGAACAGTTGTACAGATTCCAGCTGAAGAACCGAAGGCGGAAACGTGTCGAACCCCTTCAAGAGTATGAAATGGATATTGCCCGACTAGTTCGATTTGCTTATCCATCAGCACCAGAGAACATGATGGAATGTTTAGGGATCCAGGCCTTTATTGACGGCTTGTGTGACCACGATATGGAGGAGACGCTTCGATTAGCCCATCCTAAAACATTGGCCGATGCATTGACTGCTGCTCTTGAATATTAAGCAGCCACGATGGCTTCGGGATACAACAAAGATAGGACCATACAGGAAGAAGGTGACGATGACAGACTTGACCAGATCGTCAACTTGTTGAAATGTATGGTAGATAAGAAGCCGAAGAAAATCAGGTGCTGTAATTGTGGCGAGCTAGAGCATGCACGCAGTTCGTGTAAGCGTCCTACGACTTCTGTAAACCAAGAACCTCTTAAATGCAAAGCAGCCAAGAAAAGCTCGCGGTACAACAAAGGTAGAGCCATGCAGGAAGAAGTTAACGATGACAAACTTGATCAGATCGTCAACTTGTTGAAAGGTATGGCAGACAAGAGTCCAAAGAAGATCAAATGCCGGAAGTGTGGCGAGCTAGAGCACGTACGCAGTCCGTCTAAGCTCCCCGAGACTCCTGTAACCCAAGAACTTCAGTCACGGGAGAAATCAGACAGGGGTGAACATCCAGCTAATGTGAATCACCAAAAAGCCAACTCTTTACCTAGACGGTCATGCCCTGTAGACTATTCACAATGCAACAAGTCGAAATCTAAGGAAGTTGCAGTTTCAGGAATTACAGTAGTCAACGAGGAATGGTCACCCACCAGGATCAGAGAAGATCAGGAGAATGATCCTCACCTGAAGATGATCCGGCAATAGAAGGAGGAAAATCGGCGACCTACCTGGCAAGATTTTCACCAACACTCAAGGCATATTGGGCTCAGTGGGACTCCCTTGTCCTGGAAGAAGGGCTGTTAAAAAGAGTCCTTGAAAACGATGATGGTTCCGAGATGAGGAGACAGCTAGTTATCCCGAGAACAAGAGTAGCTGAGGTACTGAAGAAGTTACACGAAAGTCCATCGGGAGGTCATCTGGGAGTGAAGAAAACCCTTCAGCGAGTCCGTGAAAGGTTTTATTGGATGAACAGCTCCAACGATGTGAAGGACTGGTGTAAGAAATGTACGACTTGTGCTACGAGTAATGGACCACATCGCAAGAGAAAGGCACCCATGAAACAGTACAATGTTGGAAGCCCTTTCGAAAGGATTGCTTCAGATATCGCTGAACCATTCCCGACGACAGAAAATGGTAGCAAGTACATACTGGTTGTAATGGATTATTTCACAAAGTGGGTGGAAATTTACGCTATCCCGAACCAAGAGGCCACAACTGTCGCGGATGTATTGGTGAAGGAATTTATCAGCCGATATGGAGTGCCCTTGGAAGTCCACAGCGACCAGGGAAGAAATTTCGAAAGTCATCTATTCCAGGAGATTTGCGAGAAGCTGGGAATGAAGAAGACCAGAACAACAGCATTACATCCACAGTCAGATGGAATGGTCGAAAGAATGAACAGGAGTATTGGAAAACACCTGTCCAAAGTAGTATCCAGCCATCAGAGAGATTGGGACCAGTATCTCTCCCTATTCGCATTGGCTTATCGATCTGCCGTCAATGAGTCCACGGGTGAAACACCTGCGAAAATCCTGTTTGGACGTGAAATGAGGCTTCCTTGTGACCTGGAATTTGGCTGTCGGCCTGGAGAAGATCTCGCAGGCGAAGACTACGTGATCCAATTGAGAAGAAGGCTGGACGATATTCATGAATTAGTTCGAACCAATCTTCAAGTTGCCAGCGACAGAATGAAAAGTCGGTACGACATGCAGGCCACAGAAGGCGGTTTTAAAGAAGGGGACAAAGTATGGTTACACAACCCGACGAGGAGAAAAAGATTTTCTCCAAAGTTACAAAAATCCTGGGAAGGTCCATACTTAATCAAGAAAAGGATCAATGATGTTATATATCGCATAAGCAAGATCCCCAACGGAAAACCAAAAGTAGTTCACCAAAACCGACTAGCGCCATTTGAAGGAGACCATGACCTAGAGGAAGGAGTAAACCTTATTCAAGATGTGTCTGACCCTACCTTCGATGAATTTATGGGCACGTATGGAGGTACCGGGAAAGCTAGATATGGAGTCACTTCGGAACAACAACAAGATCTGTTCACTCTCCCGGAATATTATTCACTGGCATACAACATCTCCGCCGGTATCAAGAACGCACGAGGGTTGGCAACCATCTTTCGAAAGAAGTTCGGGCAATTAGAAAAACTTGAAGACCAGATTCCAGCCCCTGGCAAGACACTGAAACTGAAACATAATTCGCGGTACGTCTTCTACGTGGTAACTAAAAATGAATTCCAAGATCGATCTACCTACCGCGATGTGTGGGAAGCACTTCGTAACCTCCGAGACCATGTGTTAGAATCCAGCGTGAAGAAACTGGCTATGCCTAAGATAGCGAGTAACCAGTTGGATTGGCGAGTTACCAGGAACATGGTAGAGGTTATCTTTAGAGATACCGGTGTCCAGATATTAATTTGCAGCTACAACCCCCGTTATCAGTATCCGATGAAGACGGTGCCCTGTTATTTCCATAAGATCGGAAAGTGTAGAAATGGGGCCAGTTGCCGATTCAAACATCCAGTCTCGGCTACACAAAAGTTCCAGCAGGAACTTCCGTTTAAGGAGGGGGTAATGTTACGAAACAGCCAGGTATAAAAGTTAAAATTATGGCGGATACGCAGTTATAAAAAACTGTTTACGAGTTTACGACTATCTTATGTAAACATAGTTTTTGTGACCAGAGTTATCTAGAAAAGGCCAGAATCAATTGCTTTTATTTAAGCCATAGTCCGGAATTTACTAGTAAAAATGGCTTTAATATATAAGGGGACTGATCAGGAAGAGTTAGTTAGTTGATAAAGTGATCTTGACAGATGAACAAGTAAATAAGTGAATATAAAGTGTTTATATAAATTAGTTTGAGTGAATATACAGTTAATATAAATTAATAATTAAGCGATTAGTTAAGTATATATAAATTAAGTGTTAGTGAGCTAGTGTTTAAATAAATTAGTAAGTAGCCATACCGTGTGTTTAAAATTTATCCCATCCGTTTATTGTTTAAATAAATAACAAAAACATTACAGTATATAGCATTTGAGTCGGAGGGAGACATGCGTCTGTCGACTGATATTTCAGGCAGACATTGCCACTATTTGAAAAAAGTTCTTAAACATAGTAATTGGTAGTAGTAAGTTTATTTAATAAAAATAACTTTAAATCGTAGTATGACAAAGTTAACTGAATTTAAAAAAAATCAAGAATACATGTTGAAAGTATTAGTTCTATAGTTTTTAAAAATATTTCCGAAATATTCACAAAGATAAAGAAATTTTAAAATTAAATATAACAACAACGCTTTCATCTTTATGTGTATGTTACCAGGTTATTACACTGTTTAAACTTTTTGTTTTTACTTTAATTGAAGAATATTTCCAAGTATGCATCATCTGTCATTACCAATTTAAGGTCCATTACGTAGCAGTATGTACTTTAACGAATCAGTTGTATATAATAGATTTGATATTCAATATAACAGAAATTTGTTTCAGTGATTCCACAAAGATGTTTTTATAATTCGCATTTAAAAGAGACTTCATTATAATATTGTTTACAGTGTCACAATGAAATCTCTTTCAATACTTTTTTAGTAATTTTTAGTGTCATACAGTTGGTTATTGTGTGTAATATATATTTTTATTTGACATTTGACTTCAACCTTAAACAAATTATAAAATGATCTAGCGTTATTCTAGCTAGCAAATTATTATACTAAATGGTCTTAAAGGTGAATTTAAATAAATTATATTTCAAAAATAATAATAAATAAAGTATACGAACGTTTATTCATCAATTATAGGTCAATTGTTTAGTTTTATATTGTATAGGGTCAATATGTATGTATACATAACGTTCGATGTTTGGGATAAATTGCCAGATATCTATGTGAAGATATATTGTAAAAATAATTCTGTTCATGATATAATACAAATAGATCGCTAGCATATACGAAGAAGCTCTTTTTTAAACAAATAATTATCCGCTGTTTGTTTAACTGAAAGTTTGTTTACAATTTACACAATTATTCGATCTTAATATGTCAAAAGTCAAAAGTGTTGAATAAAACCATCTGTGGTCTGACCAATCAGGAATCTACAGAATTGCCAACTTAAATTCAAACCTCTCCTCCTAGTTTAAAAACAGGGATTTTGCAATTCTATTTTATTTAAATAATTAAATAAATGCGAATTATAAAAAATATTGTATAAAACTTGTGTCACAATGACTTTCTGTAGTACTCGTTAATTTCACTCGTACTACAAAACGAGTCATTATGACACTTGTTTTACAAATAACTATAGAAGAATAACCTTGATGATAAACTGATAATATATTGCGAACATAATAGTAGGAGAGCCCAAGCGGGGATTTCGGGATTTACTAAAGCGTGGCAGATTAATATACAGGGGGATACCTTGTACCCGGTTAAGTACCTCCACAAAACATGAGGCCCATATATAAGGCCGCCCGTGAAGGATACAGGATCAGATTAGTAAAAAAAAATTGACCATCAGAAATTCTCGAGCGCGTCAGATTAAGGTAGGGTGAGTTAATTACATCCTAAAAAGTGTATATTCCACTAATCTGACAATTTGAGAATGGCGTAAAAAAAGGGGAGGGCAACAAAGTTGTAAAAAAAAACGTCATCTCGACATTCTCGAGCGTAGCTAAATTTTTTTTTATTTTGAAGGAAATAATTCAAGAATAATGAAAAATATATAATCTGTTGATTCGTTCAAGAGATATCGTGAACGAAAGAAACCCGAAAAAGTGTTTTTTCGGAATTACTCCGAAATTTATGGTTCGATCAATTAAAATTGCAAAATTACTTATGAGGATGATAAAACTGCGTCGAATCGCGCCAACCGCGTGAAAATTGCTTGATCCATTCAAAAGTTATTGCGGTTTGAAAATTCCAAAAATAGTGTTCTATGAAACTTCTATCAGACTTTCGAGCTGGGAGAGCTCAAATGCATAGAAATATTATTTCTTTGAACTCAGTGAGCTCAAAATATCACATAAATTATATTTTGAGCTCAAAAATGTCATAAGTACAATTTTAAGCGCCCAGGAATGGAATTAGCGGGAAGTTGCAGGGATGGCCTTTAAGGTGAACCGTTTTTCTAATTTTTTTTTTGTCAGATCAGGCGAATCCCTCTAGATAATCGTCAGACAGTACGTTTAGAACATAAAGATGAACCATATATATCTTAATCTGACGCGCTTGAGTATTTCAAAATGGCGAATTTTTTTTGCACATTATGAAAATGGCCGCGAGTTTGCGTCCCATCGAAATCGTCAGATTAGTGAATGAGAGCTTTTTTTTGGTGCACTTAACACTCCCTTAGAAAATCTGACGCGCTCGATTAAATTTTTTTTTTTTCATTTTCAACCCTTAAATACAACCACCCGCATCATGCAAACGATCAGATTAATATACGTACATTATTAAAAATACGTAGGGCATTGATGCTATCAATATATGACGCGCTCGAGGATGTCCATGCAACAGTTTTTTTTTACATATTTAAAAATCTATAGCCGCTTCCCCCACCGATGTAAAGGTATATATCATATAACATTTTTTTCTTCTTATCATCTAAGCTTTGCATCCCAATAGGTCTCTACGACGCTCGAGTAAATCCCCATTTAGCCTCGTGGGCTCCCCTACTATAAGTAGTGCAATGTAAATTGGACGATTTTATTAATACGCTCAAAACAATTGATATGCATAGTTTGTTTTTCAGATAATCTATGGATTTATAGTATATATATTCAGCAACTGAATTGCCAATATGGCGTGCATGTCTGCTTTATTTGTTAAGGTAAGCTTGTAGATTGCTGCTTATGCTTTGCTTATTATTGTTCTCCTTTCAGCATTTAACGGGTTAGTTTTAAGCGAGTTTAAAGTATTCTGAATGAATTATATTGTGGAATGTCCTCAAGAACCTTTTTTACGCTGGTCGGAAAATATGAATCTTCTTTATAAAGATTATTGTAAATATTTTTTAGCAGCTTCACAATTTTGTCAAAACTAGCTTTAGAGCTTCCCTTCTAAACTTTATTTCGCTTTTTATAAAATAAACACAAAAAGTTAAACAAAGCAAAATAAAAAAGAGGGTTCTTGAAGGACGCCACAATATTGGATTTTATCTCACTAACTCTTAAAACTGACCCAAAATTTCAATTTCAAAACAAATTTTGTTATACTTGCAGGATTACGATGACGCTCTTGTTGTAAGAACTTCAATTCATTCTCTCTTTCAACAAAATTCAAAGAATCATCAATCAAATGCAAGGTAAGTTGTTTGTATTTCTCTTTGTTTCTTTCGATAAATATTTCAGTTATGCCGATGAAAAAGTGGTAAATATGTTTCAGTAGTTATTGATGAGCGAATCAAAAATTATTTGCAGACAAGCAAAAGTCATTGCTATACAATTTCCCACTGCCTTCAAGATTTTCCTTTTAAACATTTCAAAATATAAGTTAAGAAAAGTTATTAAATAGTATCTAAAAACACGCAAATAAAAATAATGTAATTATAATTCTGTTAGGTACTGGAAGTTGATATGGTATTTTGCAATTGATAGAGGCAACTTGAAACACGCTAATGGATAAAAAGTCATCCAAATGGTGTAATAAATACAAACTAACTGATCTTGTGAAAATCAACTATAACGATTAGCTTTATTTAAAAAAAGGTAATAATTTCATTACAAATTCAGTGAGCGTATGGTGAAAAATAAATACGCCGTGTTGTCTATTAGAGTTTACAAAACTCATATATAGAGTGAAGTTCTTTGTATGAATAAAACGTAAATTAGTTAATTAAGTACGGAGTTGTAGGGTAACGTTTTTCCAAACTGAAGACAAATCAAATAAACTGTTCAAAAGTTGTTACTGGTGGAAATTTCAGTCAAAATACACTCTTATCCTGTATATTGTTAAATAATAGGAGCAGACACTTTTTAATCCAAATTCTGATAGGAAGCCTCGACATACTGTTTATATCTTAGAAAAACACCTAATTGAATTTTGTTTTTCTAAAATGAAATTGTAGTATATAAGTATTATATTCATAGTATAACATCAGAAAATTTTTTATTATAGAGGTAACACATCACGAAGATCGTCAGTAGGAGGAGATGTAGAAGAATCAGATTCACAATTTACTTACAGCAATTCAAGTAGCCCCCAGGTATATATTTTTTTGCTAATATAGTAAGATATTATCTATTAACTCTCTCCCTAATGGTGTATGGTCTTCGGTTCGTCTTTGCAAGCACAACTTTTAAATAGTGTACCTAAACATAATGTTTCATGAGTAATACATAACTTTTGAGGTTATAACCTCTGTTATCACTAGCAGTGAAAAGTACTGACGAGTAAGGTCACAGTAACTGCGCAATTATATGCCCACCTTACAATACGGATATGATATTTCAGATTATCTATGTTATTATATCAGATGGATCTTAATCTTCCTATTTCTAGACACAATTTATTTTTTAGAGGAAACTTGAAGATACTGGAGATAATGAGGAGGACGCTAGCAAATATTCTCCTAAAGTACAAATAATAGCAGCAAGTGGAGACAACATCATAGCAGTAGCTAATCCAGCTTTAGCTATGTCGTCGGCCATAATTCCTCCTCTTCATTCAAGTGCCATAATGGAAGCTAGAGAAAATCGGACGGAAATAGATTGACTGAATAGGTATATGTCTCATTCCAATTTTATTGTTACGAATTGTAATTATTATATATAACGCTGTGATTTTCTATGTTATCTGAAAATCATTAGAATTGACTGATACGATATAAGTTATATTTTAAGAGACAAGTGTTGAGATTTTTTCCGTCACACTGTAATCAAAGTACTTCTTCTGTCTTGTAACGTTTGTGTTTATTTCTGAAATACGTTCATTTCCATAATATTTAAATAGCTGAAGATTTAAGTATATTTTGATAAAGTACAATTTCCTGTAGCTTTTGTTAATAAACTGTTTAAATTGATTTTTTGGTATTTATAGTTTTTTTATTTCTCCCAATCTTCTACACTAAACAATAGTATTCATAAATTTAATGGATAAGTCTAACAAAAGCTCGGGTAAAGAATAGACGTCACACAACTCATCGAAATGTAAGGATTTTAAAAATATGTTTGTTCGAAGAAATATTTGGATTGTTTAATCGTTCAGTAGCAAGTATTGAAAAACTAAAAATGAATTCAACTACGATATGAATCTTCCAACAAAAAATATAAGTGAGAATGTTCACAGATTTTGAGCAAGCTTGCCCATCACAATATCGTACAGAAGTGCTACAACTAGTCCTACGTAATATTACATTTTAATGACGTTAAAGTCGTATAAATATTCATTTTCAGACTTGGGACTGTCAACATGTTGTATGACAGGAAAAACGTTTGTCATTTTATCTGTGTTGACAGGTAACAGTATATCACTTTTTATGAAATTACTTTTTTCACCGGAAAAAAGTGAGTACTTTTTTCCCAGATATACAGTACGAGGAAGATTCTTTGGTCACATGAAAGTTAAAATGATCCATAACCGACTGTTCGTGATTGAATCCCGATATGCTTTATTTATTTTAAATTCAACCGCGCAACGTTGACATTTTCACCTCGTCAAAGTTTTGTACCGAATGTGTGTAAATTATCGTAGTAGTAAGACAATCACCGCGCGCTACAGTACAACGGTGTGTGAGTGAAGCTACATCGATATTACAACGCCGGCCGGATAATATCTGTACAATATCATTTGAAATTTGATTCAATTCATTCGCAACATTTTATTGAAAATTTGATTCCTTTGCTTCGATATTTCTGTTTATTTTATTTACAATGTATAGAGTCCAACAGTATAGTTTTCATCGTAAAGCTGCCTTAAATGATCTTCAAATATTGAGTGGTTTAGCCTATCAAAGTAAGACTGACAAGTCCGTTCGTCCTCTTTTACAAATTCGTGCAACTGAATTAGAATCAATTCGTGATACTTTTGTAAAACATCATGATGCAGTGATTGCCAAATTGATGGCGCTTCCAGATCCACCAGACCTCGAAACTGAAGACCAAATTCGTGCAGCTTTTTTATCGCAGTATTTTCAAACCAAACTAATATGTTCCGAGCTTTTCGACATTTCCAGTTCCCAATCTACTGCTAATACTAGTGCTCTTTCACAAACTAATTCGAATATCCGATTACCAAAAATTGATCTTCCCAAATTCTCAGGTGATGTAAAGAAATTCGCATCGTTCTTAGATTTATTTGATTCTCTTATCCACAACAACCAATCTATGTCAGATGTAGAAAAACTAAAGTGTTTAAAAGCGTCGTTAGAAGGTCCCCCTCTAGGTTTAATTCGTAATTTAAAAATTACTGCCGATAATTATGATATTGCTTACGACCTTATTACCAAGCGATACACCAATCAATGACGTTGTGCCAAAGCCCATTGGGATGCTCTTGAACAGGCCCCAAAATTAAATATGGTTACTGCTGAAACATTGTCTAAACTTATTGATACATTTTTAGAAAATATTTCTGTGATCGGTTTACCTACAGATGAGTGGGACTTCATTATGTTTAATATGTTATATTCTAGATTAACTCCAAAAACCGCACGTCTCTTTGAAATAGAACCTAAATCAACAGAGATCCCCACCTTCACAAGCTTGATTGCATTTTTAGAAACCCAGTTGAACGCCTACAGTAATTTAAATGTTTCTTTAATCGAAATATTTCCGATCGAAAGATCCACCCTTATTTTCAAAAGTTTCCTGTAAAACTCGTTCTTCAACTTTGTTAGTTACTAATTTGTCTAATCAACATTGTATTTTATTCAAACAAAACCATACTATTTACAAATGTGATCAATTTTTAAGTGAAAGTCCTTCAGAAAGGCATCGTTTTTGAAAACAATCGCATCTACGCTTTAATTGTTTGAGTTTCTCTCACGATCTTCTTCGTTCCTGTCGCTCCAAATATACTTGTCGGATTTGCAAATCCAAGACTCATCATACTCTATTGCATTTCGATACACCAATCACAAATTCTACCGACACTTCCCCTAATTTGAACCCGAACCTTCCGTCTTCAAGTCAATCAAGTACCACTAGTTTGTTGAAAAGGGAGTCTTGTTATCCACAGCTGTGGTTGACGCCCTTGATAATAAAGGTAGTAGGCGACCATTAAGAGCTATTTTAGATTGCGGCAGCTAAACTTCTTTTATCACGAGTAAAGCATTAAACACTTTAGGTATAACTCAGTCTCAATGTGCCCTTGAAGTTCATGGTCTCGCCTCTATGAACTCTAAGTTGCAGACTGGAAAAGTTGTCCTATCAATTTGTCCGCATACTAGGGACTTTCCTATTTTTAATTTTGATACTTTAGTCTTAGACAAAATTTGTGATCCTATGCCTGATTTCAAAATCGATCCCAATAAGTGGACCCACTTAACTAATATTTCGCTAGCAAATTTTAAATTTGATCGACCAGGAACGATCGACTTATTAATCGGAGCTGATTTATTTCCTAAACCGTTGCTCTCAGGTAAGATTTCTTGAAATTCAGGTGAACCCGATGCCATAAACACTGCATTTGGTTACGTTGTCATGGGTCCGATTCATGTCAAGAATGCTATTGTCACCTCTTTATTATGCCACACCGTTTCCAAGGTCTCATTAGATACTACTTTGAGAACTTTCTGGGAAATAGAAACGGTTCCTGAAGTCATTCCCCTTAATTCCGATGGTATTTTGTGTGACGATCTTTTCAAAGATAGTTTTTCTCGTAAACTGTCAGGACAATATGTTGTATCGTTACCTTTTCAGGAAATTAATCCTACGTTTCCTGGTATACGAGATCTGGCTTTATATCGTTTTCACTCTCTTGAACGCCGACTGCTCAAGCAACCTGAATTGTATGAACAATATTCTGCCTTTATGCGAAAGTATCTCGACCTAGGTCTCTTGGAGTTGATTTCAGCTGACAACGAAGAGAATGGTAAATATTATATTCCTCACCATTGTGTGGTCAAACCTGATAGTGTTAGTACCAAATTACGTGTAGTTTTTAATGCATCTGCCAAAGTTCCTAACGAGAAATCCCTCAATGATTGTTTGTTTGTTGGACCTAAGCTTCAACAAGACATTGTTGCTATTTTACTAAATTTTCGTATACTCAAGTTTGTTTTGTGCGCAGACATCAAACAAATGTATCGTATGATTTTTCTTTGTCAAGAGCATAGAGATTTTCAACGTATTTGGAGATTTTCTACAGAATATCGTGTTCGGGAGTATCGTCTGAATACTCTATCTTATGGTGTTACTTCTTCTCCATTTCTAGGTCTTCGTACTTTGCATCAACTTGCACTTGACGAAGGACATCGCTTTCCACAAACTGCTAAAATTATTCATACTTGCTCTTATATTGATGATTTTTGTTTTGGCTCGAATGATTTTGTAGAAGTTCAAACGCTTATGCAAGATTTAATTTCTCTTTTGTATCTTGGCGGTTTTGAACTTCGAAAATGGTGTTCAAACGAACCTCTCTTATTATCGAATTTACCTACTTCTTTTATTAATCCCCATAGTCTAAGTTTTGAACCAGATTTGGACAACTCTCTCAAAGTTCTTGAGTTACGCTGGTATTCCCATTCGGACTGTTTTACATTTTGTGTTCAACTGCGAGAAGATCTTCCTTGTACCAAGCGTTGTATGCTTTCGGAATTAGCTCGAATCTGTGATCCTCTGGGATTTCTAGCTTCTATAACATTCTTTACAAAATTTTTAATTCAGCGTCTGTGGTTAGCTGGAACATCTTGGGATGAATGTCCATCTTTTGATATCATTCAAATTTGGGAACAATATATTGGTACCTTCCGGATGAAGACAATCTCCTCAGAATTGGTGGTCGATTAAAGCATGCTCCTTTATCGTACGTTTCAAAATACCCCCTTTTATTACCCCGCAATTCTCCTTTAACGTCTATTCGAAAAGAGCCATAAACTCCGTCACTTCAAAATGCATTCGTTGTTGGAAACAGTCCCCTAAGTCTTTTCACCCGCCTATGGGCGATTTACCTAACTTCCGATTGTCCTCGATTAAAGCTTTTTCTCAGAGTGGTGTTGACTTTGGAGGACCCTTTTACATTACCCCTTCAAGATATCGTGGTGTTCGTACAATCAAAGCCTACATATGTCTCTTTGTTTGTTGTGCCACAAAGGCTTTACATCTTGAGTTACAGATACAACATTTTCAAGGTGTCACAATCATTAATTTTAGTTCTTTATTATTTTCTTAATTTTCTTTCTAAAATATCTACATTCATTCTTTTTTTTTCAAAATGCACCCATGCATTTGGCGGCGGAGAATGTTCGTGATTGAATCCCGATATGCTTTATATATTTTAAATTCAACCGCGCAACGTTGACATTTTCACCTCGTCAAAGTTTTGTACCGAGTGTGTGTAAATTATCGTAGTAGTAAGACAATCACCGCGCGCTACAGTACAACGGTGTGTGAGTGAAGCTACATCGATATTACAACGCCGGCCGGTTAAACTCCGAGAAATGAGTAAAAAGGTAAAATGTCATCCTTTAATTAATTATTATTAATGAATATTACAGTTCACTTCAACTGAAATTTAAAACAAAAGGGAAATTGCTATCGTCCCGAAGAACGACAATGTGTTAGAAAGAAACAAGTATATTCAGTGTATCACCTATTTTCTTTAACAGGATATCATAACATGCGAAAAAAGTATCATATGCTAATACTTGTATTATAACTATAATAATCTACGCTAAGATTTGGATTGTCTATCTCTCTCTAACACACTGATAACGTCATCTGCCTTATGAACTTTCCCTTTGACTATGAGGCGATTATTGTTTTACGTTACATTTATATGAGGATTGAAATCTGTTGTTTTGAATAAAAAATATTTTCTGGACACTAGACATTTATAAAATTAGATTGAAACTAAAGAGAGCGGATATATAAAAATAGAAGAATTACGGGTCTCTATGAAATTGTTTTATTAGGAGCATATGAATTACACTCACTACAAGGCAGACAGAAATTTAAATAAATCACTTCATCACTATCTGTTTGTTTTCGAATGAGGAATCATCTCCTCTACAGTCGTCCACTCATTTAGTCAAGGATTTTAATGGTGATCCTAAAACGATTCGGACTGTTATAAAAAAATGGCTATCGCAGTTTCAAACTGAAAAAGAGACATGCAATATTTCGAGAGGATCAATTTCGTAGAATGAAATTTTGTGAAATATTTATAGAAAAAATACAATTGGATGCAGATAAATCGACTTTTCCCATACCCGGTGCACATAATCCGTCCATTATAAGATATGGATCTAGGAGAAACCTACACAAACACTATAATAGTAGAACTCAGTATCCCCAAAAGTTAAATGTGTGGGCTGGAATATTAGGTGAACAATTGATTGGAACATTTTATATTGTCGGCAATTTAACCGGACAAAAATATTTGAATATGTTGCAAAATCAAATTACACCTGCCCTTATACAATTAGATGTCAGTTTCAATGATATTTGGTACGAACATGACGGTTGTGTATCGCATTATCATTGATTAGCAATTAATTATTTAAACACATTATTTCCCAATACGATAATCTCCACGAATGGTAACATTCGATAGCCTGCTAGATCTCCAGATTTGGCAAAACAGGAGAACAGGGCCAATTCTCTGAATGAACTTATAGGGAACAAATTCTACAAGCTTGTATGGAGGTAACCCCTGAAATACTTCCTATGTTCGTCTAGAATTTTATAACCGTTGGGCTATTGCTTAGGTCAAAACGGTGGCTTATTCGAACATTCGATTTAAAATCATAGAAGCTTAATTAAGAAGTTTTTTTATTTTATATTTTTTTATCACAATATGCCTTTCATTTTAATATGTTTTTATTAGAATTCGATTTATTTTAACATCTTTTTCGAAAGCATTTTTTAATTTGTACTGTGTGTTTACATAGAGAATTCGTTTCTCATTTGAAAACGAATGAAAAAGTGATCGAAAAAAATTGACAAAAAACCCAGCACTGATTGACTTTTCAACGAATCTCAAAAAGGGAAAGTTTTTAACAACTTTCATACCAGCAGTACAATAATTTTTTCAACAACTACATCCGATTAACTATTTTGATATGTTACAACCTCTCAAATTATCATAACTAAATTTTTATTATAATTATTCCATTTACAAAGCGGTAGGTGGAAAGGAATTACCAAACACGAAATCTGGCAACTAACTATCCTACTAAAACAAGTACAAGTAACAAATAAATATCTTATTTGGCTTCTTTCACAAACATGTTTATGATAATCCTGACAATGTGTTAGAATGAAACAATAGTCCAGTCCAATTGTCGCTCAAAATAGGTTGATTAAACATTAACTTTGGTAGTTTGGGATCGATGGAGGTGAATTCTGAGCATAAATTTCAATTTGCGGGTTTCTCCGAATGTCAGCTGAACCCGTCTCGCTAAAAACGCGTTTAATTCAATATCTCAAGAACGGTTACTGTTAGGCACAAAATTGTAGAGACCCTTTATCTTCTAAATTAAATTTACTACCACATAATTTAATGGAATGTATTGTCTCGGCCCTTACTTTGTGGAATCTACTCATATTACTGTTTTAAATGTTTCATTTAAAACAGTAACATAATAATTTAATGTTTATTCATTTCACAATTTGACTGGACTAGTATAAGTATAAATTCAGTGTATAATAAATATCCTCTTTTCTTTACATTATTACAGTTAAAATTTACTAGAATATGATAGATGTTATAATATCCTGTTAAAGAAAAGAGTGATACACTGAAAATACTTGTTTCTTTCTAGCACATTGTCGCTTACGGACCGTGTTAAATTGCATGTGACATAAGAATTATTCCTCGTACTGTATGTACCGGGTTTCCCAATGAGAATGACTCTCGGCTACGTATCAGAAATCTTTTATATTTCAGCTGCGGGAAAAAATTATGACGAAAGTGGACTCGAGAAAAACCTGAAAATTATTTTTAAGTTCGTAAGTCTACCGCTAGAGGGTGTAATTGAATCAAAAACATTTAAAAAGCCTAATTTTACAGAACCTTAATTAAGGGGCATAACAAAAACAATCATCGCATTCTTAAAAAAATACTATGTATATTTGATAGTACAAGTTTTAGTCTATCTACTCAAATAAAGTGTAGGGAGAGTGGGAACTTTGTTATGAACAAACGCCCGTAACTCCGATTCTACTCAACCGATTTCTGCAAACTTAGTCTTTTTGAAAACAGCTCCTATCCACTAACATAATAGTAATAATTGTAACATAACCTAATCAGTAACATGTTCGCTAGAAGGCGCTATTCAATTTGTTTTTGAAATCGAGTTATCTTTAGAAAATATTGAATGAGAGAATGCAGTAATCAGACATTATGAAAGTAAACATACTTACCAACGGAATAGCAAAAACCGCATATCGATATCTTTTCCTCCCTGAAATATCTTTGAAAAATTGTAAATTTTAAGCATTTTCCATTAAATATAATATGGACTACCGACTATGGTACGCGATTGGTAGATATTACTTTTTCGCCCAACCCTATCTAATATGCGAGAAAAGTATTGGTTTACACTAAAAAAATTGGAATTTTGAATTTTGTTTTTGACTTATTTTTTCGTAGTTCAGCAAGAACAACACGAAAAACGATTTTTAGAAAAAAAATTCTGTGTGTATGTCGTCGTCGTCGACCACTTTTCCTAACATGTCCTGTTAGCACGATACATCCTCCGGAGTGCAACAAATATCCAATTTTGTCATTGAATATAGCTCAGGGCATCTCACAGATGAACCCTATTGTTTTTCAGCTTACTAGAGCCAGTACAACGGGTGCTATGGTACTTGAAGTACCACCTTTTTGGAGAATTTTCAGTTTGTTAGTACGATAAAGCCTCCGGAGCGTATAAAAGTGACCAATTTTATGATTGAATATTGCTCAGGACATCTCACAGATGAATCTTATTGTTTTTCAGCTTACTAGAGCCAGTACAACGGGTGCTATGGTGCTTGAAGTGCCACATTTTTGGTAATTTTTGGAGAACTTTCGGGTAGTTAGCACGATACAGCCGCCGGAGAGTATACAATAGACCAATGTTATAATTGAATATTTTTTAGGGTGTCTCACAGATGAACCCTATTGATTTTCAGCTCAATACAGCAAGTACAACGGGTCCTATAAATCCAGATATACTACATTTTAGAAGAAATTTCTTTTTGGTAGCACGATAGAGCCTCAGAAGTGTAGACAAGTGACAGTTTTATGATAGTATATTCTTCAGGGCGTCTCACAGATGCGGAAAAGTTAGTTTTAATCTTTAAAACCATGTTTTTGAATAGTTATGTAAACTACAAGGGATGTAAGTAACCGTTACTAGTCGAGGAAGATTTTCCACCCGAGCGTTAGCGAGTGCTGGCAATAAAGTTCGAGACTATTAAATGTACTTACATCCCTGCAGTATTTATTCTTGGATTTTTATTAATTTAATTCAATACTTTTCGCATGAAATTATGAAGACAGTTCTGACCGGTTTCAAGCTGACAGTTTATTATCAAAAATTGAGCGAAATTGAAATTATTGATTTGTTTGATAGCCAAATGGATATAGAAGAATCAGAAAATATCGTTTTTCTCCGATCGTGAGAAAAGTGACACTATTTTGATCTGTTTTCTATGCGCAAAGCTCAACATTCCAGAATAGTGGGCAGTTGCTAAACAATTAGAAAATAACAGTGCGGTAATATTCTTACCGCACTGCTGCAGCGTGCGATAATGTTACAAATGGATTATTACAATAAAATGAAACAAAGTATGGTTTTAATTTTTATAGGTATTGATAAAGTTGTTATAGAAGAATTAAAAGAAACATCTAATTTATAACGATATTCTTGAACACAAATTAATTGTTGTTAATATTTACATTTATTGTACAGTTTGTACAATTTGTAAATTGTACTGGAGGGCAACGAGAATTTATAGACGTTGAAGCTGCATGGCTAATTGTTTGGTTTATCTCGTTTCGATCATTTTGATTTGAAGTCGAGGCAGGGGTTACCACTTCTATATTTCAATATGAATATAGAGAAACCTATCTAAACTTACTTGATTACATCTTGAATTAAATATTTTTTAATTAATTTTTTAAATTTAAATCAACGATCGAAGAAAAAATAGTATATATAATTCGTGGGAAAAGCATATTCTCAAACTCCTGTGTTACCAGACTCGTTGCTACGCTCCTCGGCTGGTTCTTATCACAGTCGTCTGGGAATATTATGCTTTTCCCACTAATTATACAATATACTATTATCTATCGCTGCTGCCAGAAAAATCGAGGAAGAAGTATGAAACAACGTATCAATACTTCAAGAAATGGTGCCAAACAAAGACTGCCACTGCAGTTTCAGAAAGCGTGCTTTTGACGTAGCTTCACGAAAAATCTGCTGAATTAAAGTCTCCATCAAGCTTATGGTGTAAATGTTCCATGCTGAAGTCTACCCTTTTCATAGAGTATCCTAAGCTTTGAGCATTTTTGAAAAGAAGAAAAGACGGGTATAAACCCAAAAAATATAATGTGTTTGATAGGGAAGATGTTAGCATGGCGCTGCTGATGAAATAAAAAGTTAAAAGTATCTCCTATATTTGTAGTTGGAACTTAATTAATGTAGGGTGTTTCTTAAGTAAATAAGATATACTTTTTATATGGCATAAATTATTACCACCCTAGGGTGGTAAGTTGACTTACAACCCGTCGTCAAGGGCAATCGATACCCTTGTTATGGTAATTGTTACTTACGTCCTTCAAAACAGTGTCAAAGTGGGTTGTTTACAATATAGGAAGGAGTTTTTTTTTCGTTTGTTGGCTTTGGGAGTTGGATCCCATTCAGCCACGAACTAAGTAAATAAGTAATATGACATATATAGGGAGGAGAAAATAGCTATTTGTATAACAAGGGAGGAAAGTGCTACTTTTCCTCCCGAGGATGAAGTTTACTGGCCGATGCGTAGCGGATTGCAGTAATCATTCGAGGGAGGAAAAGGCACTTTACAACCATGTTATACATATGATTTTTCCGCCTCCCTCAAATAACAAGACATTTTCAATAATTTATTTATGAAAATAACAAACAAAATTAATAAATACTACTTATTTTACGAAACTTGGCTGGGCATCGAGGATGGACTTCTAAACTGCTTGGCTGGGCATCGAGGATGGACTTTTATGAATCTTGGCTGGGCATCGAGGATGGACTTCTAAAATGCTTGGTTAGGCATCGGGGGTGTACGTGTACTATGACGTCACTTTTACTTTTTCTCCCTAGGGAGGGAAAGTAAATGTGACGGCATAGTACGTTATCAATGAAATAATTTTGCAATTCCGAGACTAAAGTGGTCACTTTAGTCTCACATGTTAGAAACTATGTTAGACCCAAGGGATATAAAGGGACAGTTAAAAGGCTAAGGGATTTGAAGTACAAATGAAAATGTCCACCCCCGATGCCTAGCCAAGCATTTTGGAAGTCCGTCCTCGATGCCCAGCCAAGATTCATAAAAGTCCATCCTCGATGCCCAGCCAAGCATTTTAGAAGTCCATCCTCGATGCCCAGCGAAGTTTCGTAAAATAACTAGTATTTATTAATTTTATTGTTAGTTTCATAAAAAAATTGTTGAAAATGTCTTGATATTTGAGGGAGGCGGAAAAATCATATGTATAACATGGGAGTAAAGTGCCTATTTCTCCCTCGAATGATTACTGCCCTCCGCTACGCGTCAGGCAGTAAACTTCATCCTCAGGAGGAAAAATAGCACTTTCCTCCCTTGTTAAACAAATAGCTATTATTATACAAAAGTTATATTTCCTTTAAACGTACAATTATTAAATGTGCATTACATGAATGACATGTTCCTTGAACTATTCGGTACAACAGTCGAATTTTCTTGTGTATTTATCCTGCAATGGACACAACATGCTGAGGAAAAGGGATATTACATTATGATAGAATAGTTGGGTAGAGAGGAGGGCAGATGTTTTCGATGTGGAGAAAGGGGACACAAGGTGGCAGGATGTAAGGAGAAGAGAAGTGCTGGCCATGTAAGGCTGATGGTCACATGGCCAGAGACTGTCGGCAGGCTATCCTTTGTAGGGTTTGTGGGGAAAGGGGGCACATGTCAGGGGGAGATAGAGTGTAGTAAGGGAAGGAGGGGAGTACATGAAGGCGATGGAAAAGAGGAGGAAAAAATGTAAGGGACTCTCTGGACCCATCAGAGGGGTCTGGCCAAACAGGAGGAAGGGATGATCAGTGTGCGGGAAGAAGGTAGGTAGGGAGGGATGGAGGGCGATACAGATAAATTTAGGGAAATGCAGGATAGCACATGATATATTAGATGAAGTGATTTTTAGGAGAGAAGTGGTGTGTGGATCTGAGGTAAGTGCTAGATGTGTGAGACAGCCAGATGGATTATGGACGATAGAGGACAGGCAGGAATAAGAATGGTGGGAGAGGGACTGAGGGCGGATGATGTGAGGAATGGATATGAATGGGTGGAAGTGCGAATGGGAGACATGGTGGTGTCCAGTGTGTATATAAGCCCAAATATCAGTCTGGGAGAATATGAGAGAAGCATGACAGAATTGGACGACCACCTGAAGGTGTCAAAATGGAAAAGGAGAATCAAAAGGAGAATGGTGACAGAGAATTTCAAAATACTGCATGGGGGGGGGGGGGGGTGTGACGAAAATCTACAGGCGAGATTCTGGAGGAAGTGGTGGCGTCCAACGGGTTGGCGGTGCTAATTGGTTAATTGATGGACTCCCGCCCACCTTCGTGGGGGGTGACGGGGTTTCGTCATACATGTAACAGTATGTCATAAATGGCTGGGAGAAAGAGTGAGTAGTTGGAGGGTGCTGGAAGATGATGAAAGCTTGAGTTTACACAGTGTGATGATCCCAAAAAGACATTATCCAAAAAATACATTATCAAAAGAAAAAACATTGTTAAATTTGTGTCAATAATAATTTCAATGTGGTTAGCGGGCACCGAACTATGAAGGATAAATAAACATAGCAAAAGCACATCCGCTTTGTAAAACATCATATTCACATGATCAGGAAGGTCAATAGTACGGGCCACTGACTCATTAGTTCTAATACTTCCTATAAATAGAAAGGTTCAACAATTTGAGGAATGATTCATTATTATTATTTAAAATAGTACAAATGTATGTATTGTGTATCTATAATCTGTGTTAGTAGTTTATAATTATATTTATCCCAGTGAGTTTTAAACGATGTTATTTATTCAATCCTAAAGAATGGTTCAGTAGGTAAGTGTTTCTCAAAGATAAATGGTTTTATGGTTAAAGAAGTCTATACGAGGGGCACTTACTAAGTAACCACCACATGGCGACCCTGCGAAACAAATGGTAATGGTAAAATGGATGGCAAAATGTACATCGCCAGTACATGGCGATCCTGCAAACTACATGGTAATGGTAAATGGAAAATGGTAAATATTCCTGCAAACTACATGGTAATGGTAAATGGAAAATGGTAAATATTCCTGCAAACTACATTGTAATGGTAAATGGAAAATGGCAAATATGACTGTGAACAAATGGTAAACGGTAAATAATCCTGCAAATTGGAAGTAATTCAAACGAGTGGAAGTATATGGTCTTTTATCTAAATTTGGGACCCTGGAGAAGCGAAACTATGGGTGGCTCACCTACTAAACAAGAGGTAAAAGAAACTGGTACCGTCAACAATAATTTTATGGTGCAACAAGACAGTTTTGCAACGCATATAATGGTTTTATTGTATATCATAACAGTAGCTTTTATTCTGAAATTCATATGGTCAATATGGAAAACGCATCGAAGAGCGTTGAAAAGAGACATCAACCGAGGCATTGCAGCGAAGCAGACATCAGGAACTTTGACTGTATAAAAATTGTAAGTACGTATGCACTCTATTTTTATGAACGAATGGTAAATCTCATAAATGTCAATATTGTGGGAAGATTTCGAAAATAAGTTAAGGGCAATTTTAGAAGAAATTAATAAACAAGGAAAATGGGTTTTTAAAAAGGAAACTCCTAAAAATCCAGATATTCACATTGAAGTAATTAATAGTGTAATAATTATTTATAATAATTTTGCTAAATTAATAGTTAAAAACTGGAAAAACTTTTAGTACAACAAGAATGTTGTAAAAACTATTCAGATAGGATTAGAGATAAAACTGTCAGGGCATTTCAAGCGATGAATTGTATTATTAAAATACCTACCTCTATAGTTGAGGAAATCGATACGGGAGTATTACAAACAATAAGCAAACAATTGAAAATGGCAACAAGTATGAATGATTTTTTTAATTTTGCGAGTAAGGTTTTACCGACTGAATTCAACGGAGAAACAAGCAAGTTGCAATCATTAGATTTGCTACAAATAAACGCGACAGGTAACGAAGAAAATGCGATTTTACTAATTAAGACACGATTTACTGGAAAAGCTAGAAGTTTGATCACGACGGAAAACTCCATTATAGAAATCAAGAATAGACTAAAATCAGGAATAAGAGGAGACAACCCAAGCCTTCTCTTAGCGAAACTTAATAAAGTACAAAATGGGAAGGACGTAACACAGTACGCGACGGAAATAGAAAAATTAGCAGAGAGACTACAGGCAGCATACGTGTCAGAAGGGATACCAGAATGACTAGCTGAAAAATATACCAAAAAAGTAACGATTAAGGCAGTAACTACGAATGCCACAGCGTACGCAACAAAAACAATCATAGCAGCGGGAAGCTTTGAAACCACGCAAGAAGTATTATCCAAGTTAGTATCAGTAGAAGGCATAGTAAGCCCGCAACAAGTTTTACACATGAAGGATAATAAGAATTTCTTCAGGAACTCAAACTTTGACTTTAGGAACAATCATAGGAGGGGAAACAACAGAGGATTTCACAACGGCAACCCCTCAGGAAGGACATTCAGACAGTATAATCAAGGAAATGGCTACGGCAGATACGCAGATTTCAATAAGGATACGAAATTCAATAGCAACGGCAACTACAACAATCACAATAACAATAATTAAAGAATATGCAAGATAGAAGATAAAATTGAAGAAATGAGCAGACAAATAGCGCAGTTAAAGAAAGAAAACTACGATTTAAGGATGGAAAATATGGAACTCAAAGAAAAAACAGAATTTTTGCAAGGAAATATGACACAGACCCAGAAAACTTTTAAAGAGAAGAATTTGATAATACATGGTATAGAAGAAGGCAACAAAGAAGATGAGGAACAACTAGAAAATAAATTAGAAGATGTAATGAAGAAGGTTAATAATACAGTAGATGTTAATCAGATATTTTGAAATGTAAAAGAATAGGAAATAAAAACAGTAACAAAAATAGGCCAGTACTAATAATGATGAAAGACGTGAATAAGAAAGTAGAAACTTTGGAAGGAACGAATAAATTAAAAGGAACAAAGATGTATGTGTTAGAAAGTGAGAGAGGAGATAGAAAGGGGTCTTGGACATGAGGTAGATGCATTGTACGGGGTGATACAGAGCTGTAGAAGAGAGGGAAAGAGGGGTAATAACCGTGAGAGGAGGGCTAATTACTGGTGGAATGATGACATAGAGGAGCTGTGAAGGGAGTGTACGAAAGAACGAAGGCAGATGCTGAGGGGAAGAGGATGGGTAAAGGGAAAAGGTGGTTACAAGGAGAAGAAGAACAAGATTATAGGTAAATTGTTCACATGGATAGAAAGAGAAGTGGAGAGAAGGATTCGGGAAGTCGAGGAAACTAGGGGGTAGGGAAAAGTAGGGGATCAGTAGAGAAATGGGAAGTAGAGTAGGGGCGAGAAGGAAAGCCCCAGGGATAGACGGTCTGAGAGGTGATGAGGTGACAATGGGTAGTACTTATGGAAACTATTCAACAGGTTGCTGAGGGAAGAAGAATTTCCAGAAAGACGGAAGGTGGCCAGGGTGATACTGGTAAGGAGAGCGGGTAAAGAGGGTCAGTAAACGGGCGGTGTTGAACGCGTTGCTGAGGCTTGGGGTAGGCAGTGGCTGATCAGCCTAGTAGAGGACTACCGGACAGGGCGGGTGATAGTAGACTCTAGAGGAAGGAGGTATGAGATGGAGGCTGGAGTGCCCCAGGGCTCGGTTCTGGGACCGAAGCTCTGGAAATGTGTGTTTGATGAGGTTTGCGGGATAGTATGTGAAAAGGGGTGTGAGATTACAGTGTATGCGGACGACGTGTGGCTGATATGCACGGTGAAGGGTGAGGCTGAGATAGAAAGAAAGCCGGAGAGGATGTCTAGGAAGATTGTGGAGAAGATTGAACGGTGCGGACTGGAAGTGGCGGAAGAAAATACAGTGGGACTGCTAGTGAAGGGACGGAGCAACACGAGGGAAATGGGGGTGATGCTGAAGGGTAGGAGAATTCGTATGGAGGAGTGAAATACCTAGGAGTGTGCCTGGACAGCCAACTGTCGTTCAGGACTCATATGGTAAAGCCGGTACTGAAGGCGAAAGTAAGTGTAGCATGGCTGGGGAAATTGATGTGTAATGTGAAAGGGCCGGGAGAATGGAAGAGGAGGGTGATTGGGAGGACGGTAGAGCAGACTATGTTGTACGGTACGGAAGTATGGGATGAAAGAGCGGGTGTGAATGCGAGGGTTAGGCCACTACTGCGGGTGCAGAGAGGGATACTCCTGAGGGAGGTGCCAGAGTACAGGACAGTGGGTGGACTGGCAATAGCGGTGCTTTCAAGGTCATACCTATTGGACGTGATGGCTAGAGCCAGGAACAAACGCTGGATTCGTGCGATCAGAGAGGAAGTACAGGAATGGATGGAAGAGAAAATGGAAAGAAGGGGACAGGAGTATGAGGGCGCGCTAATTGGAGCGATTGGGAGTAGGAGAGATTTGATGGACCAGAAGTTTGGGAATGTGAACTATTTCTTGACACACGTGCTTACTGGACTTGGGTCGAGGGCTCGGTTCTAGGACCGAAGGGTACCTTCACAAGATTGGGAAAAGAGATTCTAGAGTGTGCGAGATGTGTGAAGTGGAGGATGATGTGAGGCATCTGTTTAGGTGCTGGAAGAATGAGGAAATGTTAAAAAAGTTGGAAAAGAAACTAGGGGAGGCGGTGTATTGGGAAATCATGGTGGAGATAATGCTGAGGAGAAGGAGGAATGGGTGGAGGTAAATAGTGTAGTGGAGAACATGATTAGGGGGGAGGGCTTGATATGGTATGAGCGGTAGGAGTGATAGAAAGGAGAATATGATGGAGTGATCGGAGAGTGTGTGAGGGATAGCCCCTCCATCTCGAAGTATCTAGGATAGTGATTCCGAGGCGGGGGTAACGGCGAGTGGAGGTGGGTTTGGTTGGTAGGCATCCCCTTGGGATGAGTCCAATACTATTTCCCATCTCAGCCAGAAAAAAAATGGGCACAACTGCCGTTAATGTACCTGGTCGCAAATCGGGTGTGATTTGCTGTTACTGCCACACGTTCTAAGCAATTTATTAGCTATTTTTATCCTGTGTGATACCGATTCATCAACATACCCTTCAGCAACCGTTGATGACTTCCAATCGCAGTGTTTTTTTAGTGTCATCAAGTCTCCTCCAGATTCAACTAAAAGTGTAGCAGACGATCTTCGAAATAGATGACCTGTATATGAGTTAGTATTTTCAAGTTAAAGAAAATTAGGTACTGTTTTAGGTACCTCATAAAACTGATTTTTACCCACAACCTTATTGATAGATTTTCCATTGCGATCTGCATAAAACAGGCGGCGATCCTTGGCTCATGCTGAACGAAGGGCTATGTACATTAGGTAAAATTTAATATATTCTTCAATAATCACAAATCTCCTGTTTACGACATTTTTGGTTTGTATATGTTTCATAATAATAACGTTCCTGAATCTTCAACATCATCTAATGTTACCTGGCCGTTTTCACAAGTTCGACAAGCTTCTGCAATCCCAAATTTGAGAACTTACTCGTAAAACCCGCAGCTTTCTTGGGCGTGTAACCTTTCTCATTTTGTTTTAGCAATGTAATTAGTTTGAAATATTTTGAAAAGTCCACATTATTATTGGATTGTAACATAGATACTTTTAATCATTGAATAATTCTACCACACAGTTGATGGCTTTTGTTGTCCCAGTTTCGAAAAATAAGCCAATAATACTATATCCGAGAAAGACCAGCTTGTCTTTTTCATTTTCCATTCCATAAATATTGAATAATTAGTTTCGTAAATTTTCCGCGATTTAGCATGCAATAATTTTGGTGACGCTACTTTCGCTGTTTCTACTAACTCCGGCGCAGTCAAAGAAGACTCGGAATCAGGCATTTTTTAACTTTATAATATTCAAAATATTTACTAAGCAACCACTAAGTTCACAATTTTTAAATCTAATCACAGAATTAAATTGACAGATATTTGATTACTTTAAAGGTTTCCGAAGCGACGTAGGTTTAATTGTCGCTATAAGTACAATAGCCTACCAGCTTAAAACTTCAAATTTTACATCGATACTTTTATGAGTTTAATATATTGTAATATTTTTTCAATATTAAATCGTTGTTTTTCCAGTAACAGAAAAAAATAGTGTGTTATACACGGGAAGAATATTAGATTTTAGCACTCGCTCTTTCGTCCCCCTTTGCTCCACCTTGGAAGACAATACAAACTCGAGCTAAAATCTAATACGTTATTTCTTTTTATAATAAATAACTATTATTTGTGTTAAGCATGTGTGTGAGGGTGTGTGTGCGTGTGTGTGAGAGTGTGTGTGTGTGTGTGTGTGTGTGTATGTGTGCCTGTGTCCCTATATTAGTGGCAATTTGTGCGTGCATAGGCAGTATTAGTGGCGTACGTGTCTTTTGTGGCATACGTGCACACGTATGCCACAATTTTCAATGCCATTTTAGTATTCTATAGCTCAAGCTGATTCGATTGGTACCTAATTTGTAATTTTTGTGCATATGTCACCACAAGTGACGATTGAGTTTGTTCAGATTCTGCTATATTTATGGATACTGCAAAGTTGCTGCGTTGAGCGCCATCTAGTGGGGTGTTAATTTTCCGGTTTGCTCTTATTAGTGGCAACTATGGATATTCGGCGTGCTCGTTGATTACATCTTACTTAAATTTGGCAATATTAAGAAAACAATTCCAAATTACTCGATTGCGCACACTTTTACGTTAAGTATATATGGTAATATTAGTGACAACTATGATGTAACACCGTATTTACTATCTTTCACGGATTTTAGATACCGTCCACTTAGATGTCGTCGTGACGTCGTCATTGCGCATTTGAAATAACTACAGTGACACAATAACAAAATATGGATATAGAATTGTTCAATAATAATTGCATTATATTGGGAACAAAATATAGCCTAAAAAATATGTCATTAAAAAAATTGCCGCATTTAATTTTCTATGATTCGTTAAACATATATTTTAATTTTTTATAATTATAATATTCTAAATTTTTTTGTGAATGTTACTTTTTAGTATTTCACCTATTATGAACACCTGTCTATCATCGGATATTCAAAGGTATTATTATCATATCACATTATATGGTCATATTCAAGCGAAAATTTTCCTGTATTAGTAGTTGATATAGATATTTCATGATGATCTGAAATGAGAGGTCTATCATTGTCTAGACCACTGTCTACCTATTATTAACGATACCAATAATAAGGGTTGTTAAGGTTAGGTGCAAACGTTTAATTGCTTATCAAGTGGATCTCTCTTCCCATCTTGTACACCCTAGGTCGAAACACGAGTATGATGTTGACTGAAAGCTCTCTCATTAGCAAGTGACAGCTGTCTAGTACTAGAAACCATTCCTGAGCTGTCGCTATATACAACACATTTTCCGCTTCTTCCATTTTTTCATGTGAGAGGTTATGTATTTAACAAAATTCGAATTTTTGTTTCTAGTAATCACACAATAACCCAAGTTACCCTACCGTTCTAGTAGGGTTAAATGGTATTAACTCGTTCCATAACCTATTCAACTTTTCGAAAGAGGATAGTTCCATCGGATCAAGTAAACGAACGCAAAATTATAAAAGTCTGATGTAGATCACTAACCCGATCAAGTTTCCGTGAATACCTATAAAGTAATTATACTCGTATGTCTACGCTAACATATATCACGTAGATATTGGTTTTCTGTTTTTTGTCTAGTGATGGCTTTACTTCTTAATTCTGTCATCAGTAGTTGGTGAACATATTTATTCAATGATAATCTGAGGTGAAAGGTATGTCAGATATCCATTAGTAACTGAACAACTATCAACGTATCACTAACGAGACCCAGAATCAGGATTGTTCAGGATAGATGCAGACGCCTATAATCTTATTACTTTTCCGCCCAACCTATCTATATGCGAGAAAAGTATTGGTTTACCCCAAAAAAAGTTGGAATTTTGAAAAATTTTTCCAGTTATTTTTACGTTTTCCATCAATAACAACACGAAAAAACGGTTTTTGGAAAAAAAAATCCTGTGTGTATGTCGTCGTCGTCGTCGTTGTCGTCGGCCACTTTTCCTTACATGTCTTGTTAGCACGATGCAGCCTCCAGAGTGCAACAAGTCAGCAATTTTATGATTGAATATTGTTAAGGACATGTCACAGATCAACCCTATTGATTTTCAGCTCACCAGAGCCAGTACAACGGGTGCTATGGCACTTGAAGTACGACATTTTGTCATTTTCTTATAAATTTCAGTTTGTTAGCACGATACAGCCTCCGGAGTTCAACAAGTCAACAATTTTATGATTGAATATCATTCAGGACATCTCACTGATGAACCCTATTGATTTTCAGCTTGCCAGAGCCAATACAACAGGTGCTACAGAACTTTAAGTACGATATTTTTGTCATTTTTGGAGAAGATTAAGTTTGTTAGCCTGATACAGCCTTCGCAGTTCATCAAGTCACCAATTTTTTGATTGAATATTATTCAGGACACATCACAGATGAACCCTATTGATTTTCATCTCACCCAGAGCCGGTACAACAGGTGCTATAGTACTTTAAGTACGACATTTTTGTCATTTTTGGAGAAATTTAAGATTGTTAGCACGATACAGCCTCCGGAGTATATACAAGTGACCACTTTTATGATTGGATATTATTCAGAGCGTCTCAAAGATGAATGCTATCGATATTCACCTCACTAAAGCCAGTACACCGGGTTCTATGGTACTTCAAGTACCAAATTTTTGTCATTTTTGGAGAATTTTCAGTTTGTGAGCACGATACAGCCTCCAGAGAGTATAAGATTGATCAATTTTATGATTGAATATTGTTCAAGGTGTCTCACAGATGTACCCTATTGATTTTCAGTTGACTAGAGCGAGTACAGCGGGTCCTATAAATCCAGATATACTAAATTTTTGGTTATTTTTGGACCAATTTCGGTTTGTTAGCACGATACATCCCCCGAAGTGTGTACAAGTAACAATTTTATGATAGAATATTTTTCAGGCCCACAGATGCGGAAAAGTTAGTTTTATTCTTTAAAACCGTTTATTTTTGTGTATAAATTGGTTTACTTCATTTATTTTTACAGTTTAACGACCATAAAAATTATTAAGATTATCGCAAATTCTTTTGGCCTAATTATGATAGCTCACTCCGTATGTACCCAGCAAACACACAAAGACCGGCAAAGCATTGGGCCAATGAATTTTTCGATGGCATAATGATGGCCAAATTTATAGATCATTGAAAAATCGCTATTAATTCGCTGCTTAAATGTCAGTTGGAGATACACCATTGGGCCAATAATTATTTTACGCTGTGTAAAGTTATTGCAGACAATGCACCATTTTTTTTGGGATGGGCCAATGCCCATTTTAAACCGCTTAAAATACAGCGCCGTAATATTGATGGGCCAAAACACGTTCTAAAACACTTAAAATACAACTTGTAAAATACGTATTTTTTTTGTAAGTTAAGCACTACTGGTCTGTAAGCTGTAAAATATGCTCTTGAATAGCGCTGCTTACCCAACAGTTAACAAGTGGCAACTGACAGATGACAATTGTTCTTGTAGCGAGCTTTGTAAAGTATCAGTGTGGTTGGATTTTGTCTCAGACAAAAGTGGATGTTTTATTTTCGTGAATTTATCACGAACATAAATGAAATATGGAAAGTAGCAATAAGTAAGTACCCCTTTAGAAGTATTTCATTGTTGTAATTCCTACAAGCCAATTTAACCTAACTTTCTAACATTCCCTCCTTTTTCCTTGATTGTATTTTATCACTTTTTTGTGGATTGTGGAAAATGTTTATATTTAAAAGAAAAAGTAAAAGTGCTGAAAATAGAAGTGTTAGAAAACGAGTGCAGCAAATATTACAAACTACCTCTGAAGCTAATAAACAAAGTGTTAGACATATAAACTTCTCTGCTGTTAGAGAAACAAATATATCGAAATTAAGTACACTGGCCGGTAGTGTTTCTCATATGCCAGTACCAGTATTAACTGAATCTGATTTAACTTCTAATCCATCATATTCAACAGAAATCCCTGATATTAGATTACCTACATCTAACACTTTCAATACAATTATTGAATCTGATACTTCTATTAACAGATTATATATAGTTGGAAGCAGTAGTACAAGTAGACATAATCAGGATTCTACACAAAAAAATTTAGATAGCAATAAAAACTTCCTTAAAAAATGGATAATTTCAAATAATATTTCACAAGTTGCTGTAAACCAGTTGTTGAAATGGTTTAAGACAGGACCTGCTTTAAGAGATTTACCAAGTGATGCTAGAACTTTGTTAGGTACTCCTAGATCAGTAGGCCTAACTGATATGGATTCTGGGCATTTTTATTATTTTGGTTTATCTAACACTATTTTAAATATAATTAGAAATGACAAGTTTAATCAGTCCGATTATTATCTACAGTTTAATGTAGATGGTTTACCTCTACATAAAAGCACTAGGCTACAATTTTGGCCTATACTTTGTAAAATTAATAGTTTTATTTTCCCTGTAGCAATCTACTGTGGTACTAAAAAGCCAAACTTAGAAAAATTATTTTATGAATTTGTAATTGAAGTAAAAAACCTTCAAGAAAATGGTATAAATGTGAGGAACAAACAGTTTAATATGCATGTACATTCTTTTTGCTGTGACACTCCTGCGAGAGCTTTTATAAAAAATATTCGAGCACATAATAGCACATTTGGTTGTGACAAGTGCTGTGTAAAAGGTATAACAATAGAAAGAACAATGACATTTACAGATTTAAAGGCGTCAGTTAGACAAGATACTCATTTTAAAAACATTGAATATATAAAACACCAGAAAGGAAAATCTCCACTCGCTGATATAAACATTGACATGATACAGCAATTTCCAGCAGACTACATGCATTCTGTATGCCTGGGAGTTGTGAGAAAAATACTATTTTATTGGAGAGACAATGGCCGCAATATGGGTGTAAAAAAATCAGATATTTTTGAAATGAATTCAAAACTTTTAGGCTTAAAAAAAATTTGGCCGTCTGATTTTAATAGGCATCCTCGATCCCTAGCAGATTTAGAGCACTGGAAGGCTACAGAGTATCGCCAGTTTTTGTTATATGTGGGACCATTAGTGATAAAAGATAGTTTACCTCAAAAATTATACCAACATTTTATGTTATTATGTACTGGTATATCGATATTACTTAATGATGTTATTAACCAAAGTTTTAATGATTATGCCAATAAATTATTAATTGCTTATGGGAATAAGTTTATAACATATAATACACACTCCTTAATACATATATCTGAAGATGCCAAAAAGTTCAAATCTCTCAATAATATTAATTGCTTTTGGGCAGAAAATTATTTATTTACGTTGAAAAAAATGTTACGAAAAAGTAATCAACCGCTACAGCAAGTTTGTAAAAGGATTTGTGAAATCAACAAATTGAGACTGAATTCAATGCTGAATAATGAAATAAAAAAAACTGTACAAATTGGTAGAACTGTTATGATATATGATTCAGATTATAGTCTTCAGTATTGCTGTAGACAAGTTTCATATAACAATATGAAGTTGTCTTCAAGTGATCGTGATAACTGTGTACTATTACAAAATCAAACAATTGTTAAAATATCATATTTTGGATTTAGCGAAACATGGAAAATAGTTGGACATATATTAGATATAGTTTCACCACTTCATGATTATCCTACAGATTCTTCTTTACTTAAACATTTTTGTGTGACTTTAAAGGATACAAAAGTTTGTGTCGATATTACTGATGTAGTTTGTAAAGGAATATTATATCCTGATAATGATTATTTTAAATTTGTACCATTAATCCACTCTAACATTTAATTTATGAACTTTAATATATATGTTAGATTTTAGTGTAAATAAAATAGAACCAACTTTTGCCATGCTTTTTTTAAATAACTTATGTAATTTTAAATTTCTAGATATTTTATAGTTGAATTTCCTGATGAGGAGGCAGAGGACGGAACATTCCCATGTGGAATAATTTCTAGCAAGTGGGTAGTAAAGGAGGACGAACACAATATTTTCTGCTTATGGCCTAATTATAAAAACGATTCTACTAGAATTAAAGCCTTAAAGAACCATACTTGTGTAGGTCCTGAAAATAGTTCATATTGTAGAATCCATATAAAATATGAATCAGGTAATAACTGAATTATTTTATAGACACTAGGTACACTAATTTTATAAATAAGAAAGTGGTAAATGTACTTATATATTTTTAAACGTACAACTTTTATTCTGTTGTTCCAATATTAGCATTTGTTCCGAAAAAATTTCATGTGTTACACAAAATTAGGCATCTCTTATCTGGTCGCATAAATAGCTATTTGAACTTACTCTCCATTATTATCATAACAAAAAATACCTAACACAATATTAATTTGTAGAAAATTATGAAAAGGCACGAAAAAAACTTGGTGAAATTGAGTACACTTCAGATGTGTATACTACTGAAGATGAATTGAATAAAAAACGTAGACAGAAGCCAGTTCACTTATCACAATACGTATCTGGTTCATCCTCAGACGAACATGCAGAATTGCCAAAAATTCATCCCAAAAACCAAAAGCCTTTGGCAAGTGTCAGATATACTCCGGCTTCTGTAGAGGCTGCAACATATTTTGTTCCAACTTCAAATGTAACAGATAAAGCAAATGAAAAACAACCAGTTCCTCATGTTCCCATCTTACATTTACGACAGATAAAGTAGTAACAGGTAAGGTAAATTATTATTATTATTTACATAGTTTTGTTTAATTTTTACAGGGTAGCACAAGATTTTGATTTTAAAATATTTCTATGTTCAGAAAGTGGTGACTACACCAAACATATTTTTTTAAAATGAATTCCATTGCTTTTTGACCGTGGCCATATTTGACTACAAATTAATTTTTAATTTGCAACCTAAATCCCTAAATCAAATTTAGGAACCCAAGCCAAATACCACCATTCACTAACTTATAATCACAAAGAAATTTCTACAGCAACTGCATCCAAAATTTATATGTAACTGTATCTGTCTGCCGGTCCTGGAACATGGACATCCTTTATTATTAAATGTGAGAAATTAAGTAAAATATAATGTCGAAGTAGAAGAAGTGCATGGTGAACAATTACCAAAATCAGACATCTTTTACATAACCCTTCTAACCTCTTACTATATCCCTTAAACAATATCATTCCCATATCTCGAAAGACTCCAAAAACTCACTGCAAAATTCATCAAAAGACCTCACAATTCACAATCTCAATATTTTACAACCTCTTGTCATGATCATATCACCAGATAATTTTTAAAGATTCTCGTTTCCAAATAAAACTTTATGGGACTGCCTTGAGGAACTGACCAAGTTAGAAGAACAGTTGTTAGCAAGAAATAGTATGTGCTGTGTGTTACTCCTTTGCTCTTTTTACATTCCATATTCTGAATAGGCAAACTAGTAGAAACCCTCCTTATAATTTTAATTCACTTGAGTATATGTGGGTACACAGCTGCTTAAACTGTTTGAAAATAGATTTTACACCTAGTAAACTGTTTCAACCAGCATTATTGTTTATAATATTATTCTTTCAATAAGATATTTAAATTGTGAATAATAATCTTACATTGTATAATTTTTCACAGGACAGAGGACTTTGGCCAATGGCCTTTTCAGTGTAAACTTAAAAAAGGATATTTTTTATTTATTTTTCAATGCTTTTTCTTAAACTCTGTGATTTACTCTCTTAATTTATAATCAAGGAAATAATATACTCCATAATTTCAGATGTAATGAAGCAGATACTAACTAAAGTTGAAAAAAATAATGAGAAAATGGACTATCTAATAAATATTCTCCAACAACTTCATCCAACTGATATGGTAATACATGCAGATATCAATATATTTCCACTATCCACAGAAGAAGAGCTGGTGCAACTGGAACAGAAATTAAACGATGTTGAAGAATTTACCAAAATAGTAAGTAACATTCAAAGGGTAGAGATATTTGCGGTGAGGGGGATATGAAACCTCCATGTGAAAAACTGGTTCGTTTTCAAGAAAATATCATATAATGTATCTGGTACTTAATATTTTTAGATCTAATTTGTGACTACTAACAAAGATATCATTTTCAGGTTAGTATGTTAAAACTGATAGGTGGTAAAGATGGAGGAGATACAACGAGGAGAATTTTGGTGAAAATGTTCAGCCATGTCTTGGCTAGAAAACTCAATTAGACAGGAAGAAATGAAAAACCAGCTTTAAGAAAGTTTGAGAATGTGGTGAAATTAATATTAGGTATAATATTTATTTTTTATTTTACTTTCTGTGGTTCATGCATATTCAAATTTTAGAGTGTGTTTGGAAAAATCCTTTATGCAGTGGCTTCACTCAGAGAGACATTGAAAAGCAAATACAGTTATGGTTAAGAGGTTCTATAGACAGGCATGGGGGAAGGTCCGAAAGAAGAAAATGATATTTTCTGTTTATTTTATTTGGCACAAAGTTATTGGTTATTAATTATAAATTACCTACCTTTTATCATCATTATTATCGCATACACTAAAATGTTTTTAAATGGGATACCCTGTAGTATTATTAAATTTTTGTAATGATTTTTTTCCTGATTTCAAAAATGTACCATATGATACAAGTATTGTAAATCCTATAAAACATAAAAGTAGTCATTTTCTGTCTTTAACTAATACATTTGATGTTTAATGAGGTAAACAAGTGAAGTATGGTATATTTTTTAAATCAGGAGAAAAGGTGGTTTCAAAAATTTAACAATATACAGGGTATCCTATTTAAAAAAAAATACTATTGTATGTTGTACTCTGAGAAGTCTGCATACCGCTGTGTTTTTTATGCCATGTTAGCAAAATTCAGTTTAGCCACACACATTATATCTAACTTTTTTTGTATATACAATAACAATGATGATAAAGGGTGGTAATTTATAATGAATAACCCTGTAGTTATTAGATTTGTTTGTTTTTAAGAATTGACTACTGGACTGTTAAAAGGGTCTTCTAAAATCTATCGGGCCAGCCGTCTAATCCCATTTACTCTTGCAGTAGTAGGCGAACTGTGAAACATTATCTCACAAATGAGGTGAGGTGGTGGGCTTGGTAGTTTTTAGAAGGCCCTAGTGTTAATCATTTGGTTTTATATTATATATGTCTCGGTTTTTATTTATGAAGTATATTTATGTTTTGTTTATTGTTTTGTAAATAAATGTTATGTGTATTATTGAAAAATAAAAAAGGCTGAAGACTACAAACCTGTTGACTATATACCTTATTTCTTTAATGTCTATGGACGCAATTATTATTATTTGGCAAAATGTGAAAATATATAATAATTTTTCTACATATTTGAGAAAGAAATTATTAAATGACGTGCTGCTTAGACTGTTACATTATCAACCTCAGGTGCTGCACACCATTAGATAATTGGGTTTCTTAAATATTGTGCAAGAAAATAAAAAAAAAATTATTTCCAATTTTTGGAGGAGGCGAGGCAAAGCCTGGCCTTAAAACAATGTAAAACCAACATCTTTTATGGCGTACGTTCTGCGCAATGCTGGTGATGGATTAATAACACCAAAAACACGCTAAAATAACGCTGTGAAAGATGCATGATTGGCCAACGCTTTAAAAGCGCTTTGCCCCGGCGCGTTTTTTGCGCTTTGCCATTTATGTTTTGTCAGCACTTTGCCATTGCTTTTGAGTTGGCTGCTTAGCATCTTTTTTTCAATGTACCATTGTTCTGTGTTTGCTGGGTAGGTAGGGTGTCCCAATATTTTAGGCTGTAGCTTACGAGGTTCATTTGGAAATTGGGTAATCTTTTTGGGACCTACAGTAATTCCATCTGAGGTATATAGGGTATCTGTGACGTCATCACAGAAGCAGGAACGTCATCGCAATGAAGAAAATTAAGATATTTGAAATGGCAGCAAGATGGCGCACCCCCACATAATAGCGGCATTTTAGTAAATTATCCTCATGCTAGATTTCCAATCGAATGGATTGGAACTCATAGACCCTTTCGATGGCCTTCACGATCGTCGGTCCTATCACCCCTTTTAAAAGATCTTGTTTATAAAGGAAAACCTGTATACACCAGCGATTTAAGAAATGAAGTTAGACCCGCTGGTAATAACCTTACGCAAGAGATGATACCTGCGGAATGTACACGTAAACTACTTAGAAGGTTCGATGCTTGTGTTATTGCAGACGGAGGCCATTTTGAACATCTTTTATAAAATCACTGTAAAGTCGAAATGTTCTGATTATTGTTACAAATGAAAATTAATCTGGAAAATTTGGTATAATTATCCACTTGAGTACCCTCACTGTGATCACCGTTGAATTTTAAATACAAAACCCTTCCATTTGAGCTAAGTTTCATCCCCCCTTCCATTGAATTTTTCTCATCGCGATGACGTCCCTCCTTCTGTGATGACCTTGCGGTTCATTCTATTTAAACCCGGTCACTCAATTTGAGGTCTCTTCAGCCATTAATTCATTGAAAAATTCTGATTGTCTTGATATTCATGAACTCAATAGCTGCATCTTGAAGGAGACCAATTCTATTGCTGCAAAACCTTTGACGGAACTCATAAATCTTATTTTCAACACCGGTATTTATCCCGATATTTTCAAACTATCCAAAGTGCTTCCTCTTTTTAAAAAAGGCGATGCTTCCGTAATCGATAATTATCACCCTATCAGTATTATTTCAATATTCAGTAAAGTCATTGAAAAATTAATAAAAAAACAGCTGTATGACTATTTTGATTCAAACGAATTCTTCAGTAGCTCCCAATTTGGCTTTAGAAATTCCCGCTCAACCACCCAGGCAGTTCTTAATGTTGTGAGTGGCGTAGTGGAAGAACTTGAACGTGGTAACCGTACGGCCATAATGCTGTGTGATCTTTCAAGGGCATATGACTGCGTTTCTCACGACATTCTCTTAGAAAAATTGAATTATGATGGAGTTAGGGGAATTCCGTTGAAGCTTATTTATATTGTTATTAACAACAGTATGAGTTAAATTTGAATATTTTCATTAAAGAAATCCTTGAAAAGGCACATAACTTTAGAAGAGGGGATTAACAGTGGAGAAGGGTAGGTAATTCATTGTGTTGTTGATACATATAAAAATAATATTTAATAACAACCGCTTTTTAAAGATGATGTTTTCTACATGAAAAGAATATTGGTGAAATATAAAAATACCCCAAGTACGCCCTATATATTAATATCAGTAAGATAATAAACAATTTCTTTTTCTGGGTGTCTTCTTTTCTCTTTGCAGATACACAATTATTTATTTCGATAATAAGGCATTTGTGGAAACCTATTTCGTTATTATGCGTGTGTCAATTCCGTCATACCAATTATAGTATATTTGTGGTAGCTATTCTGGCGGGAAAATAAACGAATAACTTTTGTTTTCATGTATTACATTTGAATATTTTAGTAGAAGATTATATATTAAAAACCAACAATTTTCACCTTTTATCTATATACTTTTAAAAAATCATTTTCTTGATAATAATGTTACATTTTCAATAAATTTATTTTTTCAATATCTTAATATAGCTTTAACGTTTTATTAGTTACACTTAATCTAGACCAATATTTGCATAACTTATTCATCCTCCAAAACTTAATGCTGTATACGCTTTCACGTTCATAATTTCAATCGATTTATTTTGATCTTTTAAATAATTTTTCTATTGTCACTAGCTTTCATAAGATCTTTGTTGATAAAGATAAAAATTTAATAAACTAAATTTTTCTCAAATTGACTCCTTTTATAAATCCTAATACGTTACGCCCTTGTCCAAGTGTAAAAACAATCCTACACTCGTTTACTTCAGGAATATTTTATTAGCTGAAAAATAATGTATTGAGTTATATTTTATCCCCTATTTTAGGGATTCATTCATTGTACAATGGGTTGTGTGTGCTTTTTATTATTATTTTAATTAAATAGTGACTGTGTTTCAAGCACTATATTTTAATTCATTTTATGTATCTTCTAATTTGTGAGGATTTGGAGTATACCCTGACTATGGGGCACTGATGATGGTTTATCATTGAACCGAAAGCGCCCTGCTTATAATAAATTCTTGTACCAAAATACAAAATTTGGTTTCTTTTCGATAATTGTCTTTCTCTGGTACATTCAGCTGACTTCACTCATTTATTTCTAAAAACGTTCTTTTTCATTTTTTTCCCTGGCCAATATTTTCACATCGTTAAAGTTAAAACTATGTCCAGTATTTTTACAATGATTTGATAATGCTGTGACATCGGTTTTTTCATATTTGTGTGCTTGAATTCTTTTTTGAAGGTATTGTTTACTTTCATCAACATAGATGCAATTGCAGTCATTGCATGGAATTTGATAGACTCATGGGAATTTGTTAAATTTATACGAACTCAAAATGTCTCTAAAAATCACGTATTAATTTCACATCATTATATACGAATGTAGACACAAAACTAGTTTCGAAAATAATAGAAGAAAAATGGGATCAACTCAAAACATACACTAATAACTTATATTTAAATGAGTTTCTCAGTGGTGCTGAATTGTGTTTATCCTCAACATATTTGCAATTTGAGAACAATTTTTATTCTCAAATATTTGGAATAGCAATGGGCTGTCCCATGACCGCAACGGTTGCCAACCTTATATGGAATGCGTGGAGGAAGAGGTTATTCAATCACTTAGTTTTCAACCAGTATTTTTTAAAAGATATGTAGATGACATAATAACTTGTGTACCGAAGGACAAAGTAAATGAAATATTAGATACATTTAATACCTATTGTTCGAGATTAAAATTTACCGTTGAAATAGAAACAGAAAATACAAGTTATTACTCTAATGCTCCACTGAGCTATAAAAAAAATGTTATTAAAAATTTAACTGATGACAGAGCAGTTAAATTGTCGCATCCTAAATTGAGAAAAGAAAATTTAAACAAAATTCGCAAAAAACTGTTAGAAAATAATTATCCGTTAACTTTTATTAATAAACATATTAAGAAGAGAGTTCATGCTATTTTCAATTCTAGTCAACAAATAAATCAACAAGAGATATACATGCCAGTACCATATGTTCATGGACTATCAGAAAAAATTAATAAATGTGTAAAAAAACAAAAATTTTCAGTGTCTCATAAACTAAAAAACACGAACCAACAATTCTTTTCAAAAATGAAACCAAAAATTCCCATAAACAAGCAAACGCACACAGTCTATCAAATTCCATGCAATGACTGCAATTGCACATATATAGGTCAAAGTAAACAATACCTTCAAAAAAGAATTCAAGCACACAAATTTGCAGAAACCGATGTCACAGCATTATCAAATCATTGTAAAAATACTGGACATAGTTTTAACTTTAACGATGTGAAAATATTGGTCAGGGAAGAAAATGAAAAAGTTAAAACGTTTTTAGTAATGATTAACATTAAACAAGATCCTAATAGCATAAATAATAGAAGCGATATTAGTAATTTGAACATTATCTATGATGGTATTTTGAGAGAATGATATTAGCTCTGATCTCTTGCACTTTGCTATAAAATTAAACATTAAAATAATAATTTGTCCGTACTAACGATAAAGGATAAAAAGGAAAAATATTAATTACGATAAAAAAATAACAACTAATCTGTAGAGAAACCAATTTGTATTAAGTGCAATGTCCAAACAATTAGTAATAAATATGTACCTGTTCAGAAAATGTTTTATGTCTTTCATGTGATATCTGAAATAATGAAAGAAAGGTGATAATTTATATTGTTTTCGTGTAATTTGATTTTATAAATATTGTCATAATTTTAACTTATACATGTAATAATTTTAGATTATTTAATTAACCAGAAGATGACTTCATAAGTCGAAACGTACGTCGTTAATAAATGTTTTTTAAGTATATTTGACCTTTAATCCAAGAAAGTAACTAAAATATTATATATATATATATATATATATATATATATATATATATACAAAAGGACATATATATATATATATATATATATATATATATATATATATATATTGAACTAATCCTCTAAGATATTCAAATAACTTAACTGATGTTACCAGATACAAAGGTAATATATCAATACATATGTTGTATCAGTAGACACAACCAAGTAAAAAATTAAAATTTTATCTCAGCAGATTGAATGAATTGAGCTGTTATATTATTACATATTAAGAAAAGCATTTACCAAATGAATTAAAGGATAATGTATAAAAAATTTTAATAATAGTATTGTTTAAATAATTACAAAATTTTACCTTAATAAATAATCAAAGATCAAGTCAATGTCAGCATATATCGAAACATTCTGAACACTGCCATATAAATATTCTGGTAATTATACTGTATCATCACTTGAGACCTGAAATAAAATAAATTAGTATTGGATTCGATAATTTATTATCAATATTTACATACGATGATAAAAGAGATATAATCGTAAAAGAGAGTATGAAATAGTTAATAGGAGGTTGACATACTGAACATAGCCAAGCTCTATGTCAATGAAATATTGTAGTCATGAAGTTTAACAAACAGAAGTAACAAAAATTAGTGAATTTATTGCCAACTTAAATTTATTAGTAACTAATAAAATATTTAATATCAAAAGCAAATTTGGAAATGACTGGTAGTTTATATATAATTAAGATAGCAAAAATTAGAAAATTTAAAACTGTACGATTGCATATATAATAGTAGACTTTTTAGGTTGTAAATTTTATGTAAATAATGTATATAAGAATACCCCAAAAAGGGAAAAAATAGCGAAACAATTCATTGTTATAAGTGGAAAAAACCATTTATGAAAATTTTAAGACTATACACATATGTATATATCATTGTTAATATCCTCCAGGACTTTTAAAACAAGTATATTTACATTTATAACCAAAAACTCTCAAACAAACAATTATTTTGTAATAAACTGTAACAAAAGGAGGCTTTGAATTTACTGTGGAAAAAGTTTGTTGATTAATAAACAAAAGAGAGTCGAGCGTCGGTAGTGGAAGCGATAACAGCTTAGAGAAAGTCCTTGACAAAAATTTTTGAATAAAATTGAATAAATTCAAATTTTGAGTTTAAAAGTTGTTAAATAATGAAAATATAAGAGTTTAAAACAGTGTGAGAACGAGAGAGCGACCAGAAGGTACATTTCTTTCGTATAAGAAATCGTCAAGAATTGGCGAGACGCCTGCAGCAGAATCGTATAGCTATACAGAAGCAAAGAATCAAGGTCTGTGTAATTTGAATATCAATTTTGGAATTCCAAGACATAAATAGTGAACAATAAATATAATTTCAATATATAACTAAATTTTTCAATAAAAGACCTAAGCATTTTAGGATGCAATATATAAAATCACATACATGGATATCCATGAACTATAACCAATATATATATATATATATATATATATATATATATATATATATATATATATATATATAAAATTGTACTCTCCTAGAATAATAAACTTATTTCGTTATTGTTCACATTGTGTATAAAATATCATTCATCTCCCATTTCTTTTTCCTAATGCATGCATAATCACTTCATTTTCATCACTATTCTATTTTCACATCACTCATATTCCCTTATATATGTAATTGTATTATTTTTCTTGAGTAGTACGTCGATAATTTCCACGTATATATAAATGTTAAATCTTGTAAATATATCGTGCATGTATCATAGACTGTGAATGCTACAGTTAGCTTTGGACGATATGGAAGCGTACGCTTGTCCTATGCTCCGACGCGGTAGTGTTTCCGCTTAATAACAGTTCGGCGCACATGTCTGTATATCGTACAGTGGCGGTATAAGGAAAATTTTGTATCAGAAATAATTGAAATTTTGATTTCAACAATTTTATTAAACAAATTTCTGAAAATTGTTTTGCATTTTATTTTATTCGTTATCCATAATAAATTTAGCAAGAATTGCTCATTTCATACATTCTTTGGAATAATAATCATAATAATCAAAGTAGGAGGTGTATATTTATAAAATATTTAATTTGCTAATATATATCCAACACTGAAAAAAATAATAAGTAATTAACAAAAGGTATAATCTATTATATACGTGCGACCGGAACCCAAAGAGAGGAGATCTACATGCCTCCGACTATAAATTAAAATAATACATAATTATACATAATAATTAAGAGCAGCCGAAGGTAAGTCTACACATCGACGACTCTTTATTAAATTAAAACACTAGAAACTAAATAAAATAAAGAATCAAACTATAATATATATATATATATATATATATATATATATATATATATATAAAAGAAGATGTAGGAATATCGCGTGATATGTTGTTATTATATATATATATGTATATATATATATATATATATATATATATATATATAACAAAGAAGATGTAGGAATATCGCGTGATATGTTAACAACAACAACAAAGAGATTCATGGGTAATTCACGCAAAATAAAGGGCTACTGAAATAGAGTGGTAACCGCGGACATGCATGTTTCTAGCTAGAAACATGCATGTCCACGGTTACCACTCTATTTCAGTAGCCCTTTATTTTGCGTGAATTACCCATGAATCTCTTTGATATATATATATATATATATATATATATATATATATTTGAAAACAATTATTCTTGGGATTTTTTGGTTCTGCATAAAATTGAAAAGTATTTTCAGTTTTTTTTATTTTACATTTTAGTTTATTTTTAACGTTTCGGACAGTCAATGTCCTTCATCAGAAAGGTAATCTACAAAGGACCGTTACAATTAATATGATGTACAATACAAATATATTTCTTAAAACTTACCATAAAACATGGGCCTGCGAGCGCAATGTCCATCACGTATAATTAAAATATCATTCCTAAATTAAAAACTTTTTAAAATAAACACACAACATACACCTTCATCGGTGCAACACAATATGCCTGACCGTCCAAGATCTCACATGTAAAAACAACATTTATCGATTGAAGGCCAACAAGTAGCAGTATTATCGTGTAAGTAAATTAGTTGTAAAACACAGGAGCAACTAATATCCGGAATATAATGTTCGTATTGGTATGTTATTTGGCAAAATTATGATTGTCGCGCCAGCATATGTACTTACAACATGTGGCAAAAATATTTTTTTCCTTTAACTTGAAATTCATTGTATTAAATTAAAATAGATTTTTGATAGATTTTTTGTATCAGACTTGGCGTTGATGGAATGTTTGTTTTTCTGGATTTCTATCATTTCGTGGATCTCTCTTCTCTTTTGGTGGCTTTCAGTTCGTAGTCTTTTTGTGCTTTCATAATCAAAAGCATGGTTATGTTCAACAACATGATTCGCAAGAGCTGTCTTGTTTTTTTATCATATTTATGGCCATTTAAGCGGTTTTTTAAATGCTGACTGGTTTGTCCAAACTCAAGTCAAAAATTCCCAAGGACAAAAAAATCATGTTATCTACGAAGTTCCATGTAAACACTGTGAAGGTGTCTACATTGGACAAACCAGTCAGCATTTAAAAAACCGCTTAAATGGCCATAAATATGATAAAAAAAACAAGACAGCTCTTGCGAATCATGTTGTTGAACATAACCATGCTTTTGATTATGAAAGCACAAAAATACTACGAACTGAAAGCCACCAAAAGAGAAGAGAGATCCACGAAATGATAGAAATCCAGAAAAACAAACATTCCATCAACGCCAAGTCTGATACAAAAAATCTATCAAAAATCTATTTTAATTTAATACAATGAATTTCAAGTTAAAGGAAAAACATATTTTTGCCACATGTTGTAAGTACATAAGCTGGCGCGACAATCATAATTTTGCCAAATAACATACCAATACGAACATTATATTCCGGATATTAGTTGCTCCTGTATTTTACAACTAATTTACTTACACGATAATACTGCTACTTGTTGGCCTTCAATCGATAAATGTTGTTTTTACATGTGAGATCTTGGACGGTCAGGCATATTGTGTTGCACCGATGAAGGTGTATGTTGTGTGTTTATTTTAAAAAGTTTTTAATTTAGGAATGATATTTTAATTATACGTGAAAATCAGGAGAGTATAATATGAGCCAAAATAATGTTAGTACTTCATATAAACTTTTACTATGCAGGCCCTCGTTTTCGAGTTATAGGCCTCCAAAGTTTTAATTTTGAATTTGGTTTTTATTTTGTGTACTAGTTATTTGATCTTCATAAAATTCACGGCAAAGCTATAATGTAAGTGTATGTTTATTTTGGTAAGGTAAACAGATTTACAGTAGTGCATTGAAGCCAGGGACGGACTACTCGCAATGGTTAGTGATCCAAAAATTTTGCAGGTTTGGCACACCCTGTATGAAATTACCGAAATTCACTTCCCCACACATTAAGCTAACGAAAAGGTACCTTTGTTGAAATTCGATAAAATAAGCCGTTTGGCTAATATTTACAGTTTTATTAATATATAATATAATTTCATACAGGGTGTGCCATACCTGCAAAATTTTTGGATCACTAACCATAGCGAGTAGTCCGTCCCTGGCTTCAATGCACTACTGTAAATCTGTTTACCTTACCAAAATAAACATACACATACATTATAGCTTTGCCGTAAATTTTATAAAGATCAAAAAACTAGTACAAAAAATACAAATAAAAACCAAATTCAAAATTAAAACTTTGGAGGCCTATAACTCGAAAACGATAGTAAAAGTTTATGTGAAGTACTAACATTATTTTAGCTCAGATTATACGCTCCTGATTTTTTCTCATTAGTCCCGGGACACCCTGTATATAATCAATGAAAAGATTAAAGAATAACGCGTGGAATATAAAACAAAAACAGAATTAGCGGGCATATCACGCAAAAGAGGTTACCGAGAATGAGTGGTAACCGTAGACATGCATGTTTCTGGCTCATTAGCCTTCATCGGTACGGCATTACCAAGAAAAGGTGTACAACTTGGGAGCAAGGATGGTAATTGAAACATGAGAAAACACAAACAACGGATTTCAACAAGATAACCAAACGCACATTTGTGCCTTCAAATGGAAGATCCCGAGTTTCAGGACAACAACCAACAGAGACACGGAGGCGTCTATAGCTCTCCTGTCTGAACCTTCTGACCCTGGAAATAGACAAATAATTAATGAAAAGATTAAAGAATAACGCGTGGAATATGAAACAAAAACAGAATTAGCGGGCATATCACGCAAAAGAGGTTGTACACCTTTTCTTGGTTATGCCGTACCGATGAAGGCTAATGAGCCAGAAACATGCATGTCTACGGTTACCACTCATTCTCTGTAACCTCTTTTGCGTGATATGCCCGATAATTTTGTTTTTGTTTCATATTCCACGCGTTATTCTTTAATCTTTCTATTGATTATTTGTCTATTTCCAGGGTCAGAAGGTTCAGACATGAGAGCTATAGACGCCTCCGTGTCTCTGTTGGTTGATGTCCTGAAAACTCGGGATCTTCCATTTGAAGGCACAAATGTGCGTTTGGTTATCTTGTTGAAATCCGTTGTTTGTGTTTTCTCATGTTTCAATTACCATCCATGCTCACAAGTTGTTCACCTTTTCTTGGTTATGCCGTACCGATGAAGGCTAATGAGCCAGAAACATGCATGTCTACGGTTACCACTCATTCTCTGTAACCTCTTTTGCGTGATATGCCCGCTAATTCTGTTTTTGTTTCATATTCCACGCGTTATTCTTTAATCTTTCCATTGATTATTTGTCTATTTCCAGGGTCAGAAGGTTCAGACAGGAGAGCTATAGACGCCTCCGTGTCTCTGTTGGTTGTTGTCCTGAAAACTCGGGATCTTCCATTTGAAGGCACAAATGTGCGTTTGGTTATCTTGTTGAAATCCGTTGTTTGTGTTTTCTCATGTTTCAATTAACATCCATGCTCCCAAGTTGTACACCTTTTCTTGGTTATGCCGTACCGATGAAGGCTAATGAGCCAGAAACATCCATGTCTACGGTTACCACCCATTCTCTGTAACCTCTTTTGCGTGATATGCCCGCTAATTCTGTTTTTGTTTCATATTCCACGCGTTAATCTTGATTCTTTCCATTGATTATTTGTCTATTTCCAGGGTCAGGAGGTTCAGACAGGAGAGCTATAGACGCCTCCGTGTCTCTGTTGGTTGTTGTCCTGAAAACTCGGGATCTTCCATTTGAAGGCACAAATGTGCGTTTGGTTATCTTGTTGAAATCCGTTGTTTGTGTTTTCTCATGTTTCAATTAACATCCTTGCTCCCAGATTGTACACCTTTTCTTGGTTATGCCGTACCGATGAAGGCTAATGAGCCAGAAACATGCATGTCTACGCTTACCACTCATTCTCTGTAACCTCTTTAGCGTGATATGCCCGCTAATTCTGTTTTTGTTTCGTATTCCACGCGTTATTCTTTAATCTTTTTATTGATTATTTGTTTATTTCCAGGGTCAGAAGGTTCAGACAGGAGAGCTATAGACGCCTCCGTGTCTCTGTTGGTTGTTGTCCTGAAAACTCGGGATCTTCCAATTGAAGGCACAAATGTGCGTTTGGTTATCTTGTTGAAATCCGTTGTTTGTGTTTTCTCATGTTTCAATTAACATCCATGCTCCCAAGTTGTACACCTTTTCTTGGTTATGCCGTACCGATGAAGGCTGATGAGCCAGAAACATGCATGTCTACGGTTACCACTCATTCTCTGTAACCTCTTTTGCGTGATATGCCCGCTAATTCTGTTTTTGTTTCATATTCCACGCGTTATTCTTTAATCTTTCCATTGATTATTTGTGTATTTCCAGGGTCAGAAGGTTCAGACAGGAGAGCTATAGACGCCTCCGTGTCTCTGTCGGTTGTTGTCCTGAAAACTCGGGATCTTCCATTTGAAGGCACAAATGTGCGTTTGGTTATCTTGTTGAAATCCGTTGTTCGTGTTTTCTCATGTTTCAATTAACATCCATGCTCCCAAGTTGTACACCTTTTCTTGGTTATGCCGTACCGATGAAGGCTAATGAGCCAGAAACATGCATGTCTACAGTTACCACACATTCTCTGTAACCTCTTTTGCGTGATATGCCCGCTAATTCTGTTTTTGTTTCATATTCCACGCGTTATTCTTTAATCTTTTCATTGATTATTTGTCTATTTCCAGGGTCAAAAGTTTCAGACAAGAGAGCTATAGACGCATCCGTGTATCTGTTGGTTGTTGTCCTGAAAACTCGGGATCTTCCATTTGAAGGCACAAATGTGCGTTTGGTTATCTTGTTGAAATCCGTTGTTCGTGTTTTCTCATGTTTCAATTAACATCCATGCTCCCAAGTTGTACACCTTTTCTTGGTTATGCCGTACCGATGAAGGCTAATGAGCCAGAAACATGCATGTCTACAGTTACCACACATTCTCTGTAACCTCTTTTGCGTGATATGCCCGCTAATTCTGTTTTTGTTTCATATTCCACGCGTTATTCTTTAATCTTTTCATTGATTATTTGTCTATTTCCAGGGTCAAAAGTTTCAGACAAGAGAGCTATAGACGCATCCGTGTATCTGTTGGTTGTTGTCCTGAAAACTCGGGATCTTCCATTTGAAGGCACAAATGTGCGTTTGGTTATATTGTTGAAATCCGTTGTTTGTGTTTTCTCATGTTTCAATTAACATCCTTGCTCCCAAGTTGTACACCTTTCCTTGGTTATGCCGTACCGATGAAGGCTAATGAGCCAGAAACATGCATGTCTACGGTTACCACTCATTCTCTGTAACCTCTTTTGCGTGATATGCCCGCTAATTCTGTTTTTGTTTCATATTCCACGCGTTATTCTTTAATCTTTCCATTGATTATTTGTCTATTTCCAGGGTCAGAAGGTTCAGACAGGAGAGCTATAGACGCCTCCGTGTCTCTGTTGGTTGTTGTCCTGAAAACTCGGGATCTTCCATTTGAAGGCACAAATGTGCGTTTGGTTATCTTGTTGACATCCGTTGTTTGTGTTTTCTCATGTTTCAATTAACATCCATGCTCCCAAGTTGTACACCTTTTCTTGGTTATGCCGTACCGATGAAGGCTAATGAGCCAGAAACATCCATGTCTACGGTTACCACCCATTCTCTGTAACCTCTTTTGCGTGATATGCCCGCTAATTCTGTTTTTGTTTCATATTCCACGCGTTAATCTTGATTCTTTCCATTGATTATTTGTCTATTTCCAGGGTCAGGAGGTTCAGACAGGAGAGCTATAGACGCCTCCGTGTCTCTGTTGGTTGTTGTCCTGAAAACTCGGGATCTTCCATTTGAAGGCACAAATGTGCGTTTGGTTATCTTGTTGAAATCCGTTGTTTGTGTTTTCTCATATTTCAATTAACATCCTTGCTCCCAGATTGTACACCTTTTCTTGGTTATGCCGTACCGATGAAGGCTAATGAGCCAGAAACATGCATGTCTACGCTTACCACTCATTCTCTGTAACCTCTTTAGCGTGATATGCCCGCTAATTCTGTTTTTGTTTCGTATTCCACGCGTTATTCTTTAATCTTTTTATTGATTATTTGTTTATTTCCAGGGTCAGAAGGTTCAGACAGGAGAGCTATAGACGCCTCCGTGTCTCTGTTGGTTGTTGTCCTGAAAACTCGGGATCTTCCAATTGAAGGCACAAATGTGCGTTTGGTTATCTTGTTGAAATCCGTTGTTTGTGTTTTCTCATGTTTCAATTAATATCCTTGCTCCCAAGATGTACACCTTTTCTTGGTTATGCCGTACCGATGAGGGCTAATGAGCCAGAAACATGCATGTCTACGGTTACCACTCATTCTCTGTAACCTCTTTTGCGTGATATGCCCGCTAATTCTGTTTTTGTTTCATATTCCACGCGTTATTCTTTAATCTTTTCATTGATTATTTGCCTATTTCCAGGGTCAGAAGGTTCAGACAGGAGAGCTATAGACGCCTTCGTGTATCTGTTGGTTGTTGTCCTGAAAACTCGGGATCTTCCATTTGAAGGCACAAATGTGCGTTTGGTTATCTTGTTGAAATCGGTTGTTTGTGTTTTCTCATGTTTCAATTAACATCCATGCTCCCAAGTTGTACACCTTTTCTTGGTTATGCCGTACCGATGAAGGCTGATGAGCCAGAAACATGCATGTCTACGGTTACCACTCATTCTCTGTAACCTCTTTTGCGTGATATGCCCGCTAATTCTGTTTTTGTTTCATATTCCACGCGTTATTCTTTAATCTTTCCATTGATTATTTGTGTATTTCCAGGGTCAGAAGGTTCAGACAGGAGAGCTATAGACGCCTCCGTGTCTCTGTCGGTTGTTGTCCTGAAAACTCGGGATCTTCCATTTGAAGGCACAAATGTGCGTTTGGTTATCTTGTTGAAATCCGTTGTTCGTGTTTTCTCATGTTTCAATTAACATCCATGCTCCCAAGTTGTACACCTTTTCTTGGTTATGCCGTACCGATAAAGGCTAATGAGCCAGAAACATGCATGTCTACGGTTACCACTCATTCTCTGTAACCTCTTTAGCGTGATATGCCCGCTAATTCTGTTTTTGTTTCATATTCCACGCGTTATTCTTTAATCTTTTCATTGATTATTTGTCTATTTCCAGGGTCAGAAGGTTCAGACAGGAGAACTATAGACGCCTCCGTGTCTCTGTTGGTTGTTGTCCTGAAAACTCGGGATCTTCCATTTGAAGGCACAAATGTGCGTTTGGTTATCTTGTTGAAATCCGTTGTTCGTGTTTTCTCATGTTTCAATTAACATCCATGCTCCCAAGTTGTACACCTTTTCTTGGTTATGCCGTACCGATGAAGGCTAATGAGCCAGAAACATGCATGTCTACAGTTACCACACATTCTCTGTAACCTCTTTTGCGTGATATGCCCGCTAATTCTGTTTTTGTTTCATATTCCACGCGTTATTCTTTAATCTTTTCATTGATTATTTGTCTATTTCCAGGGTCAAAAGTTTCAGACAAGAGAGCTATAGACGCATCCGTGTATCTGTTGGTTGTTGTCCTGAAAACTCGGGATCTTCCATTTGAAGGCACAAATGTGCGTTTGGTTATATTGTTGAAATCCGTTGTTTGTGTTTTCTCATGTTTCAATTAACATCCTTGCTCCCAAGTTGTACACCTTTCCTTGGTTATGCCGTACCGATGAAGGCTAATGAGCCAGAAACATGCATGTCTACGGTTACCACTCATTCTCTGTAACCTCTTTTGCGTGATATTCCCGCTAATTCTGTTTTTGTTTCATATTCCACGCGTTATTCTTTAATCTTTCCATTGATTATTTGTCTATTTCCAGGGTCAGAAGGTTCAGACAGGAGAGCTATAGAGGCCTCCGTGTCTCTGTTGGTTGTTGTCCTGAAAACTCGGGATCTTCCAATTGAAGGCACAAATGTGCGTTTGGTTATCTTGTTGAAATCCGTTGTTTGTGTTTTCTCATGTTTCAATTAACATCCATGCTCCCAAGTTGTACACCTTTTCTTGGTTATGCCGTACCGATGAAGGCTAATGAGCCAGAAACATCCATGTCTACGGTTACCACCCATTCTCTGTAACCTCTTTTGCGTGATATGCCCGCTAATTCTGTTTTTGTTTCATATTCCACGCGTTAATCTTTATTCTTTCCATTGATTATTTGTCTATTTCCAGGGTCAGGAGGTTCAGACAGAAGAGCTATAGACGCCTCCGTGTCTCTGTTGGTTGTTGTCCTGAAAACTCGGGATCTTCCATTTGAAGGCACAAATGTGCGTTTGGTTATCTTGTTGAAATCCATTGTTTGTGTTTTCTCATGTTTCAATTAACATCCTTGCTCCCAGATTGTACACCTTTTCTTGGTTATGCCGTACCGATGAAGGCTAATGAGCCAGAAACATGCATGTCTACGCTTACCACTCATTCTCTGTAACCTCTTTAGCGTGATATGCCCGCTAATTCTGTTTTTGTTTCATATTCCACGCGTTATTCTTTAATTTTTTTATTGATTATTTGTTTATTTCCAGGGTCAGAAGGTTCAGACAGGAGAGCTATAGACGCCTCCGTGTCTCTGTTGGTTGTTGTCCTGAAAACTCGGGATCTTCCAATTGAAGGCACAAATGTGCGTTTGGTTATCTTGTTGAAATCCGTTGTTTGTGTTTTCTCATGTTTCAATTAATATCCTTGCTCCCAAGTTGTACACCTTTTCTTGGTTATGCCGTACCGATGAGGGCTAATGAGCCAGGAACATGCATGTCTACGGTTACCACTCATTCTCTGTAACCTCTTTTGCGTGATATGCCCGCTAATTCTGTTTTTGTTTCATATTCCACGCGTTATTCTTTAATCATTTCATTGATTATTTGCCTATTTCCAGGGTCAGAAGGTTCAGACAGGAGAGCTATAGACGCCTCCGTGTATCTGTTGGTTGTTGTCCTGAAAACTCGGGATCTTCCATTTGAAGGCACAAATGTGCGTTTGGTTATCTTGTTGAAATCCGTTGTTTGTGTTTTCTCATGTTTCAATTAACATCCATGCTTCCAAGTTGTACACCTTTTCTTGGTTATGCCGTACCGATGAAGGCTGATGAGCCAGAAACATGCATGTCTACGGTTACCACTCATTCTCTGTAACCTCTTTTGCGTGATATGCCCGCTAATTCTGCTTTTGTTTCATATTCCACGCGTTATTCTTTAATCTTTCCATTGATTATTTGTGTATTTCCAGGGTCAGAAGGTTCAGACAGGAGAGCTATAGACGCCTCCGTGTCTCTGTTGGTTGTTGTCCTGAAAACTCGGGATCTTCCATTTGAAGGCACAAATGTGCGTTTGGTTATCTTGTTGAAATCAGTTGTTCGTGTTTTCTCATGTTTAAATTAACATCCATGCTCCCAAGTTGTACACCTTTTCTTGGTTATGCCGTACCGATGAAGGCTAATGAGCCAGAAACATGCATGTCTACGGTTACCACTCATTCTCTGTAACCTCTTTAGCGTGATATGCCCGCTAATTCTGTTTTTGTTTCATATTCCACGCGTTATTCTTTAATCTTTTCATTGATTATTTGTCTATTTCCAGGGTCAGAAGGTTCAGACAGGAGAACTATAGACGCCTCCGTGTCTCTGTTGGTTGTTGTCCTGAAAACTCGGGATCTTCCATTTGAAGGCACAAATGTGCGTTTGGTTATCTTGTTGAAATCCGTTGTTCGTGTTTTCTCATGTTTCAATTAACATCCATGCTCCCAAGTTGTACACCTTTCCTTGGTTATGCCGTACCGATGAAGGCTAATGAGCCAGAAACATGCATGTCTACAGTTACCACACATTCTCTGTAACCTCTTTTGCGTGATATGCCCGCTAATTCTGTTTTTGTTTCATATTCCACGCGTTATTCTTTAATCTTTTCATTGATCATTTGTCTATTTCCAGGGTCAAAAGTTTCAGACAGGAGAGCTATAGACGCATCCGTGTATCTGTTGGTTGTTGTCCTGAAAACTCGGGATCTTCCATTTGAAGGCACAAATGTGCGTTTGGTTATATTGTTGAAATCCGTTGTTTGTGTTTTCTCATGTTTCAATTAACATCCATGCTCCCAAGTTGTACACCTTTTCTTGGTTATGCCGTACCGATGAAGGCTAATGAGCCAGAAACATGCATGTCTACGGTTACCACTCATTCTCTGTAACCTCTTTTGCGTGATATTCCCGCTAATTCTGTTTTTGTTTCATATTCCACGCGTTATTCTTTAATCTTTCCATTGATTATTTGTCTATTTCCAGGGTCAGAAGGTTCAGACAGGAGAGCTATAGAGGCCTCCGTGTCTCTGTTGGTTGTTGTCCTGAAAACTCGGGATCTTCCAATTGAAGGCACAAATGTGCGTTTGGTTATCTTGTTGAAATCCGTTGTTTGTGTTTTCTCATGTTTCAATTAACATCCATGCTCCCAAGTTGTACACCTTTTCTTGGTTATGCCGTACCGATGAAGGCTAATGAGCCAGAAACATGCATGTCTACAGTAACCACACATTCTCTGTAACCTCTTTTGCGTGATATGCCCGCTAATTCTGTTTTTGTTTCATATTCCACGCGTTATTCTTTAATCTTTTCATTGATTATTTGTCTATTTCCAGGGTCAGAAGGTTCAGACAGGAGAACTATAGACGCCTCCGTGTCTCTGTTGGTTGTTGTCCTGAAAACTCGGGATCTTCCATTTGAAGGCACAAATGTGCGTTTGGTTATCTTGTTGAAATCCGTTGTTCGTGTTTTCTCATGTTTCAATTAACATCCATGCTCCCAAGTTGTACACCTTTTCTTGGTTATGCCGTACCGATGAAGGCTAATGAGCCAGAAACATGCATGTCTACGGTTACCACTCATTCTCTGTAACCTCTTTTGCGTGATATGCCCGCTAATTCTGTTTTTGTTTCATATTCCACGCGTTATTCTTTAATCTTTCCATTGATTATTTGTCTATTTCCAGGGTCAGAAGGTTCAGACAGGAGAGCTATAGAGGCCTCCGTGTCTCTGTGGGTTGTTGTCCTGAAAACTCGGGATCTTCCAATTGAAGGCACAAATGTGCGTTTGGTTATCTTGTTGAAATCCGTTGTTTGTGTTTTCTCATGTTTCAATTAACATCCATGCTCCCAAGTTGTACACCTTTTCTTGGTTATGCCGTACCGATGAAGGCTAATGAGCCAGAAACATCCATGTCTACGGTTACCACCCATTCTCTGTAACCTCTTTTGCGTGATATGCCCGCTAATTCTGTTTTTGTTTCATATTCCACGCGTTAATCTTTATTCTTTCCACTGATTATTTGTCTATTTCCAGGGTCAGGAGGTTCAGACAGGAGAGCTATAGACGCCTCCGTGTCTCTGTTGGTTGTTGTCCTGAAAACTCGGGATCTTCCATTTGAAGGCACAAATGTGCGTTTGGTTATCTTGTTGAAATCCGTTGTTTGTGTTTTCTCATGTTTCAATTAACATCCTTGCTCCCAGATTGTACACCTTTTCTTGGTTATGCCGTACCGATGAAGGCTAATGAGCCAGAAACATGCATGTCTACGCTTACCACTCATTCTCTGTAACCTCTTTAGCGTGATATGCCCGCTAATTCTGTTTTTGTTTCATATTCCACGCGTTATTCTTTAATCTTTTTATTGATTATTTGTTTATTTCCAGGGTCAGAAGGTTCAGACAGGAGAGCTATAGACGCCTCCGTGTCTCTGTTGGTTGTTGTCCTGAAAACTCGGGATCTTCCAATTGAAGGCACAAATGTGCGTTTGGTTATCTTGTTGAAATCCGTTGTTTGTGTTTTCTCATGTTTCAATTAATATCCTTGCTCCCAAGTTGTACACCTTTTCTTGGTTATGCCGTACCGATGAGGGCTAATGAGCCAGAAACATGCATGTCTACGGTTACCACTCATTCTCTGTAACCTCTTTTGCGTGATATGCCCGCTAATTCTGTTTTTGTTTCATATTCCACGCGTTATTCTTTAATCTTTTCATTGATTATTTGCCTATTTCCAGGGTCAGAAGGTTCAGACAGGAGAGCTATAGACGCCTCCGTGTATCTGTTGGTTGTTGTCCTGAAAACTCGGGATCTTCCATTTGAAGGCACAAATGTGCGTTTGGTTATCTTGTTGAAATCCGTTGTTTGTGTTTTCTCATGTTTCAATTAACATCCATGCTCCCAAGTTGTACACCTTTTCTTGGTTATGCCGTACCGATGAAGGCTGATGAGCCAGAAACATGCATGTCTACGGTTACCACTCATTCTCTGTAACCTCTTTTGCGTGATATGCCCGCTAATTCTGCTTTTGTTTCATATTCCACGCGTTATTCTCTAATCTTTCCATTGATTATTTGTGTATTTCCAGGGTCAGAAGGTTCAGACAGGAGAGCTATAGACGCCTCCGTGTCTCTGTTGGTTGTTGTCCTGAAAACTCGGGATCTTCCATTTGAAGGCACAAATGTGCGTTTGGTTATCTTGTTGAAATCCGTTGTTCGTGTTTTCTCATGTTTCAATTAACATCCATGCTCCCAAGTTGTACACATTTTCTTGGTTATGCCGTACCGATGAAGGCTAATGAGCCAGAAACATGCATGTCTACAGTTACCACACATTCTCTGTAACCTCTTTTGCGTGATATGCCCGCTAATTCTGTTTTTGTTTCATATTCCACGCGTTATTCTTTAATCTTTTCATTGATCATTTGTCTATTTCCAGGGTCAAAAGTTTCAGACAGGAGAGCTATAGACGCATCCGTGTATCTGTTGGTTGTTGTCCTGAAAACTCGGGATCTTTCATTTGAAGGCACAAATGTGCGTTTGGTTATATTGTTGAAATCCGTTGTTTGTGTTTTCTCATGTTTCAATTAACATCCTTGCTCCCAAGTTGTACACCTTTCCTTGGTTATGCCGTACCGATGAAGGCTAATGAGCCAGAAACATGCATGTCTACGGTTACCACTCATTCTCTGTAACCTCTTTTGCGTGATATGCCCGCTAATTCTGTTTTTGTTTCATATTCCACGCGTTATTCTTTAATCTTTCCATTGATTATTTGTCTATTTCCAGGGTCAGAAGGTTCAGACAGGAGAGCTATAGAGGCCTCCGTGTCTCTGTTGGTTGTTGTCCTGAAAACTCGGGATCTTCCATTTGAAGGCACAAATGTGCATTTGGTTATCTTGTTGAAATCCGTTGTTTGTGTTTTCTCATGTTTCAATCAACATCCTTGCTCCCAAGTTGTACACCTTTTCTTGGTTATGCCGTACCGATGAAGGCTAATGAGCCAGAAACATGCATGTCTACGGTTACCACTCATTCTCTGTAACCTCTTTTGCGTGATATGCCCGCTAATTCTGTTTTTGTTTCATATTCCACGCGTTATTCTTCAATCTTTTCATTGATTATTTGTCTATTTCCAGGGTCAGAAGGTTCAGACAGGAGAGCTATAGACGCCTCCGTGTCTCTGTTGGTTGTTGTCCTGAAAACTCGGGATCTTCCATTTGAAGGCACAAATGTGCGTTTGGTTATCTTGTTGAAATCCGTTGTTTGTGTTTTCTCATGTTTCAATTAACATCCATGCTCCCAAGTTGTACACCTTTTCTTGGTTATGCCGTACCGATGAAGGCTAATGAGCCAGAAACACGCATGTCTACGGTTACCACTCATTCTCTGTAACCTCTTTTGCGTGATATGCCCGCTAATTCTGTTTCATATTCCACGCGTTATTCTTCAATCTTTTCATTGATTATTTGTCTATTTCCAGGGTCAGAAGGTTCAGACAGGAGAGCTATAGACGCCTCCGTGTATCTGTTGGTTGTTGTCCTGAAAACTCGGGATCTTCCATTTGAAGGCACAAATGTGCGTTTGGTTATCTTGTTGAAATCCGTTGTTTTTGTTTTCTCATGTTTCAATTAACATCCTTGCTCCCAAGTTGTACACCTTTTCTTGGTTATGCCGTACCGATGAAGGCTAATGACCAGAAACATGCATGTCTACGGTTACCACTCATTCTCTGTAACCTCTTTTGCGTGATATGCCCGCTAATTCTGTTTTTGTTTCATATTCCACGCGTTATTCTTCAATCTTTTCATTGATTATTTGTCTATTTCCAGGGTCAGAAGGTTCAGACAGGAGAGCTATAGACGCCTCCGTGTCTCTGTTGGTTGTTGTCCTGAAAACTCGGGATCTTCCATTTGAAGGCACAAATGTGCGTTTGGTTATCTTGTTGAAATCCGTTGTTTGTGTTTTCTCATGTTTCAATTAACATCCATGCTCCCAAGTTGTACACCTTTTCTTGGTTATGCCGTACCGATGAAGGCTAATGAGCCAGAAACATGCATGTCTACGGTTACCACTCATTCTCTGTAACCTCTTTTGCGTGATATGCCCGCTAATTCTGTTACTGTTTCATATTCCACGCGTTATTCTTTAATCTTTTCATTGATTATTTGTCTATTTCCAGGGTCAGAAGGTTCAGACAGGAGAGCTATAGACGCCTCCGTGTATCTGTTGGTTGTTGTCCTGAAAACTCGGGATCTTCCATTTGAAGGCACAAATGTGCGTTTGGTTATCTTGTTGAAATCCGTTGTTTTTGTTTTCTCATGTTTCAATTAACATCCTTGCTCCCAAGTTGTACACCTTTTCTTGGTTATGCCGTACCGATGAAGGCTAATGAGCCAGAAACATGCATGTCTACGGTTACAACTCATTCTCTGTAACTCTGTAACCTCTTTTGCGTGATATGCCCGCTAATTCTGTTTTTGTTTCATATTCCACGCGTTATTCTTTAATCTTTCCATTGATTATTTGTCTATTTCCAGGGTCAGAAGGTTCAGACAGGAGAGCTATAGACGCCTCCGTGTCTCTGTTGGTTGTTGTCCTGAAAACTCGCGATCTTCCATTTGAAGGCACAAATGTGCGTTTGATTATTTTGTTGAAATCCGTTGTTTGTGTTTTCTCATGTTTCAATTAACATCCTTGCTCCCAAGTTGTACACCTTTTCTTGGTTATGCCGTACCGATGAAGGCTAATGAGTCAGAAACATGCATGTCTACGGTTACCACTCATTCTCTGTAACCTCTTTAGCGTGATATGCCCGCTAATTCTGTTTTTGTTTCATATTCCACGCGTTATTATTTAATCTTTTCATTGATTATTTGTCTATTTCCAGGGTCAGAAGGTTTAGACAGGAGAGCTATAGACGCCTCCGTGTCTCTGTTGGTTGTTGTCCTGAAAACTCGGGATCTTCCATTTGAAGGCACAAATGTGCATTTGGTTATCTTGTTGAAATCCGTTGTTTGTGTTTTCTCATGTTTCAATCAACATCCTTGCTCCCAAGTTGTACACCTTTTCTTGGTTATGCCGTACCGATGAAGGCTAATGAGCCAGAAACATGCATGTCTACGGTTACCACTCATTCTCTGTAACCTCTTTTGCGTGATATGCCCGCTAATTCTGTTTTTGTTTCATATTCCACGCGTTATTCTTTAATCCTTTCATTGATTATTTGTCTATTTCCAGGGTCAGAAGGTTCAGACAGGAGAGCTATAGACGCATCCGTGTATCTGTTGGTTGTTGTCCTGAAAACTCGGGATCTTCCATTTGAAGGCACAAATGTGCGTTTGGTTATCTTGTTGAAATCCGTTGTTTTTGTTTTCTCATGTTTCAATTAACATCCTTGCTCCCAAGTTGTACACCTTTTCTTGGTTATGCCGTACCGATGAAGGCTAATGAGCCAGAAACATGCATGTCTACGGTTACAACTCATTCTCTGTAACTCTGTAACCTCTTTTGCGTGATATGCCCGCTAATTCTGTTTTTGTTTCATATTCCACGCGTTATTGTTTAATCTTTCCATTGATTATTTGTCTATTTCCAGGGTCAGAAGGTTCAGACAGGAGAGCTATAGACGCCTCCGTGTCTCTGTTGGTTGTTGTCCTGAAAACTCGCGATCTTCCATTTGAAGGCACAAATGTGCGTTTGATTATCTTGTTGAAATCCGTTGTTTGTGTTTTCTCATGTTTCAATTAACATCCTTGCTCCCAAGTTGTACACCTTTTCTCGGTTATGCCGTACCGATGAAGGCTAATGAGCCAGAAACATGCATGTCTACGGTTACCACTCATTCTCTGTAACCTCTTTTGCGTGATATGCCCGCTAATTCTGTTTTGTTTCATATTCCACGCGTTATTCTTTAATATTTTCATTGATTATTTGTCTATTTCCAGGGTCAGAAGGTTCAGACAGGAGAGCTATAGACGCCTCCGTGTATCTGTTGGTTGTTGTCCTGAAAACTCGGGATCTTCCATTTGAACATTTGAAGGCACAAATGTGCGTTTGGTTATCTTGTTGAAAAACGTTGTTTGTGTTTTCTCATGTTTCAATTAACATCCTTGCTCATAAGTTGTACACCTTTTCTTGGTTATGCCGTACCGATGAAGGCTAATGAGCCAGAATCATGCATGTCTACGGTTACCACTCATTCTCTGCAACCTCTTTTGCGTGATATGCCCGCTAATTCTGTTTTTGTTTCATATTCCACGCGTTATTCTTTAATCTTTTCATTGATTATTTGTCTATTTCCAGGGTCAGAAGGTTCAGACAGGAGAGCTATAGACGCCTCCGTGTCTCTGTTGGTTGTTGTCCTGAAAACTCGGGATCTTCCATTTGAAGGCACAAATGTGCGTTTGGTTATCTTGTTGAAATCCGTTGTTTGTGTTTTCTCATGTTTCAATTAACATCCATGCTCCCAAGTTGTACACCTTTTCTTGGTTATGCCGTACCGATGAAGGCTAATGAGCCAGAAACATGCATGTCTACGGTTACCACTCATTCTCTGTAACCTCTTTTGCGTGATATGCCCGCTAATTCTGTTTTTGTTTCATATTCCACGCGTTATTCTTTAATCTCTCCATTGATTATTCGTCTATTTCCAGGGTCAGAAGGTTCAGACAGGAGAGCTATAGACGCCTCCGTGTCTCTGTTGGTTGTTGTCCTGAAAACTCGGGATCTTCCATATGAAGGCACAAATGTGCGTTTGGTTATCTTGTTGAAATCCGTTGTTTGTGTTTTCTCATGTTTCAATTAACATCCATGCTCCCAAGTTGTACACCTTTTCTTGGTTATGCCGTACCGATGAAGGCTAGTGAGCCAGAAACATGCATGTCTACGGTTACCACTCATTCTCCGTAACCTCTTTTGCGTGATATGCCCGCTAATTCTGTTTTTGTTTCATATTCCACGCGTTATTCTTTAATCTTTCCATTGATTATTTGTCTATTTCCAGGGTCAGAAGGTTCAGACAGGAGAGCTATAGACGCCTCCGTGTATCTGTTGGTTGTTGTCCTGAAAACTCGGGATCTTCCATTTGAAGGCACAAATGTGCGTTTGGTGATCTTGTTGAAATTCGTTGTTTGTGTTTTCTCATGTTTCAATTAACATCCATGCTCCCAAGTTGTACACCTTTTCTTGGTTATGCCGTACCGATGAAGGCTAATGAGCCAGAAACATGCATGTCTACGGTTACCACTCATTCTCTGTAACCTCTTTTGCGTGATATGCCCGCTAATTCTGTTTTTGTTTCATATTCCACGCGTTATTCTTTAATCTTTCCATTGATTATTTGTCTGTTTCCAGGGTCAAAAGGTTCAGACAGGAGAGCTATAGACGCCTCCGTGTCTCTGTTGGTTGTTGTCCTGAAAACTCGGGATCTTCCATTTGAAGGCACAAATGTGCGTTTGGTTATCTTGTTGAAATCCGTTGTTTGTGTTTTCTCATGTTTCAATTAACATCCTTGCTCCCAAGTTGTACACCTTTTCTCGGTTATGCCGTACCGATGAAGGCTAATGAGCCAGAAACATGCATGTCTACGGTTACCACTCATTCTCTGTAACCTCTTTAGCGTGATATGCCCGCTAATTCTGTTTTTGTTTCATATTCCACGCGTTATTATTTGATCTTTTCATTGATTATTTGTCTATTTCCAGGGTCAGAAGGTTCAGACAGGAGAGCTATAGACGCCTCCGTGTCTCTGTTGGTTGTTGTCCTGTAAACTCGGGATCTTCCATTTGAAGGCACAAATGTGCGTTTGGTTATCTTGTTGAAATCCGTTGTTTGTGTTTTCTCATGTTTCAATTAACATCCTTGCTCCCAAGTTGTACACCTTTTCTCGGTTATGCCGTACCGATGAAGGCTAATGAGCCAGAAACATGCATGTCTACGGTTACCACTCATTCTCTGTAACCTCTTTTGCGTGATATGCCCGCTAATTCTGTTTTGTTTCATATTCCACGCGTTATTCTTTAATATTTTCATTGATTATTTGTCTATTTCCAGGGTCAGAAGGTTCAGACAGGAGAGCTATAGACGCCTCCGTGTATCTGTTGGTTGTTGTCCTGAAAACTCGGGATCTTCCATTTGAACATTTGAAGGCACAAATGTGCGTTTGGTTATCTTGTTGAAAAACGTTGTTTGTGTTTTCTCATGTTTCAATTAACATCCTTGCTCATAAGTTGTACACCTTTTCTTGGTTATGCCGTACCGATGAAGGCTAATGAGCCAGAATCATGCATGTCTACGGTTACCACTCATTCTCTGCAACCGCTTTTGCGTGATATGCTCGCTAATTCTGTTTTTGTTTCATATTCCACGCGTTATTCTTTAATCTTTTCATTGATTATTTGTCTATTTCCAGGGTCAGAAGGTTCAGACAGGAGAGCTATAGACGCCTCCGTGTCTCTGTTGGTTGTTGTCCTGAAAACTCGGGATCTTCCATTTGAAGGCACAAATGTGCGTTTGGTTATCTTGTTGAAATCCGTTGTTTGTGTTTTCTCATGTTTCAATTAACATCCATGCTCCCAAGTTGTACACCTTTTCTTGGTTATGCCGTACCGATGAAGGCTAATGAGCCAGAAACATGCATGTCTACGGTTACCACTCATTCTCTGTAACCTCTTTTGCGTGATATGCCCGCTAATTCTGTTTTTGTTTCATATTCCACGCGTTATTCTTTAATCTCTCCATTGATTATTCGTCTATTTCCAGGGTCAGAAGGTTCAGACAGGAGAGCTATAGACGCCTCCGTGTCTCTGTTGGTTGTTGTCCTGAAAACTCGGGATCTTCCATATGAAGGCACAAATGTGCGTTTGGTTATCTTGTTGAAATCCGTTGTTTGTGTTTTCTCATGTTTCAATTAACATCCATGCTCCCAAGTTGTACACCTTTTCTTGGTTATGCCGTACCGATGAAGGCTAATGAGCCAGAAACATGCATGTCTACGGTTGCCACTCATTCTCCGTAACCTCTTTTGCGTGATATGCCCGCTAATTCTGTTTTTGTTTCATATTCCACGCGTTATTCTTTAATCTTTCCATTGATTATTTGTCTATTTCCAGGGTCAGAAGGTTCAGACAGGAGAGCTATAGACGCCTCCGTGTATCTGTTGGTTGTTGTCCTGAAAACTCGGGATCTTCCATTTGAAGGCACAAATGTGCGTTTGGTGATCTTGTTGAAATTCGTTGTTTGTGTTTTCTCATGTTTCAATTAACATCCATGCTCCCAAGTTGTACACCTTTTCTTGGTTATGCCGTACCGATGAAGGCTAATGAGCCAGAAACATGCATGTCTACGGTTACCACTCATTCTCTGTAACCTCTTTTGCTTGATATGCCCGCTAATTCTGTTTTTGTTTCATATTCCACGCGTTATTATTTAATCTTTCCATTGATTATTTGTCTGTTTCCAGGGTCAAAAGGTTCAGACAGGAGAGCTATAGACGCCTCCGTGTCTCTGTTGGTTGTTGTCCTGAAAACTCGGGATCTTCCATTTGAAGGCACAAATGTGCGTTTGGTTATCTTGTTGAAATCCGTTGTTTGTGTTTTCTCATGTTTCAATTAACATCCATGCTCCCAAGTTGTACACCTTTTCTTGGTTATGCCGTACCGATGAAGGCTAATGAGCCAGAAACATGCATGTCTACGGTTACCACTCATTCTCTGTAACTCTGTAACCTCTTTTGCGTGATATGCCCGCTAATTCTGTTTTTGTTTCATATTCCACGCGTTATTATTCAATCTTTTCATTGATTATTTGTCTATTTCCAGGGTCAGAAGGTTCAGACAGGAGAGCTATAGACGCCTCCGTGTCTCTGTTGGTTGTTGTCCTGAAAACTCGGGATCTTCCATTTGAAGGCACAAATGTGCGTTTGGTTATCTTGTTGAAATCCGTTGTTTGTGTTTTCTCATGTTTCAATTAACATCCATGCTCCCAAGTTGTACACCTTTTCTTGGTTATGCCGTACCGATGAAGGCTAATGAGCCAGAAACATGCATGTCTACGGTTACAACTCATTCTCTGTAACTCTGTAACCTCTTTTGCGTGATATGCCCGCTAATTCTGTTTTTGTTTCATATTCCACGCGTTATTGTTTAATCTTTCCATTGATTATTTGTCTATTTCCAGGGTCAGAAGGTTCAGACAGGAGAGCTATAGACGCCTCCGTGTTCCTGTTGGTTGTTGTCCTGAAAACTCGCGATCTTTTATTTGAAGGCACAAATGTGCGTTTGATTATCTTGTTGAAATCCGTTGTTTGTGTTTTCTCATGTTTCAATTAACATCCTTGCTCCCAAGTTGTACACCTTTTCTTGGTTATGCCGTACCGATGAAGGCTAATGAGCCAGAAACATGCATGTCTACGGTTACCACTCATTCTCTGTAACCTCTTTAGCGTGATATGCCCGCTAATTCTGTTTTTGTTTCATATTCCACGCGTTATTATTTGATCTTTTCATTGATTATTTGTCTATTTCCAGGGTCAGAAGGTTCAGACAGGAGAGCTATAGACGCCTCCGTGTCTCTGTTGGTTGTTGTCCTGTAAACTCGGGATCTTCCATTTGAAGGCACAAATGTGCGTTTGGTTATCTTGTTGAAATCCGTTGTTTGTGTTTTCTCATGTTTCAATTAACATCCTTGCTCCCAAGTTGTACACCTTTTCTCGGTTATGCCGTACCGATGAAGGCTAATGAGCCAGAAACATGCATGTCTACGGTTACCACTCATTCTCTGTAACCTCTTTTGCGTGATATGCCCGCTAATTCTGTTTTGTTTCATATTCCACGCGTTATTCTTTAATATTTTCATTGATTATTTGTCTATTTCCAGGGTCAGAAGGTTCAGACAGGAGAGCTATAGACGCCTCCGTGTATCTGTTGGTTGTTGTCCTGAAAACTCGGGATCTTCCATTTGAACATTTGAAGGCACAAATGTGCGTTTGGTTATCTTGTTGAAAAACGTTGTTTGTGTTTTCTCATGTTTCAATTAACATCCTTGCTCATAAGTTGTACACCTTTTCTTGGTTATGCCGTACCGATGAAGGCTAATGAGCCAGAATCATGCATGTCTACGGTTACCACTCATTCTCTGCAACCTCTTTTGCGTGATATGCCCGCTAATTCTGTTTTTGTTTCATATTCCACGCGTTATTCTTTAATCTTTTCATTGATTATTTGTCTATTTCCAGGGTCAGAAGGTTCAGACAGGAGAGCTATAGACGCCTCCGTGTCTCTGTTGGTTGTTGTCCTGAAAACTCGGGATCTTCCATTTGAAGGCACAAATGTGCGTTTGGTTATCTTGTTGAAATCCGTTGTTTGTGTTTTCTCATGTTTCAATTAACATCCATGCTCCCAAGTTGTACACCTTTTCTTGGTTATGCCGTACCGATGAAGGCTAATGAGCCAGAAACATGCATGTCTACGGTTACCACTCATTCTCTGTAACCTCTTTTGCGTGATATGCCCGCTAATTCTGTTTTTGTTTCATATTCCACGCGTTATTCTTTAATCTCTCCATTGATTATTCGTCTATTTCCAGGGTCAGAAGGTTCAGACAGGAGAGCTATAGACGCCTCCGTGTCTCTGTTGGTTGTTGTCCTGAAAACTCGGGATCTTCCATATGAAGGCACAAATGTGCGTTTGGTTATCTTGTTGAAATCCGTTGTTTGTGTTTTCTCATGTTTCAATTAACATCCATGCTCCCAAGTTGTACACCTTTTCTTGGTTATGCCGTACCGATGAAGGCTAGTGAGCCAGAAACATGCATGTCTACGGTTACCACTCATTCTCCGTAACCTCTTTTGCGTGATATGCCCGCTAATTCTGTTTTTGTTTCATATTCCACGCGTTATTCTTTAATCTTTCCATTGATTATTTGTCTATTTCCAGGGTCAGAAGGTTCAGACAGGAGAGCTATAGACGCCTCCGTGTATCTGTTGGTTGTTGTCCTGAAAACTCGGGATCTTCCATTTGAAGGCACAAATGTGCGTTTGGTGATCTTGTTGAAATTCGTTGTTTGTGTTTTCTCATGTTTCAATTAACATCCATGCTCCCAAGTTGTACACCTTTTCTTGGTTATGCCGTACCGATGAAGGCTAATGAGCCAGAAACATGCATGTCTACGGTTACCACTCATTCTCTGTAACCTCTTTTGCGTGATATGCCCGCTAATTCTGTTTTTGTTTCATATTCCACGCGTTATTCTTTAATCTTTCCATTGATTATTTGTCTGTTTCCAGGGTCAAAAGGTTCAGACAGGAGAGCTATAGACGCCTCCGTGTCTCTGTTGGTTGTTGTCCTGAAAACTCGGGATCTTCCATTTGAAGGCACAAATGTGCGTTTGGTTATCTTGTTGAAATCCGTTGTTTGTGTTTTCTCATGTTTCAATTAACATCCTTGCTCCCAA